>CM046039.1:21431582-21558186 GCA_025215565.1 Flaveria ramosissima | reverse complement strand
CAAGCCCCCTACTTTAGATGGTAACGACACTGCTGCTGCTGCTCACCGGTGGGTGAGGGAAATGGAGGCTGTCCTTGATATCAGCGAGTGCCGGGAGGACCAGAAAGTGAAGTTTGCTACCCACTTGTTTGTGGACTCGGCTCTGTGTTGGTGGGACAACATTGTCCAAGCCGAGGGTAACCGGGCGATAGGAAGGACGAGGTGGGAGGAGTTGAAGAAGATGGTGATTGAGGAGTTTTGTCCTCATAGGGAGATGGATAAGATAGAGAGAGAGTTCCTGCATCTGGAGGCGGGAACCATGACACACCAGCAGTACACCACCAAATTCAACGAGATGGCGCGGCTGGTGCCGGATCTGGTGACGCCTCTATCTCGAAAGATCAAGAGGTATATTCAGGGTTTGCCGGTGGATGTTCGCAGGCATATGATCGCCGCCCGGCCAGGCACGTTTAGGTTGGCGGTCGATTTGGCAGGGAGGCTATATGATGAGCGGGAGGTGGTGGTGACTAAAGTGAACAAGAAGGGTGGTGGTGATCGGAACTGGAACGGGAAAAGCTTTGGTCAGGGTGATGCCTCGACAGGTAACAAGAAGGCACGGGTGGATGACCGCCGTGTGGGCACATCGGGTGCGGGGTCGAAGAGGTGTGGCAAGTGTGGAAGGGAGCATGCGGGAGAATGTAGGCTGGGATTGAATGTGTGCTTCAAGTGTGGGAAGACGGGGCATATAGCAAGGGATTGCCGTGCGGGTAGATGTTTCAACTGTAGGGAAAGTGGTCATATGAGTAAAGACTGTAAGAAGCCAAGGGCTGAGGGTTCCAGGGTGAAGAGGACGGGGAGTGAAGGACCGAGGGCGAGCGCCAGGGCATTCACTATGACACAGGGGAAGCTAGGACGGACCATGATGTTGTGTCCGGTACGTTTCTAGTGAACCAAACTTTAGCTTCTCTGTTATTTGATTCTGGTGCTAGTAAAAGTTTTATTTCTGCTGCTTTATGTGCTAAGCTGCCTGTTAGTAGTAGACGTGTTGATGCGCCCTTTGATGTAGAAACTGCCATAGGTAAGTCTACCCGGATTTCTAAGATGATAAAAGACTGTGATGTGGAACTAGAAGGTCATAAGTTTCCTGTTAGACCGTTCGTGATGACCTTAGGTGGTTTCGATTTGGTTCTTGGGATGGATTGGTTAGCGGACTACGAGGCGAACATTGTGTGTCGCAAGAAGATGATTCGGTTGGCAGCGCCTGACGGGAGTTCGGTGACGGTTTATGGTGATCGGGTCACGACGATTCCGAAAGTAATTACGATGGCGGTGGCGGGAAAGTGTATGAGGCGTAGATGTAGTGCTTACTTGGCCTATGTAAAGGATGTGGATACGCCAACACCATAACTAGTTGATGTACCGGTTGTGTGTGACTTTCCAGACGTGTTCCCAGAAGACCTACCAGGAGTTCCACTTGACCGTGAGATCGAGTTCTAGATTGACTTGATACTGGGTGCCCAACCTGTTGCAAAGGCACCATATCGGTTAGCTCCGACAGAGATGAAGGAGTTAATGAAACAGCTACAGGAGTTGCTCGATAAGGGGTTCATTAGACCGAGTATCACTCCTTGGGGTGCCCCGGTACTGTTCGTGAAGAAGAAAGCAGTAGTATGAGGATGTGTATTGACTACCGTGAGCTGAATAAGTTCACGATAAAGAACCGATACTCCTTACCGAGAATCGATGATTTGTTTGATCAGCTTCAAGGTGCCAGTTGGTTTTCAAGGATAGATCTTTGATCGGGCTACCATCAGTTGAAGGTGAAAGAGCAGGATATCCCTAAAACAGCTTTCCGCACGCGATATGGTCACTACGAGTTCCTTGTCATGTCTTTTGGTTTGACCAATGCGCCAGCTGCTTTTATGGATCTAATGAATCGAGTGTGTCGGCCGATGTTGGATAAATCAGTGATCGTGTTTATTGATGATATCCTGATTTATTCGAAGAGCGAGATAGAGCATGCCGGTCACATTCGGGAGGTTCTAGAGACGTTGAGAAGGGAGAAGTTGTACGCCAAGTTCTCCAAATGCCCGTTCTGGTTGCGCGAGGTTCAGTTCCTGGGTCATGTGGTGAATCCTAACGGGATTATGGTGAACCCGGCAAACGCGGAGGCGGTTATGCAATGGAAGTCACCAAAGACGCCCTCTGAGATTCGTAGCTTCTTGGGTTTGGCGGGCTACTACAGAAGATTCATTCAAGACTTCTCTAAGATCGCCTCTCCACTAACTAAGTTGACCCAGAAAGATGTGAAGTTTGTATGGGGTCAAGCGCAAGAGAAGGAGTTCGAGGAACTGAAGGCGAGGTTAACTCAAGCTCCTGTTCTGTCATTACCCGACGAAAGTGAGTATCTGGTGGTTTATTTTGATGCTTCCTGTAAGGATTCCTATAAGTCTGATGCAGCCAAAACATCCAAAGTCTATCTGCAAGCATGCACTAAAGAACTGAAGTAGAAATGCTTCGGAAGTTTTACACCATGCACTAGAAATATTCTAAGTGTAAAATCTTCCGAAGCCAAGACCAATATCTTCCGAAGCCAAAAGTGAAGTCTTCTGAAGCTTCAAAGAGAAAGTCTTCCGAAGCCAAAGAGTGAAGACAGATTTCTTCCGAAGACTTTTAAAGATATGCCTTTATTTGATGTACTTTACCATAAAGCTGGATCACCTTTTCCCTGCAACTCTGTAAAGTCACCAACTTACATGAGTTGGTGAAAGGTCAATGCTTTTGGTAACTGTACATGGAGGTCTTGAGTCAATGCTTTCTACTTTATGTACTTTTATCCTTTTTGTAATATATTAGGATGTGAGCTATGGCATGTCATAGTCACAAGTCAAAAGGCAGATATGCCTTTTGACTCTACATTTGATTTTGTAGTTGTCTAGTCAATTGTATCCAGCTGGCCTTCAAAGTATGGCCGGCTGTAGGATGTAGTATAAAGTATCTCAAGTACTTGTAACTTTCCATCGATGCTTTGTAACTTGTATTAGAACTTGAGTAGCAATATACAACATTCTTGAAAACCAAATACTTGTGTTGTATGCAATCTTGTTCTGTCTCACTTTTACTTGTGTTCTTAGCATCTTTCATTAACAAGTGAACCAGTTCCCTATTTGATCTGTTAAGTGTTCTAAGCAACTCTCCTCATTGTGTTGTTGTGTTGTAAGTGCATACCCTTCACCGGTCCTGCATTTGGTATCAAAGGATTTCAGGCTCTTGATATAAGATCTCACCATCTTAAGATCCCTCATACACACAAAATACTTAACAACTCAAATGGCAGCTATAACTAAAGCTGATATGGAAACTGGAACTATGACAAAGTCTCCACTGATCACTCCTGAAGACTTTGATACTTGGTGTCAAAGAATGGAAGGCTTCATCAAGTCTCAAGACTCCAGGATGTTGGACTCTGTTGTTGAAGGACCTTACATACCAAGCACCACTTCTGCTACTGGTGGTGGTATGATTCCTAAGGCTGTGGCTGATTACTCTGAAGTAGATAGAAAGAGAATAGAGATTGATCAAAAAGCCATGACAGCCCTTCAAACTTCTCTTCCAAACTCCATCTACAGAGGCTTCAAGAAGTGCAAAACTGCCAAGCAACTATGGGAGGCACTGAAGCTAATGTATGAGGGTCTACTGAAGCAAAGGAGAACAAGAAGGATCTCCTGAAGCAGCAGTTTGAAAACTTCATCTTTAAAGCAGGTGAAACCATGACTCAACAATACTTCAGGTATGTTGAGATTGTGGATACTCTAATGGATGTTGGAGTAACTCTTGAGAACAGGGACATTGTAAGGAAGTTTATGTCCTCTCTTCCTAGACAATGGACACATTATTGTGTTGTTATCAAGAGAACTGAGAACCTTAAGACTCTTACTCTCACCGAGTTGTATGGTATTCTTAGTGGCTACCAGATGGAGATGAACATGCAAAACTCATCTGGTAACTCCAACAATCAACTGAGTTCAGCCCTCCATGTGGTTGAAAGGGAAAGCATTGAACCACAACATCATCTTATATGCTTCCCTGACAACTCACAAAAGGGCTCTTTCATCACCTTCCCAGAGACTTCAAGGGAAAGCTACACTCAAGGAAGTCCTTTCCAAGAGACAAGTTCTTCTCATGCCTTTGTCTCTGCTGATGAAACTTTAGGCAACTTTCTCTTCACTCTTGAAGATTTGGACTGTATCCATCCAGATGATCTGGAGTACATGGAGATAGTCCAGCAGATGGTTCTTCTCACTCACAGAGCCAAGAAGTTCTACAAGAGGACAAGGAGAAAGTTTCCAAGCAATGCTGCCAGTGGAAAGTTGGGGCTGGACAAAAGCATAGTGAAGTGTTACAACTGTAACCAGATGGGACACTTTGCAAGAGAGTGTAAGGCACCAAGGACAAATGGTGGATAACCACAAACCAGACTAAACTACACTGAGAAAGCCCCCCAGAATGAGAAGCCAAAGCAGCAAGCTGTAGTTGCTGTTGAAGAAGGAGGCTTTGACTGGAGCTTTCAAGTAGAAGATGCATCTCCAAACCAAGCACTCATGGCAGACCACGATGAAGCCAAGGTATTGAAACATCTTTGTACTCCTGAATGCATTGCTAAAGTTAATAGATACAGGTCCTATAATTTAGAAATGAGATCTGACCTTGAGTCCTTAAATATTTTAAAAGCTGATTTTAAAAGAGCTGAAAATGATTATAAACTAAAGATAGAGGACTAAGAGAAAACCTTAAACATGAGCATACAAACTACAGGACTTAGATCAAAGATCTCATTACTAAATTAACTGAATGCCAGGCTGAGCTTGTGATCAGCAAAGCCAAGGCAGAAAAATGTGTTCTTGAAGAAGAGACCTTCAAGAACATAATATCCTCATCCTTGCATGCAAAATTTTGTTATCAAAATAAGGAGGGACTAGGATCTTGTGAGATATCTCCTCCACACACAATCTTGTCTGTAAGATCTCCTAGGTGTGGAACTTGTGAAGATGAGCTTCCCCTCATAGATCCTGTGACTGAAGAGGATGAAGAGGAGATGGTGGAGAATGAATCTGAGAAGAGTGAAGAAGAGCATTCTAAGAAGAGTCACCATCCCTCTGAGGAGAGCAAAGCTCTTGGGATGACCAAGTCAAGAAGAAAGAACTTGATCAGGAAAGCCAAAAGAAAGTCCAAAAAGGCTCAAGAGATCAAGGCTACCTTCAATTCTGCACAGAAACAAGTCTTCATCTCTACAAGATTTGAAGTAGTAAAGGCTAAAGACACAAACTTGAACTCTATAAACAAGAGTTCTAGTTCATGTCCAAATCATCCCATCATCAAGAAGAAGGCTGATCAGTTATGCATTACTGCTGTACAACCTGAACCATCCTGCTCCAAAGGTAGTTCTAACCCCACAAGAACTGCCACAGCATCTGCAAAGGTGAAGATGGAGAAGGAAAGTGATCAAGTTCAGCCTTGTTCACAAAGAAGAACTCCTAGAAGGAAGAAAATGGATTGTGTTATGTGTGGGAGTACCTCTCATCTTGCTAAAGATTATGTTTACAATCCAAGGAGTACTCTCCACATGACCAAGAAAGAAATTTCTAAGAGTTTGGAGAAGAAGAAACAAGCTTCGGAAGGAAAATCTGTTTCCTTTAGAAGCTCCAAAATGGAGAAGAAGACAAGTGGAAACTTGCCTTCGGAAGAAAATTTGGTCTCGGAAGAAAGGAATGCTTCCGAAGCACTGAAGCCTGATGCAGTAAAAGCAAGCTCTTCCAAAGGGCCAGTCATCAAAACTTCCAAAGTCATCAAAACTTTTAAAGCATTGAAGGTCAAGTCTAAGCTTCCAAAGGTGGTATTGAAGTCAAAGAAAGACCAAGTGGTTGAAAGTTCTTCATCAACATCAGCAAATGATCCCTCTAGCATGACTATAGGATCAATTACTGTTGCATTGTCTTCAACTTCTTTTGATAAGCCCAAGACAAATGAGGCTTGGGTTTCCAAATGTAACTAATCATCTCTTTTGTGCAGGGACAACTCAAGACAAACAGAAATGTATGGATCATTGATAGTGTCTGTTCCAGGCACATGACAGGCAATAGGTCACTACTCCAAAAGTTTGAAAGAATTGATGGAGGACCAGTTGCTTTTGGAGGAGACGCAGGAGGTTACATTACTGGAAAGGTCAAGGTCACAAATGGTAAGCTCAGCATTGAGAAGGTAAACTTTGTCAAGGAGCTTGGGTACAATCTTCTGAGTGTATCCTAATTTTGTGATCAGAGTCATAACATGCTCTTTACTGAGCATGAGTGCATTGTTCTCAGGCCCGGGGTGGTCATTCCTCATGTACAAGATGGACTTGCAAGAAACTATCCGTCAGGAGCAATTTCCTGCTTTCTATCTAAAGCAAATAATGATGAATCTTTCCTCTGGCATAAAAGAATATGCCATGTAAACTTTAAAAACATGAATAAATTAATTAAGAATGATTTGGTAACTGGAATACCAAAGAAAGAGTTTACAAGTGATGACCACTGTGTTGCATGCCTAAAAGGGAAGCAACACAAGGTATCTCACAAGCCAAAGGAAAGAAACTCCATCATTAATCCCTTACACTTATTACATATGGATCTCTTTGGCCCCACCAGTGTAATGAGTCTAGGAAGGACCTCTTATTTTTTGGTGATCACAGATGATTTTACAAGATTTACTTGGGTCTTCTTTCTTAGAACTAAGGATGAGACTCCTGAGATTCTGAAGAATTTCATCTTTGTCAGGATCAGTGATCACAAGTTTGATGGATTAGAGTGTAATGCAACGGAATAAGATCAAGAATTAGACAATTTGTAGCAAGAATTTGATATTTGTAAACAAATACAAGAGAATATATTTCTGTGATAAGGAATGTTTCAATTATACCAAATATTTCTGCTCAATCATTCACATATTACAATAAGGTTGACACTCCTTATATAGAGTGCAATCACTGCTGTTATCACGGGATAGTGACAACTGACAGATCTATTACAAAAATTAACTAACACTTAGCAAACTACTGAAATGTTCACAACTACTGAGAACATATCAGAGTGCTAAGTATAAAATATAAAACTACTATAAGAAACTACTGAAACTACAACGACTGAAGAACAAACTCTTCAGTCGTTTTACAAAACTACTGGAAAGAGAAAACATAAAACTACTGAAAGTAAACCGTCACAACTACTGAAGAAGTCCTCTTCAGCTGTTATGACAACGTCTGATACTTGGTCTTCAGCACTTGTGTCTTCAGACTTTGTCTTCAGCACTTGTCTTCAAACTTTGTCTTCAGTACTTGTCTTCAGACTTTGTCTTCAGCACTTGTGTTCAGACTTTGTCTTCAGCACTTGTGTCTTCAGACTGTCTTCAGCACTTGTGTTCAGACTTTGTCTTCAGGTGTTGTCTTCAGCTGTTGTGGACTTCAGTAGTTGTTGTGACGTCTGTGGGACTTAAAGGTTTTTCTGATCCGGCTCATTGGTTCTTTTGGTCCAACAAACTCCCCCTGAACCAATGCAGCCAAAACCTTTAACTTTATTGAGGTCCCACTTATTGTTGGCAAAATGGTTGGTCTTTTCCTTCTTGATCAGTTGAGAAGATGACCCATTATAAGCCTTGGCCTGGAAATGAGTCTCTAATGATTTGGTTGGCAATGTATGGATGGGAGCTCTGTATTGGGGAATTGGACACTGAGCTGTTCCCCCATCCATGAGACTCACTTCCCATGTATAAGCCTGTAGGATTCTCTGGTGTATGCTCTGAGAAACATAATTTGTTCTTCCATGGTAAGATTTTCTGGTTCACTATCAAACAATCCTTCACGCCCATACAACTCTGAGATGTACTTAGCCTGTTTGCCATTTTTGAGCTCAACTGTTGTAATCTGTCTGTATGCAAACTCATCTGGGTGAGTACCTTCAAGTAACAGACTGAGCTCATTTTGCTTGAAGTTCTCAAGCTTCTTGTAGACTAACCCCTTCTTAATTACTCTGTTCTCTAACATCTTTTGGGGTGGCTGTTTAGTCTCATAAGCCTTCTTGAAATCTTCTACAATTTCCCAGGGTGATACTACAAGGACCACTGTGATCTCTTCATATACGATCCTTTTTACTTGGCCCTTGTATCTCGCAGGAATGTTTTTCTTCACAATTCTGTGAGCCACCCTAGGATCAGGCCATATTCTCACCTTTTCCTTTTGATATTGAAATGTGTTAGCAAGGGTGTACAATCTCAGAGCTTCTTTCTTCATACTGATTATTGATGAAGAAGCAGCATAAGTTTTGTCTATGCTTTTCAGCATCTCCTCATCATGAAGCCTTTGCTGCTGTTCTTCTTCTATCTTTACTCTCACCGTTTCCATCTGTGAGGTGGGAGTGATGGGCATAGGTTTGGCTTTGGGCAAAGTTAGGACTGCGGAAAGAGGCAGCCTATCTTCTTCCTCATCATCCTCTTCTTCTTCTTCTTCTAGCCTCAACATCCTTCTCTTCTTCTTCTTGGATGCATCATCGGCTGTTGGTTTTGAGGGTAAAGGAGTTGGTTTAATGGGTTGTGGTAGTGGTGATTTTGAAGTGGTAAGTTTTGCAGGTTGTTCTAGCATTCTTGTAGTGAGTGAGGCTTTTGAGTGTTTTGCTAGTTCATTTCTGTTCCCAGCACCTGCCTTATCTAGTGCTTCAATCACTAATCCCTTAGTGTATGCTTCAGACGTACAGATCTTGGTGGTTATTTCCAAGATACTGTCCCTGGTCCATGACTTAATCTCGATCAATGATCTCCCAAGGTACTTTGCAATGAATCTGATCATGATCTCTAGTCTTTCTCTTTCTAATTCATCATAACTTGCCCATCTTGAGTTAATTTCTTCAACTTCAAGTCTTCTAATCTTGAGTCAAGCTGTGCAGTATCGAACCCTTGTCTATACAGTTGATCAATAATGGAGTCCATTGATTTACTATGTGTAGCATCCGCCATTTTGATCATCTCATCAAGTTGGAGTTCTTTTTCTTTTCCTTCAATCTTCCTTTCTTATATGTGATATGAAAGTCTTTGTGACTTTCACCCACTTGATCAATGTCAGCTCCCTTCACAAACTCCTCTTCCTTCTCAGTCTCCTTCACAACCTCCTCTTCCTTCTCAGTCTCCTGTTCTTTCAGTATGCTCTTCCCCTTTGCTTTCACTAACTGACTCTCCCCCTTTTTGGTTGCATTGGTTGCAAGGGTTTGAGTAGTAGAAAGCCTTGTGCTCACAATCTCCTCCACCAGGGTTGTATGATTGAGGGAAGCCTCTCATCCATGGTTTTGATCACAATGTCTGTGATCATTGGGGTGATGAGAGGTAGGGATTGCTGGAAGATAGCAGCTGTTTGCTCAGAGGGGTTCTGTCCCTGAGAAGCAGTGCCAGAAGTAGAGGCTGGTGGGTTGTAAGTTTTGAGTGGCTGAGTGTTTGGGAGACCTTCAGGTGAAGGTGCCATCTGTGGGTTTATGTTGGTGGCAGATGGACTTGCTTCTTGAGAGAATTGGTCAAGTAGTCTTTGTAGTCTACTGACTTCTTCCTCAAGAATTGTGTTCTGGGCCAGAACATCATAAAAGAAGCCCAGGTCATCATCAGCAGATGCTGAATCACCTGACCTCCTGCTTGTAGCAGGATGTACATGCACTGGGTGTAGACCAGTTTTAGCATGTGCCCCTTTTTCTTGGAACTGGGGACTTCCAGCCTCAGGACGATGTCCTTCATCAGCTGTTGCCTCTGATGAGGTCTTAGCAATGTTACCAGCCTCAGTCTGATCATGTGCTGATTCAGAAGAGGTGGCAGCCTCACCAGATATTCTGGTCTCCATATCTACACCAGGAGACTGAACATTTAAACCCCGGTGCTGTGGGTTGTCAGAAGCATGTTGATCCTCTTCCTCAATGGCTGTGGTTTTCCCTTTTGGTGGTTGTTGGGGAGGAGGAGAGGCATGCAGCTGAGTCAGCACATTTGCAATTATAATGGTTGGACTTTGGGGGGCATTTTCATGGGGAGATAGGGTAAAATCAGTATGCACCTGGGGAGAATGGTGCTTTTCAATGGCAATCTCCTCAAATGAGGAAGATTCCAGATTAGTGGGTACCCCTTCTTTGGTTGCTGCAGGCTCCTTTTGAGAGGAATCCTGAGCGGTTGTGGCTGGTAGAGTCTTTGATACTGCTGGGGGGTTTACACCAGCAAGTATATCCTGCCTTGGTGGTACAGGAGCATCTTCAGGGGACTCATCTCCCTGAATAGCTGTTTTGGGGCGTTTGGTTTTTGGTTTGGTGGGGACTCTGGATCTTGTGGTGGTGGCTGTGGGTTCCAGCTGCGTGGGTTTGCGCAGCTTGGCAGCCATTTTTAGTGATTGGTCAGAGTTGTGCCGGGAGTATACTTCAGGCAATACAGCCATAGCAGGGACTCCCAGGCCAACAAGTCCCTCAGCTTGAAGCTGGTTTTCAATTATGGCCATTATGAACCGAGGATATAATATCCAACGGTTAGCAAGTTGTTTTTGGGCCATATCCTTGAGCTCTAAAAATAGTATTTCAGAAAAATTTAAAGGTTGTTGCTCAAGGATGGAGTACATTACCTGTTGCCACCTTGTGGACATTTGATCCCATGATGAAGTCTTGGGGGCAAGGCAGACATTTACCATATGAAAGATGAGACGTTCGGCATCTGGAAATGTTTCTTCAATATGGTAGAGGCACTCAGGTTACCTTCGTATCCATGGTGGGCAAATGATAGATCTGTTGTGCCCTTTGGATAACTAGTTGGGAAAGTGGCATCATCCAGATTGAGGGTTTGGCGAAGAGTGTCTGGAGTAATGACCACCTTTTGACGATTGACAAACGATTGAAGAGACTCTGTGTCATTCTCCTCAGAGACAAGAGTGACGTTTGTCCAGAATTGGCTAAGAGATTCGGCATATATGGTGGGGTTTAACAGAAAAGCCGTTTGGTAAGGTGACTGAACCATTAAATCAATGGCGTTGTGAAACTTGGTCCAGTATGGCGATTTTGTGAGATGAGCGACACAGTTGTGTCGTGGTTTTAGTTGCATGGTCGCCATTGATGAAGAGAGTTACAGAGTTTTTGAACGTTAGGTTTGAGAAGAGAGGTGAGAAAAACTCTGAAGGTGGGATAAGGTATTTAAAGGGTAGGGTTAGAAAACGACTGAAGGTTTTGGTGTTAATCATCATTTGTTGAAACTACTGATGACGTGGTATTAACTTTCAGAGGTTTGAAATGACTGACCGTATTGGTGTGATCAGCAGTTGTTATAAAACAACTGAAGACTTGGTTTTAACCGGCAGACGTTGAAACAGCTGAAGTCTTTGATTTAGTCATCAGTAGTTATAAAACTACTGAAGACAGTTTTGACTTCAGGTGGTGAAACAACTGAGGACATGGTGTTTGTCATCAGTAGTTGTGAAACTACTGAAGACAGTGGTTTTGTCATCAGTTGTTGTAAACAGCTGAAGACTTGGTGTTAGTCTTCAGTAGTTGTAAACTACTGAAGACATAGGTTTGGCTTCAGTTGTTTAGAAACAGCAGTTGTAGAAACAACTGAAGAGAAATTACTCATCAGCTGTTTTCGTCAATTCATAGCTTTTCAGCTGTTTCAGTCTGACCTCCACACTTACTCATCAGACTTAAATCTGAGTTTCAGAGGTTTCATTGGTCATCAGTACTTATCTGCATTTCTGACATCAGTAGTTGTAGCTACATCAGCTGTTGTGATTTCATCAGCTGTTGTAACTACATCAGCTGTTTTAACAAATAAAGTACTTCAGTACTTGAGGCATGTAGCCTTCAGTAGTTATAAAAACTACTGAGGGTAAAGGAACTCATCAGTACTTATATGTGACATGGTTACCAATGATCATCAGTATTATTACTGAGATCATCAGTAGTTGTCACTTATTCTAGCTGCAGCATACCAAGCCTTAACACCAGGTTGTGGAAAGTTGAACTATCCAAAGGCTTAGTAAAAATGTCTGCAAGCTCATCAGCACTAGGAACAAACTTTGGATCAATCAGACCTTTTTCAAAACAATCTCTAATAAAATGGTGTCTGATTTCAATATGTTTAGTCCTAGAGTGCTGGACAGGATTCTTGACAATACAAAGAGCTGAAGAGCTGTCCATTAACAATGGAGTCTTAGTCTCTGTTATGCCATAATCCAATAATTGGTTTTGAAGCCATAGTACCTGAGATGTACAGCTTGCAGCAGCAATGTACTCGGCTTCAGCAGTTGATGTAGCAACTGAGGTTTGTTTCTTACTCTGCCAAGAAATCAAACAGTTGCCTAGGAATTGACATCCACCAGAAGTTGATTTCCTGGTCAACTTACACCCTGCATAGTCACTGTCAGAAAAAGCAACTAATTTACCAGAATGTCTAGTAGAATACCATAAACCTAGAGATGGAGTGCCTTGCAGATATCTAAAGATCCTCTTGACTGCAATCAAATGAGACTCCTTAGGTGCAGCCTGAAATCTAGCACAAACACATGTAGCAAACATAATATCTGGTCTAGAAGCTGTTAAGTACATCAAGGACCCAATCATACATCTGTAAAGTGTTTCATCAACCACTTTACCAAACCATCAGCCTTTTGTGATCAAACCCAGATTTGCAAACCCAGAAAGAATTGTAATTCTCCCATGGCACTCATTTCAAACTTTTGTTGCATCAACTTTGTAAAGGCATCACACAACTGTGGATCAGAGGATGCAAAAATAATATCATCTACATAAATTTGAACAAGTAGATTATGCTGCCCAGCTTTCTTAATGAATAAAGTTTTATCTATGGAGCCTCTAGTGAAATTATTTTCCAGAAGAAAGTTTGATAATGTCTCATACCAGGCTCTAGGAGCTTGTTTCAACCCATAAAGAGCCTTATCAAGCTTATACACCCAATTAGGATGTTTATTGTCCTCAAAACCTGGTGGTTGACATACATAAACCTCTTCTTTAATTTTCCCATACAAAAATGCACTTTTGACATCCATTTGAAAAACTTTAAGATTTTGATAAGCAGCATAAGCTAAAAACAATCTAATTGCTTCCAGTCTAGCTACAGGGGCAAAGGTTTCATCATAATCAATACCTTCTTCTTGTGCAAACCCCTGAATAACCAGTCTGGCCTTGTTCTTAACAATAAGCCCATTTTCATCAGTTTTGTTCCTAAACACCCATTTAGTGCCTATTGCACACTTACCTGGAGGTAGAGGAACCAGTTCCCACACTTGCTGTTTCTTGAACTGAAGAAGCTCAAGCTGCATGGCATCAACCCATCCATTGTCCTTTAAAGCAATGTGATAATTCTTTGGCTCTTGCTGACTGATGAAGAGAGCATAGAAGCAGAAATTTGACAATTGACTTCTTGTTGATACGCCAGCAGTGATATCACCAATGATTTGAGACATAGGGTGATTCTTCAGATCTTGGTACACAATGAGATCAGTGCAAGTGTTTGTAGTGGGCTCAGCAGCATCAGATGGTGATGGTGAAGCATTTCCTTGAAACCAATCAGTAGATGGTAATTCAAAGGAAGTTGAAGTTGTAGAAATCTCATCAGCATTTGTTGTGGATTGTGCTGCTGGAGCTGCAGGAACATCAGGTCTAGCTGAATCAGGCAGTTGATCACTAAACTTGAAGAGGTGAGTACTACTATCATCATCATCAGCAGCACCAGCAGTACCACCAGGTGGTGAACTGTTGACAGGAGCAACAGCAGGAGTTTGATAAGGAACATATTGCAGTATGTCCAAATCAAAAATCTCCACAGGGCTTTGTGGAATCTTGTCCTTTGGAGATTCATTAAACTTAACATGTAGAGTCTCTTCAACCATCTTTGTTCTACAGTTGAAGACTCTGTATGCTTTGCAAGTTGATGAATAACCAACAAAGTACCCTGCATCCACCTTAGAATCAAATTTTTGGAGTTGATCCCGTGTGTTGAGAATGAAACAAGGACATCCAAAAGCTCTGAAGAATGAAATTAGAGGGGCCAAATGATGAAGAACTTCATATGGAGTTTTCATCAACCTCTTATTTACTAGAGCTCTATTTTGTACATAGCAAGCTGTATTGACAGCTTCAGCCCAAAAAGTCATTGGCAGTCCAGAATCAGCCAACATGGACCTTGCAGCTTCAATAAGGGTCCTGTTCTTTCTCTCCACTACTCCATTTTGTTCAGGAGTTCTTGGAATGCTAAAATGCCTCTTGATTCCCTTTGAGAGGTAGAACTCATCAAGTGTATTGTTTCTAAATTCTGTTCCATTATCACTTCTAATACACTTGACTGAGAGGGAATACTGCTTCTCAACATGCAACACAAAGTTGATAATCTTCTGAGCTGCCTCATCCTTTGAATGCAAGAAGAAAGTCCATACAAATCTGGAGTAATATCCACAATTACCAGACAGTATTTCTTCTTAGCCATACTCATCACTCTCACAGGACCAAAGAGATCCATATGAAGAAGCTGTAAGCAGGCAGTGGACTTAGGTTCTTCTATGGAGGGAAATGAAGCTTTGTGCTGTTTTCCTTTTAAACAAGCAGTGCAGTAATCTTCACATTTGAACTCCTTCATAGGCAGTCCCCTTACTAAACCATGGTTTATCAGCTGATTTATGTTTTTGATATTAACATGACCCAGCCTTCTATGCCATAGAGTAGATTCTTGAGGGGAAGCCTTGGAAAATAGGCAAGGATGGCCTTTGAGATCTATTTTCTTGGAAAGATCTAAGGCCATACACTCTTCCTGTCCTGTTGGCCTTTAGGAGAGTGTATTCATCCAACACCTTATCAATCAAACTTAGAGCTTTGGATGACAGAATCCGGCAGTTCTGACTGGTGAAAAGAGCAACATGGCCTTTGTCACACATTTGACTGACACTCAAGAGGTGGTACTTGAGATTTTCCACATGGTTAACATCATCTAACTTTATTTCCCCATTGGAAACAAAGCCTTTGCCGATGATGTAACCCTTTGCATCATTGCCAAATGACACAAACCCCTTCCTTCCTTGAGAGTAGTCATTAAGAAGTGATCTGTTTCCTGTCATATGCATGGATCCTCCACTCTCTACATACCAGATGCCTCTGTGGCATGTTGAAGAACCCTGCAAAACAAAGCAAATTAGTTAGATTTTGAGACCCAAACCTTTTTGGTTTTGGGCCTGTTCACATCAACAGATGGTAGACTAACAGGTTTGTTGGAAATAACAGCCTGAGAGGAAGAAGATGGTGAAGAAGAGGAATCCTTTGGCTTGGACCTCCTTTTCTGTGGTTTCAACATAGGAACATCTAATTGGTTAACTCTTCCTAATAGCTGTTGAACCATCATAACCAGCTGTGTCTGATTTTGTGATAAAGCTTTCAGCTCTTCAGACACATTGGCATTGGAGTTTGATAAGTTCCTATGTTGCACCTTCTTCTTTTGAGCTATCTCAGCTGTTACCTGTTTAACCCCTTCCTTTTTGGATTTCTTTTTGGACTTAAGGGTTACAGGATTTGATGTTGCTGGTACAAATGTGGCTTCAAACTCAGTTTTCATTTTAACCATTTTATCTTTAATTTCCTCTTTATGTTTGAGTTTGGATCCTCTTTTGTACCAACAATCATCTGTAAGATGATTAAACAAACCACATACTTCACATGGTTTCTTTTTCATCTTATGTTGATCATCAACTAAAGAGGATGAAACTACTGAAGACTTGCTCTTCAGTACTTTGAAAGCATTATTTGCTTTTTTGACTTCCTCTTTAGTAGTCTTCAAACTCTTTCTACTGACAGTTTTCTTCTCTTCAGTGCTGACAGTAGTTGGAGTTTGAACTTCAGGTGTTAAATCTTGCTCTCCAGTCCTTTCAGGACTTCCAGAAATAACTCCTGAGTTGATCAACTCTTTGATCATGTGAGTGTCAGCAATGGAACCATCAATATCAGCTGATTGGTTCTGAGAGGGCTTAGTGCTGACTTCAACTTTTGATGATGCTCTATCAAAAAGTGAATCACATGATGAGGTGGATTGGTTATTGCTTTCTCCATCAGATTTCACTTCTGCTCTTGAAGCAAAATCTGTAGAGGAGCGGTGTGATTATAACCAATGCCAAACTTCACATTGGAAGCTGATTGCTTGCTAAGAAGCATTTCAAAACCTTTGCATGATTGTACCCATCGATCACACTCTACTTGGGTGACTGCAAGGGTTTCTTTGAGACTTCTCTGGTCTTCCAGAATAACCTCTAGCTTAGCCTTTTCATCAGTTAATTGGCATTTAAGCTTATAAATCTCATCACTTTTACTTTTAAGAACTGACTCATACTCAGCTTTTCTTTTGGAAATGGTTTTCTCAAACTCAAGTTTTTGATTTATTAATGGTACATTTGCCTCTCTAATAGAGACAAAGGCAGCTATGCATGATTCAGAACATAACTTGGCTTTAGCCTCTGAAGATACCTGAGTTACCTGTGAAGATGATGCATTTGAACAGGAACCCTCAGTAGACTCCAGAGCCATAAGTGCTAGATTCCCAAAAGGACTGTCACCACCATGTTGATCAGCACCTGTGAACAGTTGTTCATGACCAGACATGTCATCTGGCAAACTGCTCCAGTCAATAACTTCAGGGGTGAAGAAGCTATGTTGTTGAGGTTGAGGAGGTTGATGAGATGGTTGAGGTTCTGGTAGTGCATGAGGTTGTGGTACCATAGGAGCTTGAACTTGACTGGTTTGTGGCATGTAATAACAAGGGTAAGGGTATGGCATTTGACCCTGAGGAACAAAATATGCAGGAGATTGTGGTTGAGAATGATGACTAGAATTGACAGGATGTTGCCCTTTGTTTTGTTGACTATTGCCAGGGAAAGTCACAAAAGGTGCAGAGGAATTAAATCCAGATAATCTACATTCTCTAGCAAAGTGTCCAAGTCTTTGGCATTTGTGACACCTCAACTTACTCTTGTCAAAACCAACTTTGGTTTTGCCAGAGAGTCCTGGGAACTTTCTTCCAGTTCTTTTGTAGAACTTCTGAGATCTGATATTTATCAAGGCCATTTGGCTTAAAATATCCATCTCTTCTAAGTCATCATCAGCAATCCCCTTGAGATCATCCATGATGAAGCATAGATTGTCATTATTACACCCAGTAAATTGACTATCAACACTCACAAATGCAGAATCAGAAATGTTTGAAGAGAAATCAATATGCTCATCATACTGGCATTCAGATGAAGCATATTCTGACTCATGACTAACAAGGCAGTGTTGCCTGGTACAAAGTTTTCAGTGAGCTTACCAGATGAAGACAGTTTTCGTTTTTGTTCTATCTCTCTCTCAAATGTGAGCAATTTCCCATGGAGTTGGGTGAGAGATAGTTTGTCCAAATTTGCACCGGAGCGTAGGACAATAGTATATGTGTCCCATCTCTCAGGCAGTGATCTGAGAAATCTGTTATTCATCTGGATATTGGTGTACTCATGTTTGACCATTTTTAATTCAGAGATCAAACAAGAGAACCGCTCAAACTGTTGAGTCAGTGTCTCACCCTTCCTATGAGAGAATGTCTCATATTGTTGGGCAAGGATCTCTCTATTATTTGCCAAGACCTCATCTGTTCCTCCAAATTGTTCTTTCAAGGCATTCCAGAGGTCATGGGCAGATTCATAATGCATTAGCCCAGAATAGATTTCATTGGGTAGTGCCATGGCCAGAATTCCATGGGCTTTTGCATCAATCTCAGACAATTTCTTATCCTCATCTGAGTATTGTTCCTTCCTCTTCGGAACCATTTGATTGGTTTCCGGGTTATTCACCATAGGCTTGTGTGGACCATGTCCCACTGATGTTCAACAACCTGAGCTGTTAACAGACAGGTGATGGAGCATACGTCGTTGCCATATGTTATACTCATTCCTAACCAGCATTGGAGGCTTGGTTGAGGAACCAGTATTGTGAGGATCATTGGAAGGAGTAGTCATTTTAGGTCCAAATACAATTTAATTTAAGCTTTTAAAAGATTTTACACAGAACACAATAGACTCAATGAAAAACCAAGAATAAATCTCAGGATGAATGACCAAAAACACAGAAAATTCAATCTCTATAACCGTTTCTTGCAAAAATGCTATATCAATCAAACTTGGATCTTGAATAGCAGTTTCAATGATCAATTATTAGATCGATCAATGATTAACCTGCTCTGATACCATTTGTCAGGATCAGTGATCACAAGTTCGATGGATTAGAGTGTAATGCAGCGAAATAAGATCAAGAATTAGACAAATTGTAGCAAGAATTTGATATTTGTAAACAAATACGAGAGAATATATTTCTGTGACAAGGAATGTTTCAATTATACCAAATATTTCTGCTCAATCATTCACATATTACAATGATGTTGACACTCCTTATATAGAGTGCAATCACTGCTGTTATCACGGGATAGTGACAACTGGCAGATCTATTACAAAAATAACTAACACTTAACAAACTACTGAAATGTTCACAACTACTGAGAACATATCAGAGTGCTAAGTACAAAATATAAAACTACTGATAAGAAACTACTGAAACTACAACGACTGAAGAACAAGCTCTTCAGTCGTTTTACAAAACTACTGAAAACATAAAACTACTGAAAGTAAACCGTCACAACTACTGAAGAAGTCCTCTTCAGCTGTTATGACAACGTCTGATACTTGGTCTTCAGCACTTGTGTCTTCAGACTTTGTCTTCAGCACTTGTCTTCAGACTTTGTCTTCAGCACTTGTCTTCAGACTTTGTCTTCAGCACTTGTGTCTTCAGACTTTGTCTTCAGCACTTGTCTTCAGACTTTGTAATCAGTTGTTGTCTTCAGCTGTTGTGGACTTCAGCGGTTGTTGTGACGTCTGTGGGACTTAAAGGTTTTTCTGATCCGGCTCATTGGTTCTTTTGGTCCAACAAAGTTCATTCAATAGAACTTCCTCTTGAACTTCTTCACATGGATCTGTTTGGTCCAGTAAGTACAAAGAGCATTGCAGGCGACTTGTACTGTTTTGTGGTTACTGATGACTACTCAAGGTTCTCTTGGGTAATGTTTCTGAAGTCCAAATCAGAAACATTTGAGTCATTCAAGGAGTTAGTAACCACACTAGAGTCTCTCTACAAGCTGAAGGTGAGACAAGTACGCTCAGACAACGGGACTGAATTCAAGAATCAGTGGATGGAGGCTTACTGCAAGGAAAAGGGAATTGTGCATCACTTCACTTCTGATGGATTCTTCAAGTCCTTCAACATCCCTATCTCTCCTTCGGATGACGAGTTAGCTACTAGAATGATGTATGATATCTTGAATACACCATCTCAGGATTCAACATCATCTAGCTCACAGGAAGAATCATCTACTCAGTCAGGGGGAGTAGTCGACGACAGTGACTCCTCCTCAGAAGATGAAGCTGAAGAAGATTATCAGAACAGTCAGGAGGAACAGGTTCCAGTTCCTGAAAGTCCACAAGCATCAAACAGTGATGCACCTTCGACTTCGGAACCTCAAACTCCGACTACCTCAGATGCAGAACCAAATGTTCATAATCTTGGCTCTGAGGTAGCTGTTCCTACTACTCCAGGATCACGCCTAAACGTCTATCATCCCCTAGACAATGTCATTGGGGATGTCAGGTCAGGAGTTCAAACCCGAAATCAGCTATACTCAGCTGATTATGCCTCTGTTATGGAAAAGGGATATATTCATGATGGTGCTTATCGGTGTTTTGTCTCGCAGTTTGAGCCAAAATACGTCAGTGATGCACTAAATGATGAGGCGTGGGTGAGTGCCATGCAAGAAGAACTTCTTCAGTTCAAGAAGTTAGGTGTATGGACTCTAGTAGATAGACCTAAAGGTGCTAAGGTCATTGGCACCAAATGGGTCTTGAAATGCAAGAAGGATGACCAAGGGGTCATTATCAGGAACAAGGCTCGACTGGTGGTTCAGGGATTTCGCCAAGTCGAGGGGATTGACTACAATGAAGTGTTTGCACCCGTGGCAAGGATGGAAGCCATTCGTATCTTCCTTGCCTATGCATCGTACATTAAGATTAAAGTCTACCAATTAGATGTGAAGAGTGCATTCCTTCATGGGGAAATCAGAGAAACAGTCTATGTCAGTCAACCCGAGGGATTTGAAGATCCTTATCATCGGGACAGAGTTTACAAACTCGACAAGGCTTTATATGGGCTTCATCAAGCTCCAAGAGCCTGGTATGACAAACTCTCGACTCATCTTGTGAAACACGGCTTTCGCAGGGGAGTCATTGACTGCACGCTGTTCATCAAAGAAAAAGATGGAGACCTACTGCTCGTACAGATATATGTCAATGACATAATCTTCGGTTCAAAGAACGAAGAATTATGCAAAGAGTTTGAAGCAGTTATGAAGAAAGAGTTTGAGATGAGTGCTATGGGGGAGATGAAGTTCTTTCTCGGGTTACAGGTGGATCAGACACCAAATGGGATCTTTCTACATCAGACCAAGTATGTAGGAGACGTTCTCAGTCGTTTTGACATGGAGAATGCTTCTGCTGCTGGGACTCCACTTGCTACAAATCATGATATAGCACCTGATGAAAATGGAGATCTAGTGGATGCCACAATGTACCGAGGAATGATTGGATCCCTCATGTATCTCACTGCCTCAAGACCTGATATCATGTATGCTACATGTTTATGTTCTAGATATCAGGCTAAGCCTAAGGTTAACCATCTGATCGGGGTCAAGAGGATATTTCGTTATCTGAAGGGTACACCCACACTTGGGTTGTGGTATCCTCATGATGATGACTTTGAGCTCACGGCGTTTAGTGACTCGGAATACGGGGGCTGCAAGATGAACTACAAGTCTACATCAGCAGGGTGTCAATTCTTTAGGAGAAGATTAGTTACCTGGCAGTGTAAGAAGCAGACATCGGTTGCATTGTCAACCTGTGAAGCCGAATACGTTGCTGCTGCAAGTTGCTGTTCACAAATCATCTGGATTCAACAGCAAATGCGGGATTACGGTTTAAAGTTTTCTTCTACTCCTATCTTTGTTGATAACTCTGCTGCAATTGCAGTAACTAAAAATCCGGTCCAACATCCAAAGACCAAACATATCGGTATTAAATACCATTTCATAAGAGACTGTTTTGAAAAGAACTTAATTGATGTGGTTAAAATTAATACTGATTTTCAACGCGCTGACCTCTACACTAAAGCCTTTGATAAACCACGTTTTCAATATTTGTTAGAGGTCAAAGGCGTTAAAAAGAAAAGTGATGTTATTCCTGATGGTGATCATGTGTAGTCCGATGCGTTTTTAGTTAAATTTTTTATTTTATTTTATTTTTTTATTTTCTTTATTTAAACTCATGTTATTCAGCTGTTTATTAAAATCCTAAAATAATTAAACCAGTTATGATTTTAGTATTTTAGGGGGAAAATAAGTCAGCCAGTAACATTAAAAAAACAAAAAAAAACAAAAAAAACAAAAAAAACAAAAAAAAAGAGGGAGAAGGAGTGAATAGCTGACATAAGTAGATCGTATCTGTGATACCGATTCAAACCCTTTGGAAAATGATAGTACACAGGAACAAATCAAGAGGGACTTTAAAATTTAATTTAGAAAAGATGCAAAGATTCAGAGTATAAGTCTGTGAAGTCTAAGCAATATAAAAGGGAAGAAGATAGAAAAACTGGTAACTACTAAGGTAACACAACGAGAGTAGACCTAGAGGTTGCTAGACCACAAATGATATGTCGGTAGATTCAACACAATAGATGATTAGACCTAACTGGTGATCTCAAGATCAAACTAAGTTGTTCAACTGACTGTGGGCTTCCATCTTATCACTGGTTAACACAATCAACAATATTCCATAAGGGGTAATGAGCATGCAAACGCCACGAATGTGTGCGGATGACCATAAATAGAGCAAAGCACGAAAAAAATGAAAGACAAATGCTATCAAGCTAATGACTTATGTTGTTGGTGCATTTTGTGCAAAAGAAAATTAAGCTGCTCTAACAAAAAGATAGGTTGTGTGCCTCTCTGCTGTGCGATGGCACTGACCTGAGGATAAGCATAACCTAGATATTCTAGAATTCATTGTTGTTTGCCGCCTCTCTGTTGTGCAATGGCACTGACCTGAGGATTGGCTTCTCTTTGAAAGCTCTAAGAATAGTTTCTTCTTGTAACAATACCCGTAGACCACTCAAAAGCTCCTGAGGAATGTTGATTACCATATAAGTGTGGGATCCACAAATGTTAGTTGAAATAATGAAACCTAAAACTATCACCAGTTTGTGTCTAAAGTCTGTGTATGGATTTAAGAGGACAAACATATTGACAATCATTGTGGCTGCAATTCTTGAAAGTTCAAATCAATGTGGGAATCTAATAGTACCAGTGTGATTTCCTAAATTTGCTAACGACTCTGGATGAAAACCAAGAATTGAGCATCAAAAGGTTTTGATAACAAGTCCCAAATGATTTGACTTGCCTGTATGATTCCAAAATTGAATTGGTCCAGGTGTGGTCAATCTAAGTTGAAGCTGCCCATTCCGGAACCAAATCCCGTAGATTTCTATCTTAGGATTTATCTCTCACAAAAAGCCAAAAACAAGTTTAATTTTTGTATTTTATTTTAACTTTCTAGTTAGTTAGTCATTTTAGTTTGTTTGTTTGTCGGACTACATTATGAAAATTAGTATGGGATCAACTCACCTAAAAGGGTCATGTCTGAGATGACCACATGTGTTTTCAAAGTTTAAAAGGGTCATGTCTGAGATGACCACATGTGTTTTCAAAGTTTAAAAGGGTCACGTCTGAGGTGACTAAATTGTTTAAAAGGATCACGTCTGAGGTGATCACAAGTTTTCAAGTTAAAATGATCATGTCTGAGATGATCAAATGCTCATAATGTTAATTTCAAGAGATAAAAGGGTTTTAAATGTAAAAAGGTCAAAATGGCAGAAAATTTCATGAGTCTAACCCATTCGCACGATTGGATCACAAGTATGGACCAACCATGGGAATGGGTCCCATTCGCACGACTAGACATGAGATTGAGCCATTCACCCGAATGGCTTATCAGACTGATCCATTCGACCGAATGGAAGGGTGCGAATGAGTCAGTCGACCGACTGAGACTCAGTCGGTCAACTGAAGATGCGAATGAAAGGGTATGAATGAGTCAGTCGACCGACTAAACCTCAGTCGGCCAACTAAATGTGACTGACTGGGCCAATCGCACGACTGAGCTTCAGTCGCCCGAATGAACTGAGCAAATGAGGCCAGTCGGCCGATTGAACTCAGCTTCAGTATTTAAAGGGCCACAGTCGATCGCATTTCACTCATCACCCTCAATCGCTCCTAAATCGCACTTTGTACCGTTACTCTGCCAAAATTTCTCTAGATCCTGTTTTCATCTTGTTGTTGATTCTCTGACTTTCGTTGACGTTTATACAGGTAGATGGCAGTGAAATCTCACTGAAATCTGAAGAATGGAACCCTAATTTTATGATGTTCGAGTGAAAACAAGAAACGGACTGTACATGACCTAATAACCAACCTAAACTAAGCAAAATGTTAAAATTAAGTTTAATAGGTTATTAGTGACAAGATGGCGAGTCTATTGAACCGGTAACCCATGTTAAATTACCTGTTTTGGTCAAGATTCGAACCACAGGCGACTGAACAGTGGGACAGGCGACTGGTCGTCCGGATGAACTCCAATCGCATGATTGAATCTTGCGATTGGGTCAATCGGCCGAATGAACCATGCGAATGAGCTCAGTCGGCCGACTGAACCAATCGCAGACTCAGTCAGCAGATTGAACTCAGTCGCATGTCACATTCACCAGAATGTGCTCAGTCGCATGAAAGGACAACCGACTGAATTCAGTCGCATGATTCATTCGCACGAATGAATCAGAATGAATTCAAACTATACACTTAGAACTGAATTTTGATGTATTATTTACTAATAGTTCTGTGTCTTGTGTTACAGGCAAATGGCTGATAGATGGTCCATTAATCCAAAGCACAACATATGTGCTCATTTGGATCATACGACTCGGAATGGGGCCGAGTTTACAGAGATTATAGCTTTCCTTCGACGTTCTCGGATACATAAGGCCATTTCTACACTGTGTACGCCTTACAGGTCATTACATCAGGCATTCTGGGAGAATGCCTCCGTTGATCGTTCTCGTGAGCCTTACAGTATACGGAGCTCCATTCTTGGTCATGATATTGAGATTACAGCAGCAGACATCCAGAGAGTTCTTGACTTTGGGGACGATACTGATCACCCCACCAGACTACATCCACTTACTGTTAGAGGTTGTTTTCTCAGGATTAAGTATGCTGGGGATATAAACTCAGGTGTGCTCAACAAGAGCAACCTGTGTCCCTAGTAAAAGTACTTGGCGCATGTGATCCTGAAGTGTATTGCTTCAAGGAGGGGTGGGTTCGATGACCTATCAGACCATATTCAGAATGCCTACGTGGCACTGGTGCTGAACCACCCCTTCAGCTTCTCGGGCATGATCTTCTCATATTTGGTGGACAACCTGGAGGCCAAGGGGAAAGAGGGTTTTTGTATGTACCCCAGGTTTCTGCAGCTGATCTTCAACGAGAAGCTGCCTTCACTTCCCAAGGAGAGCCATGATGCTGTGGCACTTGAGATTATGGATGACACGACCTTGGGTCGTATGAGAGTGTATAGGGGCAAGCAGGTAAAGCCCCAGGTGAAGAGGTTGATTGGCCATTTGGCCAATGAGAGATATGTGACACCAGGGAGACGCAAGTGGCGTCATGATGATAGTGATTCAGACGATGAGAGGCTATTGCTCCCAGAGCATGATTCCGATGATGACGACAGCGGGGATGCTGGAGATGATATGCCTACTCCACCAAGGGGCACAGCTTCAGATGTTATACCTCCAGTGTCTGCCCCAGCTGGTGACATAGCTGAGTCTGCTGGTTTCCATCAGGACTTTGTTCCTGGTGAGGAGGAAGAGGAGTCGGACGAGTAGCCCTTGACAAGAACTGTGGGAAGCAAGGTTGTTCCCATAGAGTATGGGCTAAGGGCGGTTGGTGAGCCCAAGAGATTCAGGAGAGACAGCTGTTGTTCCTAGCTATGCACCTGAGTCAGCTAGCCGTGTTGTAAGGGGAGCATCCACCTCAACGGAACGAGGAGGAAAGGATGGCTCAGCCCCACGGGCAAAAGAAAGAAGAGACACGACTGACCTTCGTTACCACCACCACACAGCCACTACCTCTACCGCTACCACCACCACACCACACTTCCACACACCACCCACCACACCCCACCCACCAGCCACTACTACTACCACTACCTCCCACCACTCCTACACCTCACCCTGCCACACCACCTTATATCCTCTCACTCCATCACACACCTCATCTCACTCACATACACCACCCCACCATCACTACTCACACCTCACACAGACCCAGCCCATCTTCACTACAGCCACCACCACCACCACTACCCACCAAGCAGGACCCTCACCCATCCCTCACATACATATGGATCACCTCTACCTCCAATTGGGGTAGAGGAACAGCTTTCTGCGCTTAACCGGATGGTGATGCGTTTATTAGCTGCGGATGAGGAGAAGACGGCTAAGATCCGTCAGCTGGCTGATCTTACTGCTGTACAGTCACTCTAGATCTCAGAGCAGGCTCGATTGATTGAGGAGCAGGCCCAACATATGGCTGCTCAGAGCCATGAGATCGCCCAACTCCAGGAGCACAGTGTCACATCTGCCAAGAAGATAGAGGAGTTGGAAGAGGCGAAGAAGACAATCATGCTAAAGCTAAAGGGTTCTAAGGAGGAGCCCCTGAAGATCAAAGAAGGAGACGGAGACGACGGTGATGATGATGATGAGGATGACGATGAGGATGATGAAGATGAGACTGAGGAGGATGAGGGGACTGAAGAAGAGAGGACAGAGGAGAAGGATGAAGATGATGATGCAGACGGAGGAGATGCAGCTGCATCAGCCTCTGCTCAAGGACAGGAGAGGAGATCCAAGAATAGACAAGACCAACCAGCTTCCTCCTCTGCTCCACCAAGCAACGATCCCATGATCCAAGAGAAAAGTAAAGATTAGATGTCTATGTATTTAATTACTTTTGTATTTGAATCATGTATTTAAACTGATGTATTTGATGTTTATATTAAAGTTTAATGCATGTCTGTTTTGATTATTAACTAATGGTTGATGTGTTGCATGTTTAAATCAAACAGATCCAAATTACCAAAGGGATGAGTTCGATGTTGCTCCCCTTCAGCAGGTCAAGACTCAGTTAACTATGATTCTTGATCTGCAAGGGATCGTAAGTAGGTCGGTAAGTTATACCCCTGAAGAAGGGGAAATAATTCACGATCTATCAAACGAGCAACTAGTAGAGATCTTCAAGTTAAATCCAGATGAAATTGTGAAGGATGCTCCGACATGTGACTCGACCAGTGATGAAGAGCTCAACGATGTTGATGAAATAGAGATTGAAGATGTCACTGTAGAGCACTACCCTCAGTATGCTGACAATGAGGGAAATGTGGTCCCCAATCTGGGTGAATCCCTTGTTAGCAATACTTTTGAGGTGTTAGACAAAATGGAGCAAGAGTCAGAGAAAACAGAGGGAACAACCCAAGCCTCTAATGATGATGTTGATATCCGAAAGGCTGAGTGGGCTGCGTGTTTTGAAGAAGTTAGAGCCCAACGCGCTGCACCTAAACAGGATGCCTACACCAAACTCTACAGAGTCAAGAAACATCATAAGGTGTCGGGCAGGATCATAGCGTGGGCATATTTTGAGGACCTTAATGTATATACAGTTAAGAGGGAGAAGGGCATAGAGTACTTCAGATTCCCACATGATCTGATGACTCTACCAGGTTTTGAGCTCAACCAGCTGGCCAAACTGAAGCTGTTATATGCTGACCCGAGGAAGATGTCAGGCTGGTTTGAGGCTGCCCTAAGGAAGGATTACCACACCCGGTGGGTTAACTTCAGACCCCAACAGCCTACAAGGTATATCAGAAGGTCTGAAGTTGATGCCATTACTGGAAAGCCAAAGATAGTGTTGAAGTGGAGTCCTCCACGCACGATATCAAGAATCCCGCTCAGGGAAATGCCACAGGACTTCACTCCACACTTTAAGTGGTGGTACTACGATTGGAGGACAGGAGAAGCGGTCATAGTCCTAAACAAAGAGGGCCAAATGGATACTATCAGGGTATCGACCCAATGTGGCTTACCAACTTGTCAGCTAATGATGTCTATACTCTATACAAGTGGCCATTGTTCTATGATACGCAGGATATTGTACAAGCCCTCCAGTTCCAGAACGTTATAAGACTCTGCTTCGCGTTTGAGATTCACACGGCAGTCACAAAAGAGGATAAGTACAAGAAGTATGAGGAGGTAATGAAGAAAACAAGACACTAGAGAGATCTAGGTCCAAGGGGGAGTTTGTTGATACATGTATGTCCCTAGATCATGATATGAATGTAATAGATCTTGTTTGTCTATATTGATGAAATGTTTGGATTGTTAATGAAATGATATTGGTTGTTTGTGATTTATAATGTTTAATATTTCATTAATGAGTCGATGTTGAATTGGTTAATTAGGTTTGTAGTTGTTTGAATGGTTACACATGATGTTATATTAATTAATACATTCAAACTTAACACAATGAAGCTCTCATGCAAATGGCCCATGCGAATGGACCACACGCATGGATAACTTCATACGATTGACTCAGTCGCACGACTGAACCAGGAGACTGGATCAGTCGTATGATTGTAACATGAGATTGGCTCAGTCGCACGACTGAACACTCAGTCGTGCGGATGAATCAACCGCATGGTTCAATCGCACGACTGAACCATACTTATGGTTCAGTCGCACGAATGAACAATACTAACCTATAAATACAACCCAATTCGTGGAAAAACGTAAGCATTCATTATATTTCGACTCTAGACGTACCCTAGCCGTCCAGAAGCCTCCCAATTCGTTCTCCAAGTTCATAGAACACATTAGATCGATTCCCAATTGATTCTTAACGTTAGATTTTATACTTTATTGATTCTTCGTGTGTTCTCACTGATTGGATCGCCAATCAAATAGGATTCCGCACTATTTGGTTTGGTTTACACGCTCATCACTCGGTATTTCGTTCAAATACCAGGTCCTAACACAGGGCTTGGCTGTTCTATAAGAGATTCCAATAGGAACTTGTTAAAGAACCTATTAAAATCTTGGAGCATCCTTTTATCCACTTGAAAAACAACTGGAGGAGGCTCAGGGAAAATTGCAGCTTGTTGCACAGGATACTTTGAGCTCAAGGAAGTGAGAGCTTGACTTTGGGTTTCCTCCTTTCTGGACTTGTCTCTGAACACTCTCCCCTTTTTGGTAGCATCATCCTGAGAGCTTGATGAGCTAGAGGAAGAGGTCAAGGAAACCTGCATTGGTACATGCCTAACAGACCTCTCAATCTGTTTCTCAACTAGTTTGGCCTTGAGAGTTTCAATCTCAAGTTGCTGAGTGGTAGACCTATCCTCTAAAGTCCTAACCTTAGATTCAAGATTTGAGACTTTAGAAAGTAGGTCTTGTATGTTCATCCTCACCACCAGATGTGGTTTCTTGGCGCCCTGGTTTCCCTTGCACAATGATGTCTCTTTCAGAGTCATCAAAGGGCATGGTTGTCGTAGATTCAGTCTCTCAGTTCCGTTACCACTATCCTGAGGATCCATGGAGGCTCCTTCAGTAGTGGCAGCTGAATCTACATGAGTCCCCTCCACATCAGTGGGACTCACCTCAGTAAAGCTTTGCTGATGGGGGCTAGAGATAAGAGGTCTCTCTAGGCTCTGTTGATCCTTGAGAGGGTGTTGTGGATCAACTTCATTGCCATTAAGAGACATAATCTCTTCACCAGCTCCAGTCAAAAGGTCAGTAAAGGATATGGAATTGAAACCTAATGACCCGGGACTTTGATCAATGTCTAGAGGCATTGAGCCTGTGATAGGGCTGTCCCTTTTTGGCTGCTCAGGGGAGTATAGAGACTCTCCCTGAGGGCTATCAGCTTGGGTTTTGGGCTCATGGGTCTGAGACTGAGGACACTCAAGACCTATATTGAGGTCAATTGTGAAGGATGGTTGGACCTCAGGCTGAGTGGGAGCCCTTTGTTCCACTCTAGCCTTTTTGGGTAGAATATGAGGAGCTTGTTCAATCAGAGTAGATTGAACAAGGGTTCGTTGTGACGTCTCTGATAGGTAAATGTAATGGGTGGAGAAGGTAGATTTGGCAGAGTGAGGGTAGTTGCTGGTGTGGGTTCATCACCTATGGGGTTAACAGGGATGTCACCAGGAGCCATTGGCTCAATCATACCTGGAAGAAGTGCAGTATCTCTTCTGGTGAAGTTAGTGGACACTCTCTTCAAGGTCTTGAAGATGGTCGGCCTCATTTGAGGAGCAGTCAGAGCAGCTGCATAGACAAGCTTGCCCTGATCCAGCTCACAGTTGATTATGTGCTAGAGAAACCTAGGATACATGAAGAATGTGTCCATTTGAAGATTTCCCATTAGGTTAGTCAGCACAAACCTTGAATAGTTAAAGCAGAGGCTTTTTACCAACCGATGAACTAGGCACCCAAGTTCATATGGGATTTGATCCCATCCCCCAGATTTATTAGACTGGCAGTGAAGAACCACATGCAGCAGGAACTTCCATTTGTAGGAGAAGTTGAATTTGTAGACAGTTGACCTGCTGACATCTCCACCATATCCCATTTGGAGATAAGAATTGTCCAAATCTGTTTTGGGGAATTTGTTGGAGCGCCCTCATCATGAAGCTTTAGATGCTCCCTGATGATCTGTTCAGATATGACCAGCTCCTGGCCACAGATGCTCGACCGAATAACACGAACCCCATTTAGGATTTCAATCTGACTATTTGCCCAAAATTCAGACATTTGGTTTGAGTAAATTGTGGGGTTTACAGTCAGAGAGGTGTAGTACGAAGATTGGGTTAGAAAAGATATGATGTCTGAGAAGTCAACATCCCTTGAAGAATCAAGGAGTGCGACTTGGTTGTGCTGAGGGTTTAGTGCCATTGAAGAAGATGACAGAAAGATAGTTCCGAATAAGGTAAATTGGAGAAGAAGAAAGCTTTTAGAGCAGTAATTTGGGTAAAAAAGATGTAAGTGATTAACCAGAAGTATTTAAATGGGTGGAATGGCGGTTTAAATGGGGTTTTGGATAAGACGATGTGAGGTTTCAGTGGATGATGTGACATGGGCGGTAAGGTTAGTCCATTTAAATAATCCCACATCATTAACAAAATCTTTACTTTATATAGAGTGGGGCCCAAAAGATTTCCGTTACACAGTAAAATCTTTTTTTTCAAGTATAAAGCATTTCCGAAGATAATATTCTTCCGAAGGCAAATTTACTTAAATTGATTACTTCCGAGAGTATATGTTGCTTTTCAAGTGGAGTGTGTTAAAAGCTTCGGTAGTAGATCTGATATGAAATTAATCGCTTCTTCCGAGACTTAACACTCTTCCGAGAAGAAAATTATCCTGGGAAAAATTTGCTTCGGAAGATATGCAAAATATCTTTCGAGGGTTAATTTCTCTTCGGAAGAATTTATACTTAGATAAAATTTAGAAAAAGATCTTTTGTAACAGGGCTTAGATTGTTTTGACATGAGACTTTACACATTAAAAGGTTTTCAAATGAGATTAACTAATCAATGTTTATCATCCCAATAGCTGTAATGAGATATTTAAATCTTTGTTCATCAAATGCTTTGGTGAACAAATCAGCATATTGTTCATTTGAGTCAACTTTGATTAGTTTGATAAGGTTTTTCTCATGAATATCTCTAATGAAATGATACATGATATCAATGTGCTTAGTCTTGGAGTGTTTCACAGGATTTTTAGTAATGGATATAGCACTGTCGTTGTCAATGTGGATAGGAGTGCTCATGAAGTTGAATCCGTAGTCTATCATCTGGTTTTGAATCCACAGCAGCTGAGCACAGCAACTAGCAGCAGCAATGTATTCAGCTTCAGCGGTTGATGTAGAGACACAGGATTGCTTCTTGCATTGCCATGAGATGATCCTTCCACTAAGAAATTGACATCCACCAGATGTTGATTTCTTGTTGATGTTGCAGCCACCATAATCACTATCAGAGTAACCATACAGATTGAAATCACTATTTCTTGGATACCAGAGACCTAGTTTGGGTGCTCCTTTGAGGTATCTAAGAATTTTCTTGGCAGCTATTAGGTGAGACACCTTTAGAGCAGCCTGATATCTTGAACAAATGCAAGTTGCAAACATGATATCAGGTCTACTTGCTGTGAGATACATCAGAGAACCAATAATCGCTCTGTACTGATGTTGATCAGTATCCTCCCCCTCAGAATCAGGGCAGAGATTGTGGTTTCTGGTATAGGTGTTTTGCTGCTGCTTTACAATCCTTCATATCAAATCGTTCTAAGATATCTTTGACATACTTAGATTGATTGATAAAGAACCCTTCCTTCAATTGCTTTACCTGAATTCCAAGGAAAAAGTCCATTTTTCCCATGGAACTCATCTCGAACTTCTTCTTCATAATGCTCTCAAAGTCTTTACACATTTGGTCATTTGAGGAACCAAATATGATATCATCAACATAGAATTGAACGATCAAGATGTCTTTCCCAGACTTTCTTATGAAAAGAGTCTTATCAATGGTACATCTAGTGTAACCATTCTTCAGGAGAAATTGAGACAATGTCTCATACCACAGCCTAGGTGCTTGGTGCAGCCCATATAGTGCTTTATCCAATTTGCACACATAGTTGGGATGTTGTGGATCTTCAAATCCTGGAGGTTGGCATACATAGACTTCCCTATCTATATCCCCATATAGAAAGGCACACTTGACATCAAGCTAGTAGACAGTGAAATTCTTGGATGCAGCATAAACAAGGAAGATCCTAACTGCCTCAAGTCTTGCAACAGGTGCAAAGACATTAGTATAATCGATTCCTTCCTCTTGAGTGTATCCTTGAACCACCAGTCTTGCCTTGTTCTTGATAATCAAGCCTCTATCATCTCTCTTGTTTCTGAATACCCATTTAGCGCCTATAGGTACTTGACCAAATGGTAGCAGACATAGGTTCCAAACCTTTTGTCTTTTGAATTGAAGCAGCTCCTCTTGCATTGATTCAACCCAGCTACTATCTTTCAAGTAATCTTCCACCTTCTTGGGTTCCATTTGGTATAAAAAGCATGAGTACAAGCAGACATTCCCATTGTGAGTTTGTCCTCTTGTTCTCACGCCTTTAGAGACTTCCCCTATGATGTTTTCAGCTGGATGAGTGTTATGAATCCTGAGTCTAGGAATCACCTCCAGTTGCAAAGATAAGTCTAAATTGGACATATTTTGCTCAGGAGCTTGAATACTTGGTCCAGCTGTTGTTTCAAACTTCATCATTCATGAGACTGATTGAATGAAAGAGAAACATCATCATTTTTTTGCTGTGAAGCATCATTAACAGTTGCATGTTCCTTCAAAATGGTGCTTTTATCAGTCTGGTGTTGTGCAGGGTCAGCTGAAGAGATTTGAAAGTCAGCAGGAGAATCCCTTGTTGAAGTACCACTATCTCTTGAGATGGTTATACTGTCAGATCTTTCAATAATGGAAACTTGATTTGTTGCTACTCTTAGAGAACTTGGAATAGGTCTGGGAAGCTCAAACAGTTGATCTTCATCAGAGTCACTTTGAGCACCTGTTTTAGCTGAAACATTCTCACAAGATGGTTTAGAATAGTTTGAAACAAAATCTAAATAAATCAAATATAGAGGAGGGCCATTCCCCCAAACACAAGGAGTGTGCTCATTGACTACAATGTTGGAAGATTCCTCAAATTGTTGATTTTTAATATTATAAACCCTATAAGCTTTAGAGTATGAGGAATATCCAACAAAGATAGCATCATCCGACTTTTCAGCAAATTTTTCCAAATTGTCTTTTTGTTAAGTATGGTACACCTGCTGCCAAAGGACCTTAGAAAGCCAATGAATGGTGGCCCTCTTGTTCCATAACTCATAAGGGGTTTTCCCATGTGGCTTTACTACAAGAACTCTCTGTTCTGCACATAGCATGCAGTGCTGACTGCCTCTGCCCAGAATGTTAGAGGCAGCTTTGAATCAGCTAACATAGTCCGAGCAGCCTCAATAAGTGTCCTATTTCTCTCTCTCAGCAACACCATTTTGTTGAGTTCCGGAGCACTATATTGTCTGGCAATCCCTTTGAGTTACAAATGAGTCAAGAACTAGGTTCTTAAACTCAGTCCCTTGATCACTTCTAATTATTTAAACCTTGTGATCAACTTGATTTTCTATTTTAAGAATAAAAGATTTCAAAGTTTCAGCAGTTTCATCTTTGGTTCTTAAAAAGAAATACCCATGTAAATCTAGTAAATCATCACAATCAACACAGGCAATATGATTTCCTTCCAATGCTCATTATACTTGTGGGACCAAATAGATCCATGTGCAATAAGTGTAATAGAGGTGATGGAGTTAACAACTTTGGATTTATGAGATGCCCTGTGTTGTTTCCCTTTCAGGCAAGCAACACAGTTATCTTTGCAGAAAATTCCTTTTTAGGCAAACCATGTACCAAGTTATTTTTAGCCAATTTCTTCATTGTCTTAAATTGACATGACACATTCTTTTATGCCATAGTGTTGACTCATCACCATCAGCTTTGGAAAGAAAGCATGATACTTCTCCCATTAGGGAAGCATTGTTCATATCCAGATTGTACATATCCCCTTTCTTGTGAAATCTAAGAAGCACCACTTCCTGAGGAATTGTCATCCCGGGTTTGAGGATAAAGCACTCATGTTCTGTGAAGAGCATTTGATGCTTTTGATCACAGAATTGAGAAACACTTAACAGGTTGTGTTCAAGCTGTTTGACAAAATTAACTTTGTCAACCTTTAACTTTCCAGTGGATATACTTCCTCTGCCAGAAATATATCCTTCGGCCTCACCTCCAAACTGGACAGGACCTCCATCATAATGTTGAAATTGTTGAAGGAGAGATCTGTTCCCTGTCATGTGCCTGGAACATCCACTATCTACAATTCAGATGTTGTTATTCTTGTCATATGGATGTCCCTGCACATAAGGTGAGATAATTAGTTTTGATTGGAAACCCAAGCCTTATTGGTCTTGGGTTCTTCCAATGATAATGACATAATTGAACCAAATTTTATGCATGGGGGTTCAATGGATGTCTTTGAAGAAGAGGTTTGGGCTACAGCATCTTCCTTGATCTTCCATTCCATCATCCCTTGGTTGATCATAGAGGAGTGAGCTTGTTGAAGCTTTTGTAGCTTGGCATTCTTCCGAAGCTTCTTTCTTTTCGGAAGAAACCTTCACCACCTTTTCTTCCGAAGCAGTCTTCTTCTAGGATGGTTTCAAGGGGACTCTTTTGCTTTTCTGAGTCTTTACAGCTTTAACTTCCGAAGCCTTTTTCCTTTCGGAAGAAGAATTTTCTTCCGAAAGAAGCCTTGCTTCGGAAACAAGCTTTCCCTTTTTCATCACTTGAACCATTTGATATGGTCCAAATGAGAAACCTTCCCTGACTCCTTCCTTTTAACATTATTTGCATAATGTGTGCTAGCAGGATTGTAGTAACAATATTTGGCCATGTGGTTTTGCAGACCACACATTATGCATGCAATGTTAACCTTTTGGGAATGTGAGGATTGCTGTTTCTTATTCTTTTTCTCTTCATCAGCAACCTTTCCCTTTAATTTCTGATCCTTTGGTAGGATAGGAGTACTGGTACTGCACTCCTTTCCTGAATCAGAATTTCCAACCATTTGGAATCCAGCTGAGATGAATACACCCTTTTTCTTTGGATCTATCTTCAGCTTGGACTCAGCCACTTTCTTGGCAGTTTTTCTGGCTGCTTTAGCTCTGCTTCTTCTGGCTTTGGTGGTTAGGGTTTGATCATCATTGCAGGGGAGGGCATAATTACCTGGTTCTTCCCCCTGTGATGGTCTCCATAGTTGCATCATTCTTCGTTCATGAGAAGGTGGGTCAAGCAGATGGAACCTCTTGCTCTTCAGTACCACCATTGGTTGTCTTATAGACTCATAAGAGTGTGGTGGAGCAATTTCATTGGTTCCCAACCCACCTTTGTTTTGGTAACAAAGTTTTGAGTGAGAGGATAATGCAAGAATGGCTTGGAAGTTTTGCTCGAAAATAGAATACTTCCTGGCTTGAGCCTCAGCAGTGACAAGCTGGGCTTGAGCCTCAGTCAATTTGGATATTAAATCCTTTATCTGAGTCTTATAGTTTGTATGTTCATGTTTTAATAGGGGCACAGTTTTCTCTAACTCCTCAATTTTTCTTTGGTAGTCAGATTCAGCCCTTTTAAAGTCAGATTTTAAAACTTTTAAAGACTCAATATCAGATTCAATTTCCATATTGTAGTCCTGATACAGTTTAACCTTAGCAATACAGGCAGAAGTACAGAGATGTCCATATACCTTGTTTTCATCTGTTCCGGCCATGAGTGCTTGAGCAGGAGTCATATCCTGTACCATGAAGCTCCAGTCAACTTCTTGAGCCATTGTAGCAGTTTCTGTTGACTTTCTGGTGGGCTTTGGTGTAGAGGGATGTGTGGAGGCCTTTGGGGTTCCTGGGTTGGACTTGGGAGCCTTGCATTCCCTTGCAAACTGACCAAGTTGGTTACAGTTGTAACATTTGGCCTTGGTTTTGTCAAACCCAAATTTGCTGTTGATTGGGTTCTGAGGAAATTGCCTTCCAGTTCTCTTAAAGAACTTCTTTGCTTTGTAGGTTAGAAGAGCCATTTGTTGGACTATGTCCACGTATTCCACGTCAATCGGGCTAAAACACTCTAGATCATCAAAGCAGTATTGATAGTCATTTGAGTGTCCACTTCCTGAGACAAAAGCACAGCTGTCCTGAAAGGAGCTTTGCTGAGCTTGTTGAGACCTTGGAGTCTCGGGAAATGTGATGTATGGCCCAGAAGAACAAGATGGCTGCTGGGTGTAAGTCAAGTATTGCTGAGACTAGGAGATTCCTGAGCCTTCAGCAACCATCAAGGCGTTGCTAGCAGGAAGGCACAAGGGTCTGCTTGTCTGATGACCCGTCTTACTTTCCATTTCCAAACGGTATCCATCAAGGATCCCATAGAGTTCGGTCATGGTGAGTGTATTCAGATTTTCTGTTCTCTTGATAGAGACACAGTAGAATGTCCACTCATTGGGTAGAGCACTCATGAACTTTCTTGTAAGGTCTCTGAGTTCATGAGTAATTCCCACGGATTGAAGGGAAGAAATGAGATCCATGTACCTGAAATATTGTTGGCTAAGAGTTTCTCCAGCAACATAGGTGAAGTTCTCGAACTGCTGCTTCAGTGAGTCCTTCTTGGAGTCATTTGAGCTTGAGTACATCTGAGCAAGCGCATCAAAGAGTTCTTTGGCAGACTTACAATGCTCAAACCACACCATCATAGAGTTTGGAATTGCAGTCATAAGAACAGTCATAGCATTGCTATCTATGTCAAGCTTCTTCCTGTCTTCATCAGAATAGTCTTCAACGGCTTTCTCAATCATGACACCGTTTCCACCAGCTACTTTTGGCTTATACGGTCCATTGATAATGGATTGCCACATCTTGCTGTCTTGATACCTGATGAAGCCTTCCATTCTTCTGCTCCAAGACCTGAAGTTTTCACGGGTGATGATGGGTGCTTTGGTCACCGTCCCCATCTCTACTTCAGATTTGTTGAGGGCCATTTTGAGTGAGGTATAAGGAGGAGTGAAAAACAGGTTGATTAGGATGGTAAGATCTCACAATCAAGAGCCTAAAAAGCTCTGATACCAATTGCAGGATCGGGTTTGTCACTTAAACACTTGTATTTCTCTCAAACTCACTTATGGAAACACTCAAATCAGATGAAGTAATGTCTTTTACAAGAGTTGATAATAATATAATAAGTAGCAAAGGAACAAGCAGAAATAAATTTTCAAGCACTTGTATATTTACTTCTCAACTCAAGATTTACAAGACTCTTACAAGCATGAAACAAGAGTTACAATGAGAAACTATATATACTAGATCCTACAGCCGGATATACTTTGATACCAGCTGGAAACCTAAGACTAAAGCATATACTACAATGCTAAAGTTAAGGTATCTTAGATAAAGTATTATCTAAGATATGGTAGTCATGACATGTCCATGACTTACCTTTTGTCACCAACTAAAGATGGCAACTGAACTAACATAAAAGGTAAACAGTGAATTAAAGTATGGTCAACTACATGGCTTTTGAGAAAACGTCATGCAGTATCTCAGAGATTTGCAGCGGAGTGTCAGAGAGGCCATACTTATGTCCACTTGATAATAGGAGTGTCTTCCGAAGGTTAGTTGGCTTCGGAAGAACAAGTTCTTCCGAAGCCACTTATACTTCGGAAGAGGCTTCTATACTTCCGAGGCTTTGAGGACTTCTGTTCTTCGGAAGTTGACTTCAGATCTTTCTTTCTAAGTCTTGATCTTCGGAAGTAGGTTCTTTGTCTTCGGAAGTTGGAGTTTTCCTTCGGAAGTGAGTTTTACATTTTGTCTTCGGAAGAGCTCCTTCTTCCTTCGGAAGTTCCATACTTAGCTTCGGAAGTTTTTTGTTTGTTGTACCAAAATCTTCTAAGTGACTTGGTTTTGGTTGCACCAGCCTTTCGAAGTATATGCTTTAGTCTTAGGTTTCTAGCTGGTATCAAAGTATATCCGGCTGTAGGATCTAGTATATATAGTTTCTCATTGTAACTCTTGTTTCATGCTTGTAAGAGTCTTGTAATATCTTGAGTTGAGAAGTAATATATACAAGTGCCTTGAAAATTTATTTCTGCTTGTTCCTTTGCTACTTATTATATTATTATCAACTCTTGTAAAAGACATTACTTCATATGATTTGAGTGTTTCCATAAGTGAGTTTGAGAGAAATACAAGTGTTTAAGTGACAAACCCGATCCTGCACAATGCAACAGTACTGGTCCATCTAGCCCAGTCCAAATATGCCTAAACAGAGAAATCAATACAATAATGCGAATGAGAGAAATGGAAAGAAGATCCTTATAGTCGGCCCAATAGTATGAGTAATACCAGAATACCATGCAAGAGAGATGATACCCAAGATACACAGCGGAATTTGAATTTTGATTTGCGGAAGACCAACAGGCACAGCATCAACATAATAGCCTTCACTTAGGGCTATTCAACCTTGAGAGAGCACACAGGGCTAATGAAGAGTCACCCGCAACAAGGGTTAAACGAAACCCTAGAACGATGAAATCTTCAACACACGCCCACCCCAGTCTTTAGCAACTCTCCCAACATAGGAGAGGTCGATAAGATGAAGAAGCACCAATAAAAGAGAACCCAGCCAGAACCCCTAGATGATCAATTTCTCAAAAAAATAAATCAACAGAGAGATAATCGAGAGCACATGGCTCTGATACCATGTAAACTTTCTGGATTCAAATATTGGTATCAATGACAAACTAAAAGAGAAGATTAACATAAAATCTCTCAAATACAATGAACGAAGTACAAACAATCAAGAGACAGATTAATACAACTTCAAATATGAAAACTAACAATCAGACTAACTAGACAAGCAACGATGAGTTGCTTGACATCAGTGATTGAAAAGAAGATCAATGTTGAAGATGATAGAACTCTTGATCAAGAATGAAAGGAAACCCTAGAAGATATTTCGTTAAACGCAAGAAAGAAGAATGAATCGAATAAAAGGATCAGCACTTCAGGGAAGATCACATTACCCTTCCACAATAAGATTTTACAGAAAATACCCTCGAACAATAACCAACCTCATAAAACAAAAAAAGAAATAATTAGAATTGAATTGAAAGAAAACATAATATAAAATTTAACATGCTCAAACATGAAACGTCTCCTCCACTTATGTCTGCTACATGTTATCCAGAAAGCATGTGTTCACCGAGACAAATACTGTTCATTTCCTTTGCTCTTTTAATATGTAGGTTAATTATGGGTGAAAACAAAAGGTACAAATGCTAGAAAAACAAAAATGTAAGGGGTAAAAGTGTAATAAAGAAAAAGATGAAATGAGTAGAGAGAAACAAAAATTGGAGATACAATCACATCTATATATTGATGCTTTTTGATATTATATTTCTTTTTCTTTTTTTAACTCTGGCAATACAAACCCATGCATGTTTCGCTGACTCGGCGATGAAGGTGATACAGACATGCTCAGGTATCGTTGGTCAGTGATATTGAGACACATGAGATTCTTTGATTGGTGGAATAATTTTGTAACTTCATTTTGAATGGTTAAAATTGTAAATTTACTTGGTAACATTTTTATATTGGTAATTTTTCCAAAAAATTAACACCTATGAGAATGGGCTTTAGGTTACGTTGGGTTTTCATATGAGACACTTCCCAAGCAAGGAGTGCCCCTTCCATATCTGCAGGCTAAAATGTAATATGATTTATATTGATACGAACCGATCCAGCTAATACACCTGGAAACCGAACTGGGGAGTGACAAATACAATTAAGCTTTTATAGCTATCGTTACATCTCTTACAGAGACTAGTCAAATAGGAGGTGAAAATTATGCTTGAAAAATATTACAAAAATACTAAATGAAACAAAAGTTTAGTCTATCAAGCTAGCTGCTGCCTAGGCCTGTAAATGAACCGAACGAACACGAACATAAGTATGTTCATGTTCGTTAATTTAACTTTTACCGAACACGAACACATAATCGAACATGATTTTTTGTTCAAGTTCATTCATTAAGAAAATAAAAATGTTCGTGTTCGTTTGTTAAAAGCTAAATGAACACTTAACGGACATAAACGAACGAACAATAATAAACGAACATAAATGAACAATAATAAACAAACATAACTGAACACACCAAAAAACAACGTTAAATGACGATTTTGGAACTTTTAGGTGTATTAGTGGAAATTGAAATCTCACTAAACTTATAAGTTTCTAGTATTACATAATACATTTATGTTTCACATTATAACACATAATGCCCTTTTATTAATATATTAATATATATAAATAAACGTACATAAATGAACAAGCATAAACGAACGTAAATGAACAAAAATAAACGAACATAAACAAATGTTCATGAATGTAAACGAACGAACAACACATGTGTTCATGTTTGTTTGTTTAACTAAACGGACACAAAATTTTTGTTCATGTTCGTTCATTTTCATAAATGAACGAACATCAACCAACTTCTCGCCGAACAGTTCATGAATGTTCGGTTCATTTACAGGCCTACTGCTGCCTTGTCACCATGGAAAACGACATAATTACTGAAGTTGAACTAAAATTAGTAGATTAGTAATGTTATCCTAATTTAGTGTGATAATTTGTATAATTAGGATTAATACGGTGTATATGCAAAAATCCCAACCTATGAATACTCTTGTAATACTCCTTTGATACTTGAGGAAGTTCTATGCACTAAACTTATTTCTCTGCACATTCTATATATTAATCATGTGTTCATGGGCGTGATTCATCCCTTTGATTCCAACAATTGGTATCAAAGCAGTTTCAAGAAATCAATCAAGTGAAAGAATTGGTAATCAAGAATCAAGTGGCCTATTATCATATGTGATCGATTATACAGGAAAGGTGGAATCAAAGAGGATATCATAGTAGTATTCAAAAATCCAACTAGTAAATTATGTGTCATTGATAAGAAGGCGACAGAGATTGCAAGAAACTTTCTTCGATTAAGAAGACCCCAAATATCAATTGCAATTAGAAGCAATTGAAATTACAAATTAGTTTACGCGTTCAAATCAAATAGGGGAACATGTTATATACAATCGATCAAGGGAATCAAGAAGCAGACAACCGTTTTTGTGTTCGGCAATTATTTATAAGAAATTGTTATCCATTCTATTAAGAACAAAAAGAAGAGACCGATACCAAATAAATTAAACAAAAGGGCTGCAATCAAAAGTAAAAGAGGTGTTTTATCAGAAGGCATAATATTAGATTGTTTGATTAGACTCAATGGGCAAAACCAATCGATTGTAACACACATCAAAGGATTTCATATATATTTTGAATGAAGTTTTCATTAGAGTCTATTTATGCTTGGACAGTAGGACGAAATAGCTCTGATATGATGTTTCACGTTTGTATGCTCGTTCTATGAGAGAAGAAGAACAACGTTTAAAAAGATCATTAGCAACAAAGTGGGATTAATTGAGATCAACAGCTGATAAGCAAGTTTGATTATCATTAGCGAGGCAAATCTGACTTTTAACAACAACGAATGTATGATTAAATCCAGGAGATCAAAGAAACTGGGTTGTACCTGCAATTATATGTGATTCCATTGGTGTATGAACAGTTAGGCTTCCTTTTCTTTGTCACTAGAATGCGGATTAGCAGTGCAAGAAAAAAGGAAATGATTCAATAGAAGAGCATTGCTTTTGATCAAATCTCATTTTGCGGGTTCAAGGAAACGATAAAAGCAAGTAGCTTTGTTTTCTCGCAAACGAAAATCAATAATGTAAGCATTGTTTTTGGAGAGTTGTATTCTAGAAATCTTTAGCCGTGGCCAAGAAAAAGGTCCAGGAGAATGATGAGAATGGTGAACAGGTTCAATGGTATACCGGCCACATAATATGAAGCATTAAAAACGCATCAACGAAGAATAAATAGATGGCCGACCTAGGAGTTAAGAAAAATTAAAGATATTTTTCAACATAAAGGGGGAGTTTTGAAGTTAAATCAAATTTAGTAGGTTAATTATGTCATCCTAAGTTAGTGTGACAATATGTAAAATTAGGATTAATATAAGTTGGGTATTTAGAGTTAGTTATAGGGTAGTTATCTTAGTTAACTTGGCGGTTAAGTAATCCAGTGTAACCCGTGGGTATCCCACCAAATCATAACCTATAAATATTTTTGTAATTGTCATTTGACACTTGATGAAATTCTATGCACTAAACATATTTCTCTGCACATTACCATAAATTAATCTATTGTTCATGTGCATGATTCATTCCTTTGGTTCTAACAGCAATTAGACTTTTAGCATCATCCCCCGACAATTTTTTTATGTGGACCAAGGCAGGTGATACTCGGCCATTCCTAATAAGCTTCCATGAACTGCTTCGCAAAGAACTGACAGGCCACGTCTTTGATCGATTGGGTACCGATACCCAAAACCAATTAATTTGAAGACCATTGGACTAGTGTTTGACATAGTACTGTTAGTTATTACATGAAAATAGCCTGAATTTTCTATCTCCAACTATGTTTTTGGACTCCAATGACGCACCAACTTCATCATATCATACGTGTGTGGTCTTGTTTCACCGATGCCTTTCAATTCTTAAATATGATTTAGTAAATTTATCATTTGTTGATTCTAGCTCCTAGTTTTGACCTCTTCCAGCCTCCTTTTGATCCCTTGTTTGATGTGTTGTATCTTCCTTGCAATTCTCTTATAAGGTGGATTAGAGTATTCAAAAGATAAAGAGAGCCCTTAAAATAGTCCTTCAATAAAATCAACAAAACCAGGCAACTCTAGACATGAGTTATAGAACCTGAAAGGAGAAGCACCAAGGTCATTTAAAATAGTCTTAAGGATTAAGTGGCAATAGACAGACCTTTCTCCCTCAAATTTAGTTCTTTTCATAATATATGAAACCAGACTTTTGAGGCCTGTATCGGTCAACTGTGTTGAGGCCCCTTCGGATCGATTATGCAGGATCAATTGTGGATGAACATCATCACAGAGAATGCACATTCATGTGTAGGGACTCAGTGAAACACAGGGTCAAACTACAACACAATTTAACACACACACACTCTGAAATCAACATTGAAAGATTGATACCCTTACAATAGGTGGTTATTAACTAACAAAACTAATATAACTAATCCCTAACATAAATTACACATTTGATGTTTTACATTTGATTTTCTAAATTACCTTCTATTTGATGTTAGAAATTAGAATTAAGGCCAACAAACTGACTTTTCGGTATAGAAACAAAGTGAAGGCCATGAGATGTGGCCGGTGCCAAAAAGTACTACGACTATTGGGCTTTTAAAGATAATAAGTGACGGCCCGGTATTTAATAAAAGCTAAAACATACAAATAGGCCTCCTGTGAAATGAATGACCCAAGTAAAAAAATCTTAAAAGCTTTGGAAAGAATTACAAACACATATCAATATATAATAGTGCAAGTGTAACTTTGATCACTTGTTTGTTTTTTTATTAGTTTTGAAGTGTGGTTACAATAACAAAATCAATTATAGTAAGATTGTTTAAGCTCGTTTTGAAATTAAAGGTCGATTAGCGTCGATTGTTATAAATTAGGTATGGCGCATAGATTAGGGAATGTAAGATATGTGGGGTAATATCGAATGTATTAAAATTTATTATTTATTGATACATTTTGATACTAGTTAGTATTTTTCTATTATTATTATTTTTTAGATTTTGCTTTATGTTTTTATTTAGTTTATCGGTTTTTAATAACATTTTTATCATATAGTAATAATCTTTTTATAAATTTGTATTATAGAAAAATAAAAAGTTAACATTCTTTTATCACCAATCATAGTAACAATAATATACGTTGACAACCGATCCTTTTTTTGTATTATAGTCCATTGATTATTAAAACTAGTTTTATGTTAGTCCGGTGGCCAGGTAGCTTACGTCATAATATCAAAAACATATTTATTTGCACTCTAGACAACGCATTTAACTTGTAAACACAAAACTTAAAGACTATATTAAAAGAACCACAATACAATAAAAACAATAAGTATTGAATTACTAAAACATGAAAGCGTATCGTAGTCTTTAGTCTTTAGAATTAAAATGTTAATTAACACTCATATATGATACAATTATGCAAATTTACCATTTTGAAGTGCAAAACATTGAAAAGTAATTTCTATCTTGTGTATTCCTAAGTTCTTGCTCTAAAATAAAGTGAAGTGCTAATAATTGATAAAAGAGTAAACTTACGCTGATATCATAACCCAATACGGTAGTACGGTTATGCAAATTGACCATTTTGAGTCAAAAGAATCTCCAGCAATGCACACTTTTTTTCTCGAACAACGAAAGACATGAACATTCATTTTGTTTAGTTATCAAATATTGTGCTAAAACAAATGAAAACAAATTTTACATTGTTAGAGAACAATTAGTGAAGATTAGCTATTGATGTTCTCTCTCTATTGCCTAGGTTATCAAGTTGTGAGACTGAAACAAGAAAAACATCCAAATTATAAACTTTTTGTAAAGCTCCACAATTTACAAGAAGGGATGCACCATGACACAACTAATCCTAAAATATTTGAATGGATTTAATATGTATAAGGATCAATTTTTCCTTGACCAAAACTAAAAGTTAAACGCTCGTATTTTAATGAATACTTTATGACACAAATTTAGCCTGGACAAGAACAAAAACAAAAGAGTTAATTTGTATCAAAATAAAGACTTTGAAAGGAAAAATAGAAATAAATCAAAATGAAGCCATTTATTTATCTGAGACAATAAATAAAGTTAGTGTATTTAGTTTGTAATTACCGTGGGTTTGATATGAGTGATGAAAAAAAAGTAATTTCGATGTAATTCAAAAAGTAAGTATCACACCTCTAATAAGAAGAGCCTAATCTCGATTCTTACATTATGACCCAATTTATATTAAGCATTTGCACAACTCATATCTACATCTTCAACCAATAGAGCAACTCCTCTGTTGCAAAATCAAAATGAAAATGCATTTTATGATAAATATTCTCCCATTGTAGACAATTAAATTCTTGCTTTGCTTTACATTGACGAGGCACATGGTATTGCAAGTGCAATCTAGATAACCAATATCTGAAATAACCCAATAAGTACTAATAGTGATAGAATATTTAAACAAAAACATATTCACGTATATACGTATTCTCAACAGATAGAATGCATAGTTACCTATAAGGTGTGAAATGATGTTTATCTATAGATTCACAATAGTCAATCACCCTAATGTATGATTCAGAACTGACTTTCTCTCTTATGTATATGCTTTTTTGGCATGCCTTTCATTGTTGATCATCATCAGCACCTGAAACATAAATTGTGTTGCATACTTGTATGACCAATAATTATCATTTATAAAGGCTAGAATTGATTGAATGAAGAAGTTCTGATGCAATTAAATACAACCTCATTGATGCAATATATTGGTGAATCCAAAGGGGTGTTTGGACGTGAGCTTTAAAAGTGATCATTGAAGGTTAAAAACTAAATAGCAAACGTTGGTGCTATTTACGCAAACCAATTCTCTAAATCTGATTATCTAGCCCTAGAGTAGACTGAAAGCACATCCAAAGACTCGTTAAAGTCAGTGAATCTGGAATTGCATCTGGTGAAACTGTTGTTAAAAGGATTATGCAATAGTATCTGTTGTTTGAAGTGGCAAAGATTGAAAATTTCCTGTGTAGAGCTAGCTTTTAAAAATAATAACTTGCATTGTAGACCTATCACCTGTTCTAATTTCCTCCAAGATTTCATCAAAACTTTTCTTTGAAATATGGGTTTACTTTTTTGCCCAGCTTGAGATAGTCCCACCCTTATTCTGCTAATGCCTTCTCATCAATTGCCTTCTGTAAATACATTTGAGAGCATTCAGTATTAGTCTCGATTGATAAATCCCATCTGGCTACAAAAGTCCAACCATTAACCTCGACATATTAATTGAAAGCCAGGAGTTTGTTTTACTGTAATAGTCATAAACCAAACAGATCAACAACAATCATGGTCTAAAAAACTCTATAAGTGATCAAATTTAGAGTCAAAGCTGTAATTTTACATACTACCTGCAAGATTTAGTAATGATGATATGAAGGCGTCTCAAGGTGCTGGCTTTCTGAGTTCATGTCATTTGTGTAACAAACAAAAAATGCATATCAAATATGTATATACGTTTACATATAACAAGAAATTATTGGGTTTTTATTTAACATCTTGTGGGATTTCAATCAACTTGATGAAGATGATGATGATATCACATCAACATCCAGGTGCATGGATGGATTTTCAAGATTCATTAAAGTTGACTTACTATTTAAGATATCTATCATATAGCAACATGAGATAAGACAATATAACTTTTGTGTTATAAACTAACTTACCAATATGATGATGGATTATTTAAAGACCTTTTTGTTTTCAAGGCTGGAAGAACAAACAATAGGGATGCTATTATCCTATCTACTAAAAAACCAAGTTCATGAACAGTATTTTACCTTGTCTTATTCCCCTCTTTATATATATGTGGTTATATCTTCCATCTCACATATCTAAGGGGCGGTGGATATGAGAGGCAGCAACGATGGCATCTCTAGGGTCCTCTTTCTACCGTTTCCACTGCGATGGTGTCCTCTCCGGCTGACCTGTGTGGGTGGAGATGTGGCTGAGGCATGTTTTCTTTACATGTTCCACTTTGATTTGATTGTCACGTTGGATGCCGCCGGTGGTCCCAGTGGACCGACCACCTTTGGTGGCGTCTGACTGTAGGCGGTCATCTCCTTTTTCTGGCCATAACATTCTACGCCGTCTGTGTTCTCCGATTACACGTATACATAGAATAGGGTTTGAGCGCCACCCCCACTGTTGCGATGATCCTCTGTTTTAGTGCCCTTTTTACAACAAGGGCGAGATCATCGGGGGTCAGAGGTGCTGGCGCGTAGGCGTTGACCGTTTCAGGTTGATCTGTTTTGGGGTGTCTTGGTTCGATGATGATGGATGTGTATTCATCTGAGACCGTCTTATTTTGTGACCCATTTGGTCAGTGACAATGAATGCATGTTCATCTGAGACCATTCTTTGGTACATGTAGTTCATTTTGATATAACCTTAATTTGAGGTCAATAACGATAGGCGTTGCATCATTTGATAACCTTTGTTTTGTTTTGTTTTGTTTTGTTTTATTTTATTTATGGGGTGTCTACTACTCTCTCTGTTAGATGGGGTTTCACCCTTATTGTGATTACTCTTGATTTAAAACTCTAACATGTTTTATGAATGGGTCAATGATTACAAGTTGGTACCAGCCACATGATGATGATGATGATGATGATGATGATGAGGTGTGCCTCATTTGAGACGCTGGATTTGCGGTTTTTGGCCTTCAATCCTCATCTTCAACTCTTTTCGACATGTGTTCTGTGATGTTGGGAAACTTCCTTATCTGACACTCCATGTGAGTGTTAAATATTGGTTGGTTCCATCAATGAAGATGAGGGTTATGTTGTTTGGTCAGTGATGATGAGTGACGATTCATCTGAGGCATGTTTGTTGATGTTAATTGTTAGACTTTATTGTTGGTTTGGTTATTTTTATACTTTTTAGTTTGGTGCTGATGATGAAAAGTTGAATATGTGTTCTTTTTTGAACAATGAGCGTTTTGTTGAAAAATATTGCTAAATTGCTTTGATGCTTTCTGTTGTTGCATGTTCCGGTGAAGGTCTTTTGTTGCCATGTGGTTGTTAAATTTGACTTTGGTTACTATTTTTTTCTGTTTAAATCATTTATCTTATTGCTTATTTTCTGCAAATTTATCTGGGCGAATGTTTCATGCGATTATGGGTTTTAATGTAACCCAACCTTCTGTTGGAATCGAACGGTTGCAACAGAATATTAAGAGACGGAGGGTAGATATTTTACACTAGAATTTTTTTCCATATGCTTCTATCTCTGCATGAAGGACGACATCCTTTTCGAGACTGTGCTTTGAAACAACACCACATTAACTACTTTTTTGAAAATATGTATGCATGTGAAGAGTTATCTTTTTAATTATGTCAGTCGGGAAATAAAGTCAAAAAGACATTGATTAGTTTGTTTGAAGATTAAAATAAGTTAATTTTATAAAAATGATATTTGTTTTTGTTAGATCAATAATAATAATAATTTATTTTTAAACGGCAAATGTAAAAAACACTTATATAATAATTTATAATATTGCTAAAAATTAAAAGAATTAGCTCATTTAAATCTTATGTAATACAAGTGGGATTGATTGTAGTCTGTTTACTTGAGTTATACGAGTGAGCTAATTTTAGTCTACACGCGGTACACTCGCCGCCGCCGCAAAGCGCAGCGGGTTAAAAACACTAGTTAGTCTTAAAAATGCAGAGGCCTTCCTAGTAATAAGAAGAAACACTAAATCTTATAGAAATACACAAACTCTATTTGATTTAGTTCGTGGAAGAAGGAAGACTCAAATTCATCGTCTTCACCAAACCTGGAATCGGGCTTTGAAATCTGATTAATAGAAGCAATGACAAAAGTACAAGCCGATTCCCCGAGGATATCAACGAATGAAGTGCAATGGTGGCTGATTTAACAACGGCGGTGACTGATTGGGTAGCTTCGATGGCCGATTGAGCGGCAACGGCGGTTGATTGAGAGGCGGTGGTGGCGGTGACCGATCAGAACATTTCTTCTCGAGGTAGTGTTCTTTGTAAATTATAAGAAGGTAGTGAAGTGGTTAATCCACAAACCGCTGACAACCGCTCCTCAAAAGGTGGACTCCGATTAAAACATGGAACATTTCCCACCTGCAAGTGAAATTTTGAGTTTCCCGCCGTTGAAGGACCTGTAACCGCTGATAACCACTTTAACCGCTGACTTTATACGATATAGATTTGATCTATTGATGATCCAACGGTTAATATGTATCCAAATGACGGTTACGTTATTCGCGAATAATATATATATAATATATTCCCAAACATAAGAATGCAAGTATAAAACAAAAATTAATTTTATACACTCGTTTTAAAATTTCTGGTTTCGGCACTAGTGGCTGGGCCCTTCCTCATATCTATCACCCCTCTTAAATTAATTGTCATTTATAACCAATCGTGCCATGAGCCTCACTCGTACGTAAATCTATTACCTTTATCAATTTGGGAGCAAGAATCAATAGGGGGATCCATATGAGTCCCCATATTCATATTGATAATAATATTGTCTCTTGCTATAGTGCATGGGAATGCAGTAAGCACCCTCAACCTTCAATGTTTACATTGTTGGAATTTTGGACACAAGATAGTTATATTTATATATATTTTATATCAATAGTTATTTACTTATCGTTTTAAGTTTTTGTTTTGTAACGAACTAACCGTGTCCAAACTGAAGCTAAGATAAATTAAATATCGATGCTCGAAGTTGAGTGGTCGAAATGAAAAAATTAAAACTTGGGTGATTATTGTAGAAAATTTTGTAATTTCTTGCATAATGCTAATAAAGCCATGTATTGATTAACATGGATGTTTTATGTTGACCAAGTCTTTTAATAAATTTTATGAATGTCTATTATGGATCATAATTTTTATTAAAATTGATATTAAACTTATCATGAATAAAATAAGAGTTTTAATTTGGTCTCGTAAAATATTTCATAAATCAAATGGGAGTTTTGGCTGTAAATCATAAAACTCACATTAATATGAACTTATTAGTATGAGTATATAAACAAACTCATGATGATGAAAAGTGAAAAATAAAGAAGAAATTTAATTTCTTGAGTGTCAACAAGTTTTATAGATATTTAGAGAGGAGTACTCTTTAAATTGTTCTTCCTACATCATCTTTTTTAATTTTGTTCCATATAACTTCATAACACATATACTTTACCCGGTGATCTCTTGGGCCGAGGCACTCTCCGGCAGTACATACTGCTTTGGCTGTTGTACCCTGGGAGACAGACGCGTTGTCTTGAGTAGAGACATGAAATCTGTTTTAAGGGACCCGTGTCTAACACGATCCTCAGCCGCAACCGTCAATCTTTTGTTTGTTATTTGTTGTAGTCAAAGGGTATAGTTGAAGATTCAAACGTGATGAAGACTCGTGTCAAGAATTTTATATGAAGACTCGTTGGAGTCTATACTAAAAACGTTTGTTCCAATCAAGTTTGGTACATAAATATTGTTATATTTATTTTTTTGTTGTATTTATAAAGGTATTGTACAAAATATTTCTCATGGCTAACGAGAGTATTGTTAGAATTATTATTTTTTAATATAAAAGTGAACCTATTTCCTACAATCTTAAAACAGATTTCGAGATTGGATTTTAAAAACCTATTACTATTTTTTGGGTTCAACGTTAAAGAAAATATTAGTTGAGATTTTTGTTGAAAATCAAACAATTTTTTGGGAAATAACATAGTACAATACCATATTTGGATTTTATTAAAGATTGGAGTACAATCTAAAATCCAAAATAAAGAGTTACCAAACAAATACCTTGATTTTATCATATGTTAAAATATTTTTGTAAATATTTAACAATCTAACGTATGTGTTAGAGATGTTTAATTACTAAAAGCCATTAAAAAATCATGGGTTTATAGTTTCAAAACTATTCATGATTACAATGATTTAAGCAAAACCAATTTTGTTTTAACAAGAAATTAAAACTAATGTTTTGTACCAACAAAAAGAGAAATAGCCTTTCTTATATGAGACGAGAAGCTTACAAATGATTTTGTAATCGTTTAGTTCTAACGAGCGTGTTAGAAGCGGATTTATTATATATAAACCGATAAGCTTAAAAACAATTTGTAGTTGTTTATTTCTAACAAACGTGTTAGAACCGGATTATATTTTATATATAAAAAACGATTTATGTAATCGTTTATTTCTAACGAGTAAGTTAGAAGTAGATTTATTTTATATAAATCGGAAAGTTTTTAAAATGATCTTTGTATTCGTTTATTTCTATCGTACGGGTTAGAAGTGGTTATTTCTAACCAATAAGCTTAAAATGATATTTGTGATCATTTATTTTCTAACGAGCGTGTTAGTAAACAGTTTATGTAATAAGAACCGTAATATTTAAAATGATTGTTGTAATCATTTGTTAGAAACGGTTTATGTGTATAAACCAAAATGTGTTTAAAACGTTCATTCTGTAATAAATGTGTTAAAACGATTTATTCTACAAATCGAAAAATGTTAAATAATTTTTTTGACAAAACAGTTTGTAATTGTTTGTCTTCTAACGAGCGTGTTAGATATTAATTTACACTATAAAACCATTTTTGTAGTTTATGGTTTTGACTATTGTGATCAAGAGATAAAATAAAAATGATATATTTTTAAAAATTACAAAGCTAGGAAATGTTTTGAATTATAAAACATGTGTTTTGCAATCTAAAATGATTAGCTACTCATGTGAGAAATAGCGCGTCTCAAATCACATAATATTCTCGATGAGATTATTCGGAAAAAACAACATGTTTTGAATGAATAAAACATGTATTTTGTAATCTAAAATGATTAGCTACTTATGTGAGAAGTAACGCGTCTCAAATGACATAATAGTCTCGATGAGGTTATTCGAAAAAAAACAACTCGAGGTTGTTGTGAATAGAAATAATTAATCAAATACAACTACTTATGAATAAGATAGTGTATACATAATGTTATTTTTCTTTCGGTTTTGACTATTTAAATTAGAGTTTCAAGATAAGATGAGCAACTTGATCGTATGAGTGTATAAAGTATATTGAGGGAGTACCTCAAGACATGCCATATAATCAATATCATTGCTAATGATGAAAGTGTTATAGCTAATAACACTTTGAGATTTGATGTCTAGATGTAATTTTTATCCGTTTAAATTATTATTAAAAAAGTGTTTTACACTTTACGTTTCATTTTTGGTTGTATTATTATTTGTGTTCAATATCTTAAGATAACACATGTAATATTTACAATGAAATAAATTAAGTTCTATTATGACTTTCAAAATGATTTTGAAGGAAATAATTTAAATGGAAATATATAACTTTAAACGGATAGTGCAATAAGATATCTGCATAGAAAACAACTTGAGAGTTGTCGAATTGTTTTAAGTGTCGAAGATGAGACATCAGATGTCATACAATATCATGAGATTGAAAAATACGATAAGTGTATCATGAGATCGAAAATATGATAAGTGTATTGAGATGAAATACACAAGTATGAGATATACCGATAAACTTCATTTGAAATTATCATAAAGATTCATAAGTGTGGATAAATCTACATATGAAAGCAATATATGTTATCTTTAATGAATTTTGCTAAATTTATTTTAAAAGATCTAAATGTTGATGCGTCTACTATCTTAATGTTGTTAAAGTTATGTGGAGAATTTTTCTTTCGTTTGGGAAAGTATCCTTGTTATACATAGCTTAAAGGGAACAACAATACATGTGTACCAATAACTCTAGGCAAAATTTATGAATTGCATATTATTTAGTGTCAATGTGTTTGACTCTATCTTAATGTAATATTGATTGTAGACGAGTTTCATTTATCTTGTTAATGATAAATGTGTTCACCAAAGTGAATTGAATCAAGACTTATTACTAAGTCTTTATAAGTCAAAGAGAAGATAGTGCCCTTTGCACTTCGCACACTCATACTATTGTGCTTGAAAGTCGGTTGAATAGTTTTGAAAGATGCTACTGAGATCTTGGGCTTAACTCAATGCCAACTACTGAAGTGTGTGTATGCTAGATTGGTAACGAGCTTGCCTTTGAGTTGCTACCAACCTATTGTGGTAATGTCGAGTTCCGGTAGTTACTACCGACTGGCTGCTGCTGAGTTGGTGCTGAGGCGACTACCGGGTCCAGCGTTATGACTGGTAACTTTCTTGTGGATGAGAGGTTTAAAGGAAAACGAGTTATGTTCCTAAACCGAATAGTGACGAATAAGTCGCATGATTTGTCTATAATAAGATATGGATATGGACAAGGGATAATGCATTTTTCCTTAAAGCTGTGAAGGATCAGAATGATGCATCTTCTGTTCACATGCTAAAGTACTATAGTCTAAAGCATGCTAGCCTAGTACTTATCAATTATGATGCTCTAAGGAGGTCAATTATGTACAGACGAAGTTGAAAGAGGATATTCATTCGGTTCAAGGAGGTTGATATAACCCATGGAAAACTTAACTAACTAGATAATATTATCTAGTATACAAAGTTTAATGAGGAGGACTCAGTTTTCTAGGTTTGTCCGATAGCAAACCTCACTTTGAAAACAAATTGCAAGAAATATGGGGGAGATGCCATTTTAGAAACAACCCTTTAGGGTATGTAGAAATGGTTTTGTGAGAAGTTTTCTCAAACATATTTAGAAAGGGAGAACCTTTCATTACCTTATATGGATGTTATCTAATAACACTTAAATGTGGGGGTTTCTTGCATTTGAAAATAAAATGTTAGCAATATGGATTTTGACAATCCAAAAATATCGCAAACATATGATCTAGTATAGTACATAAAGGTCATAAGAAGTCTATGATAGACTGAAATTCTAATTGGCTAGATTTAGAATCTTGATAGATGTCTACTACCAAAAGACATAAAAGATATGTGTTCGTCTTGAAATAAGAATTGTATTCTTCAAAAACACTTAGAAGTTTCACAAAAGACATTATTAACTTACGAGTTAAGAACACATCATGAAAACTTATCTCGATTGAAGTTATCTATATCGACTTGACAAAGTGATAGATAATAATTTTGGATCCAAACAACCAGTGGGTTGAAACGAGATGAGATAGAGACGAATTGGACTAAAGCCCGTAGAAAAAAAGGGAATATGAGGGAAACCTAACCTAGTTGAGTGGAGATCCCAAGATCTAGGTTCAATAGGACAACTTAATCATATGATCAACAGAGTCACTACAGGGGAGTACCCTAAAACGAAAAGGGAGTGACGAACTTCCTAGTCCATTCACTCTGGGGGAGTACCCCGAACCAGTGACCAAGGAAAGGTTAAGCATATTCAGGTTAAATGACTGTGGGAATCAATATAACCATAATGCTTTTAATGATTCATGGAATCACCTATGTCAGAGAGAAGTGGGGTCGCTTCGAATGTATTTGTGGGGTGGCGCAAATCCTAGAGCTCTCGCAAAACCAGGATAGTGATCTATGACCATAACGGACACGACAATGAGGGGATGTGCCCGACTAGGGAGAGTCTTGTGTGAATGTATATTGTCGTCTACACCAAACGGGGTCTGTTCAGAGACATCGCGTCTACACACCACCACTAGGCTAAATACGCTTCACAAAGGAAGGTTCAATGGGAACACCAACCTATCCTGCAAGACTTAACTGTCGAGTTTTCATTGGGAATTTTATGTGTTTTGATCGATCTCCATTCATGTGGTGGATTGTTGGAATTTTGGACACAAGATAATTATATTTATATATTTTTTATATAAATAGTTATTTATTTATTGGTTTAAGTTCTCGTTTTGTAACGAACTAACTATGTCCAAACTAAAGCTAAGATGAATTAGATATCGATGCTCGAAATTGAGTGGTCGAAATGAAAAAATTAAAACTTCGTTGATTATTGTAGGAAATTTTATAATTTCTTGCATAATGCTAATAAAGCCATGTATTGATTAACATGGATGTTTTATGTTGACCAAGTCTTTTAATAAATATTATAAATGTCTATTATGGATCATAATTTTTATTAAAATTGGTATTAAACTTGTCATGAATAAAATGAGAATTTTAATTTGGTCTCATAAAACATTTCATAAATAAAATGGGAGTTTGGCCTTTAAATCATAAAACTCATATTAATATGAACTTATTAGCATAAGTATATAAACAAACTCATGACGATGAAAAGTGAAAAAAAAGAAGAAATTTAATTTTTTTGAGTGTCAACAAGTTTTATAGATATTTAGAGAGGAGTACTCTCTAGATTGTTCTTCCTACACCATCTTTTTTAATCTTGTTCCATATAACTTCGTAACACATATACTTTACCCGGTGATCTCTTGGGCCGAGGCAGTACATACTGCTTTGGCTGTTATACCTTGGGAGACAGACGCGTTGTCTTGAGTAGAGATACGAAATCTGTTTTAAGGGACCCGTGTCTAACACGATCCTCAGCCACAACCGTCAATCTTTTGTTTGTTATTTGTTGTAGTCAAAGGGTATAGTTGAAGATTCAAACGTGATGAAGACTCGTGTGAAGAATTTTATATGAAGACTCGTTGGAGTATATACTAAAGACGTTTGTTCCAATCAAGTTTGGTACATAAATATTGTTATATTTATTTTTTTGTTGTATTTATAAAGGTATTGTACAAAATATTTCTCATGGCTAACGAGAGTATTGTTAGAATTATTATTTTTTAATATAAAAGTGAACCTATTTCCTATATACATAATTTAGGTAGATATTAATAATGAATCCTCAACATTCGCCAATTAACGATCGAAGCTCCATTCCAACATTTGGTTGAATCCGTTTCTAGATTTGGTATTCATACACTTCTTTGGTTCTTTTTATTCATATCATAGTTCTCTGCTAGCGCCATTCGCAATATACAGTAGCATGAATGAGTATTACAGGTTGCTTGGATCCTCCGTTCTGGAACGACCTGAAAAATAGGTGTTTAGCATAGCCTTCACACGTTCGAACCTTGGACGATTATTTTTGTTTACTAGTTTTAGTTTTGTAGAGTTCTTGTTGGAACCTGTTGTTGATCAGAACCCTTATCAGAGGAAAACATGCACCATATATACTCAAAACTAATCGAAAATTTAGCAACTATTTTAAAAGCTACATTATCATTTAAAATAATATCTAATTAGTAATAGTTTAAAATATATAATAGTATTAATAATATTATGATTATCATATATAGGCTCAAAACATACCTTTTATGGAACAACTAAAAGAATCAAAATGAATGTACTATTTATGGGGAGGGGCTTCGTGAATGATAGAGCATCAATTGTTTTTGTTCTACATGCAATTGTTACGGGGAGGGGCCTAAATTCACATTAGTAGAGTACATTTCTCACACACCGGCCCACTTCATTTATTATTTAAATCACGTTTAGTTGTTGATTTGTAGTGTACCACACGTTTAACCTCCATTATTTAAGAGGATATCCATGCACACACTGCATTGCACTTGTTTTCAATTTCCTCCATCATGGCAAGTCTTCCAGGTTCAAATGAAGAAGAAGCCGAGTACAATAATATCTGCGAGAAACACAAGAATTTGATAGAAACACTACCCAAAGGCAATGGATGGAGGACACAACACTTGTATAACTATAATGGCTTCTGGTTAAACACTCAAGTCATGAAAAACAACTTGGTTCTACATACCTACTTCAAACCCCAACCCACTGACATCTTCTTGGCCTCCTTTATGAAGTCCGGAACCACTTGGCTTAAAGCTCTCATGTTCTCCACCCTTAACCGCCACCGCTACAGCTTCTCCGACCACCATCTGCACACTCACACCCCTCAAAGCACCTTCCCTTTCCTTGAATTTGAATCCTACCCCTTCCCCGACTTCAGCAACCTCCCCGCTCCTCGACTCTTTGCTACACACTTCGCGCACACTCAATTACCGGCTTCCATGACTTCCTGCAAGTTCGTCTACGTGTGTAGGGACCCGAAAGATGTGTTGATTTCCAAGTGGCATTTCATGAGTAAACTTAGATCCAAAGACCTGCCTCCCCTTTCGTTTGATGACGCCTTCGAGAGTTTTTGTGATGGTGTTTCAGAGTACGGGCCCATCTGGGAGCATGTTCTGTCATACTGGAGAGCTAGCTTGGAATCTCCAGACAAAATTCTGTTCCTCAAGTATGAGGAAATAAAGGGGCAACCGGAGGCGGTGGTGAGGAAGTTGGGGGCTTTCATGGGGAAGCCGTTAACGGAGGAGGAAGAGAAGGAAGGGATTGTGGGCAAGATAGTTAAGTTGTGTAGCTTTGAAAGTTTAAGTAACCTAGAGGTTAATAAGAAGGGTGTCGAAAAGTTAGGCAAGATGGTGGAGGTGGAGAATCGAGTGTTCTTTAGAAAAGGAGAGGTGGGAGATTGGAAGAATTATTTGAGTGAAGAGATGAAACAACGTATTGATGCAATCACGGAAGAGAAGTTGCAGGGTTCAGGTTTGATCCTTACTGCAACAGTTTGAGTTCGTCGACGTCAATGGCTTGTTAAGTTTGCTTATTAATTATTACGTTTTTATGTTGATGGTTTTCAGTCTGTGGTCATTAGTGGCTTAAGGGTGTAATAGTGTGCAACAAAATAAACTTGAATGAAATAAATGGTGTAGTTTCAACTTGAATAATAAGTTGTTGCAATAATTCTGATTGTAGTTATGCTCTAGCGACTTGCTAGACTCGTGATTGTAATAAAATATATCCCAAGTTGTTAAAAAAATTAATGAAGGAAGAGATTATTATTGTACTAAATTAGAAACTCGTGTATTACACATATAGAAAAAAAGACAACATATTAAAAACATATTTTGTATGTTAGATGTGATTAACGATTTATAAATAATAAATAGTGAAATTTGAAAAAATTATACATAAAAAATATAATAATCAAGAATTATAAATATATATTTTTTAATATAAAAATATAAATGAAATATTATAATTTAGTGTGTTGTAATAATTTATTAAATAATAATATTTATATTTTAGATATTTAATTATTTACTTTACTTATAAGTAATCAATTTCATGTAATAGAAGAGCATGCGGGAAACAAAAGTTCAGACTTTATCGTAACTTGTCACGTGTCCCTAGAAATTCTTCTTTTATTAGAGTAATCACAATGGAATGCTTATAAATGCGTAAGTGTGTTTACTATATTATAAGTTATGATTATAAATGTTTGTGAGTGAATTTGAGAAAAAATTTATTATTCATCTGTATATTTGAGAAATCACTGGTGGGTCTCTATAAATTTTTAATATTTTGAAAAGTGTTTGTGAGTAGATGAAAGAGAAAGTGTTATTTAATTAAAAATAAAGAGAAAAATTATTATTTATTAGTGTAATTATATGGAAATAAATAAAAATTTTAGTATGAATGCTTTTTATATATTATAGAAAGGGAACATATATATCCATAGTTGCAATTTATAAGGAATGATAGTGAAAGTTTAGCAAATTTTTTTTAATATCTAGACAATTCTACAACATGATTTTAATCAAGATTCATACATAGTGTCCAATTTACGTTGATCGATGACAACGAAAACCCTAAAAATTTAGAATTTTAAAAATCACTTTTTGTTGGAAATTAAAGAACAAAAAATAATATTGAAGTTCGTTGTTAGAGTAATTGATTATGGTTTCTAGTGCATCTGTTATCATATTTAAAAAAAATGAAGTTCTGATTAAGGCTTTATAAGTTACAACATTTTTTGTCAAAAAATTAGTATTGATAATTTATTGGAGATATGCTTGAGGGAAACTTTAAGATAAATCTTTTGACTAATTTATTAAAAAAAATGAAGTTCTGATTATGGTTTCTAGAGCAGCTGCAATCAATTTATCTAAAAATTTGCATAAACTACACTTTTATATAGTGCAAAGACTATCATGAAGTGTGTTTCATGTTAGGTACTTTTATTTGATATTTATTTTTATGCTAGCAATATTATAGTTATGTTAATTTAAAAAGTATCCGAATCTTGATATGTTTTCATGTACTTGGGGTTTGATTGAAATTAGAGTCTATAAGTTCGGCAAAACTTGGTTTTAGCACTCTCGTTTCATTATTTTGGGACATTAGGTTCTTGCGTTTGATCTTTCTTTTTGTTGATCAAGTTCATATGTTCAATACATTTTTAACTTGTTTGATTAACTGCAGGTTTCATCATAGACCCAAAGTTTAAAGCATACCTTTGTCTTTTCGTCTCTAGCATGTTTATTTCATTTACTTTGAATAATCTTAAAATCACTAAAAAATCGATAACGATTGTTCTTGTGTAAAAGACATGTTTTTGGTTCAGGTTTGAAGGTTCCATAACAACTATTCTACTATATTATAATGGATTTCTCTGATTGGTTCACATTTGACTGAATGTATCTTGTAATTTTTGGCTTTTTATCAATTCAAAGGTACCAAGCGCAACAATATCTTTGTGTGATTAGGTTATGACTGCCGGCAACAATCAAGTTGGTTTCTGCTTCACTAACTTTCTTCACGAATCATCATCAGGTTGATTTCTTTTTTGCTATTTTGACTAGGAGAAAGAAGCATAAACACATGTCTGTAATCCTAATTACTACAACATGATTATATATTGCATCAAAACTCTATTTTCTCACAAGGCTGTTTGAATTTTTAAGCTATAAAAATTGAATATTAAAGCTAGAAGTCATTGCACCAAATAAGGGAGTTTTTTTCCAAAATAATGTAGGTGTAAAATTTATTTACCAAAATAGTGTAGTTAAGAAAATATTACCAATATAGTGTATTTTTGAAATCTTTATGTTTCTCACTTCTATTTTTATTAGATGCTTTACAAAATTATTTTTTTAAATGTTTTTTTTATTCTCTTAAAGGTTATTTCTTTATATTGTTAAGAAAATTTTTTTAATATAGAAACTTTCTATAGTTCTCTAGATTTTTTAAGTTTATTTCTAAATGTTTTATAAAATCATTTTTCACTATGTTTAATCGTGTTATCTCTTTAAGTCTTTGATCAAGATATTTATTTATTTATTTTTAAAAAACTTTGAATATAAATCTTTCACATTTTACTTGATTTTCAAATATATTTCATTTCGAGGAACATATTTTGTTTCGTTTTTATATTTCAGCATTAAAATATTTATAAAAAATGTGTATTTTACTTCAGCGATTTACCAAGATGAAAATTAAAAAATTCAACTTTTGGTCGTAAATTATACTTTAATACCTTCATAAAAATATCAAATGAAAGTTAAATTAAAAGCATCATATTATATAAAAATTAGATATTTATGAACACACGGCCAGTCCACACACACGACCGGTCCACTTTATACGGTTTAGTCCAAAATGCGAACATAAAACTAACCATACCAACTGGTCTCTCAAAATGCAAATAGTAAACCGAACCGTCAGGTTATAAACTGGCTAAACCAACGAACTCACTCGATGTGATCTGGTATGAATGGTTAATGAAACACCCCTAAAATAAACCACTTAAAACATGTTCCTATCATAATAGAATAATCATTTTTTTAAACATTTGCAAATATCATGATTAAAATTTTTAAAATGTGTTTATAATATAAGAGTTTAAGAAATTAAGGAAATTTTGTTTTGAGCTTTTTTAAGGAACCAAAAAACATTCCGATTTCAAAAGGTTAAAGAAATCAAAAGCAATTTTATATTGATATCACGATTAAAAATTTTGAAAATCATTTTTATAAAAAATATTTTCTCAATAACTAAAAATGGTCCATCTGAAAAGATTTTCCAGAAATATGAAGAAATCATCTTTAAAAGTATTAAACAACATTTAAATTTTTTTTGTAAACTATCCAATAGAAATAAGAGTGAGAAACAAAAAAGTTAAAAAAACACTATTTTAATAAATATTTTTTAAACTACACCATTTTGGTAAATAAGTTTTTTATTTACATCATTTTGTATTTTGTTTTAGTTATAATTTTAGTTTTTATTTTGGCCTCCTTACACAAATTTGGTTGGTTATTTAACTCATTGTTATATGAAAAATACATATGTTGGTTGGACCCGCCGCGAAGCGTGGGCTGAATTCCACTAGTTAGAATAAAATAATTGGTGTACTTTCAAGCAATACTTATGATAGTAGTTATGCGGCATAAGTTTATATAAAAACTAATTTTTGCCCAAATATTTCAAGAATGATTTAATCAACTTAAAACCAACAACAAATTCTAATCGAACTCATCCAACAATGTTGAAAGCAACTCATTCTATAGTTGTATTAATTATCTTCGATAAACAATCCCCTTTTAATTAAGAAATCAGATTTTGCTAGTACAAAAAAGACAACACAAAATAAAAATGATGGTACAAAATTCAATTACACAACACAAAATTCATTTAGACAACACAAAAATAAATCAGAGAACATGTTGTACTACAACAAGGTTATAGAAGGATAATGCTTGACTTAATCAACCAAAAAAATTCTAACATCCAAGCAATCATATACTAACATCTAAACATAAGTATCATTCAAGACAAAAACTAATTATCATTTACATTTCTTTTATAGGTTTTGTAGATAAAATTTTTTTTGACAAGTGTTGGCAGCGGATGAAGAAAGGTCCATAACGGATGAACAAGAAGTCACAGCGGATGAACACTGAAGAAATGATCAAGTGCTAACAACGGATGGACAAGTCCACAGCTGATGAACAAATCTAACTTTACGTGGTTTCTTAAAAAAATCAACGGAAAAAGAGATAAACACAAAGAAGATGAAAAGCATTTTAGGCGGTTTTGATTTTTAGGTGTTTTGTTTATATTAATTAAAAAACAACCAAATATATTTTTTGGGCGGTTCCATACTTCCATTACTCAATTGCCTAAGTACCCAATTTTTTCACTTGTGTTCATTCTCCTTTCCAACTGATGTGGGATGTTACAGTAACAAAAGAAGAAAATGAAGATTAACAACGGTGTGGCCAAAGGTGGAGGCTTATTTAGCGTGGGTGGTGGTTAGCGCTGGAGGCGGTCTGTGAGAGGGGTGGCCGGTGGTGAAGGATCCTAGTGTGAAGGTGTGGCCGACGTATAGGCTTCTTTTGAGAGGGTGGTAGGCGGTAGCGGGGGTGTGTTCCACCAGGGGTGGTTGTTGGTGGTGTGGAGGTGTCTAAAGAAAGAAGGATGTGTAAACTAGGCGTTTGGCATGGCCTTCACACGTTCGAACCTTACACGGTTAGTTTTGTTTACTAGTTGTAGTTTTGAAAAGTTCTTGTTGGAACTGGTTTTGACCAGAACCCCTCATCAGAGGAAAACATGCACCATATATACTCAAAACTAATCGAAAATTTAACAACAATTTTAAAATAAAAGCTACAATATCATCCGTTTTAAAATATATTATTAGTAATAGTATAACATATGTATTAATATTAAAAATATTATGATTATATATCATACATATGTTCAAAACATAGCTTTATGGAACAACTAAAAGAATCAAAATGAGTGTACTATGAGAGTCGTGAATGTGATCGAGCATCACATGCAATTGTTATGGGGAGGGGCCTAAATTCACACTACTAGAGTACATTTCTCACACACCAATACACTTCATTAATTGTTTAAAGCACGCCGATAGTTGTTTGTGTGGTACCACGTGTTTTAAACTCATGTTCTAAAAGGATATCCATGCACACACTGCATTGCAATTGTTTTCAGTTTCCTTCATCATGACAAGTCTTCCGGGATCAGATGATCAAGAAGAAGCCGAGTACCATAACATCTGCGAGAAGCACAAGAATTTGATAGAAACGCTACCTAAAGGCAATGGATGGAGGACACAACATTTGTATAACTACAATGGCTTCTGGTTAAACCCTAACGTCATGAAAAACAACTTGGTTCTACACACCTACTTCAAACCTCAGCCTACTGACATCTTCTTGGCCTCCTTTATGAAGTCCGGAACCACTTGGCTTAAAGCTCTCATGTTCTCCACCCTTAACCGCCACCGCTACACCTTCTCCAATCACCATCTCCACAATCACACCCCACAAAGCACATTCCCTTTCCTAGAATTTGAATGCTACCCTCTCCCCGACTTCAACAACCTCCCGGTTCCTCGACTCTTCAGTACACACTTTGCTCGCACTCAATTACCGGCTTCCATGACTTCCTGCAAGTTCGTTTATGTGTGTAGGGACCCGAAAGACGTGTTGATTTCCAAGTGGCATTTCATGAGCAAGATTAGATTGAAAGATCTGCCTCCCCTTTCATTTGATGATGCCTTCGAGAGTTTCTGCCACGGGGTGTCAGAGTACGGGCCCATCTGGGAGCATGTTCTGTCATACTGGGAAGCTAGCTTGGAATCTCCGGAAAAGATTTTATTCTTGAAGTATGAGGAAATAAAGAAGGAGCCGGAGGCAGTGGTGAGGACGTTGGGGGCTTTCATGGGGAAGCCGTTTTCTGAGGAGGAAGAGAACGAAGGGGTGGTGGGGGAGATAGTTAAGTTGTGCAGCTTTGAGAGTTTGAGTAACTTAGAAGTGAACAAGAAAGGTGTCGAAAAGTTAGGCACACTCGTGGAGGTAGAGAAGCAAATTTTCTTCAGAAAAGGAGAGGTGGGGGATTGGAAGAACTACTTGAGTGAGGAGATGAAACGACGTATTGATGCAATCACGGAGGAGAAGTTGCAGGGTTCAGGTTTGATCCTTACTGCAACAGTTTGAGTTTGTCATCATCAATGGCATGTTCAGCTTTTTTACTAAATAATTGTTATCGGTTTTCGGTCTCTGGTGATCAATAGCTTCATTCTTAAGGGCGGAATACTATGCAATATAATAAGTTAAGAGTGAAATAATTTGTGTAATTTCAACTTGAACAAGTTATTGTAGTACTTATGATTTAGTTATGCTATAGCGAGGTTCTAGACTCGTTATTTTAATGAAATGTAACCTCGGTTGTTAAAAAAATAATGTTGGAAGAGTTTTTATTACATTAAAAATATAAACATACATCTATAGTTGCAACTTGCAAGCAATGCTAGTGAAAATTTAACATTTTCTTAATTTTAAATACGTAGATAATTCTGAAAATTGATTTAAATCATGATTCACACAGTGCCCAAACAAATATTACTTTAATCGATGTTACCATAAACATTGACAACCAAAACTTTAAAAAATGAGAATTTTTAAACCCACTTTATGTTGGAAAATGAAGAGCACAAATTATAATGAAGTTCGTTGATGGAGGGATTGATTAAAGTTTCTAGTGCATGTGTTAACATGATAATAAAATAAAGTTAAAAAAAAGCTTTATAAGCTACAACAACATTACAACATCATAGTTTTTTAGAGACGAATCCATTAAACAATAAGGGTTTTAAAGAGTCAACGCCCTTAGTAGCTGGTCCAAAAGGCAGATCCTCTGCTAGGATAGAGCCATTTTTTTCTGTTAAAAATGGCTTCATTGAACATGGATTGTTAAAAAGTTTTTCATTGAACATGGATTGTTAAAAAGTTTTTCATTGAACATGCTTTGAAATTGGATTTTCTTGAAATTTAGCATTTGAAAATTGTAGTAAGATGGGTTTCATTTTAATGAATTTCAAATTCTAAACTAGGTAGTTTTTTGAAGCATGGCCCTGATCCACACAAAAGTTCATGCTTGTTTTTGATTTATTTGGATTAAACCATCAAATAACTTTAATTTGAAAATGCAATTCACGACTTTTATTTTTATTTAAGTGGTTGATTATACATGAATATGAATTCCCTAACAGTTTTTGTGTTTATTTATTGAATACAAAAACCAGATTATTGTCAAATCAAAATTTTCTATCAGTTGGATTGGTTTGTTGTTATGGAGAGCATTGATACATCGATCTTGAAGAATAATTGTGCAACAGAAGAGAGGACAACCTGCCCGTAAAGACTTCGCATAAACAATCGTGTAAAACTTATAGAATATACAAGTGCAGTGATAGTGAGAATCTTGAAAACAGTTTCGAGAAGAGCTTTGCTTTTGAATATGTTATTTAAGAAGAATCAATACCGGCGTTTAAGGTGATAACTATAAAAAGAATTTATTAAGAATTTTCAATCTTGAAACAATAGAAACGTGATATATTATAATGTTAAAACTAGTTTTCATCAAAAATCAAAGGGTTGATGGAGTCAATTCAAATGTACTGGAGACATGCTAGAGGAACACATTAAGATAACTCTTGATTAATAATTTAAGAGTTTATTTTGTAGGATTTGGTTTCGATTACTTGTGTATTAATATTCACCTTGCGGTTTTAAATGTTCAAATAAATGATTTTCAACTTTTAAAGATTATGGATTTGGAGCAAGATGATTCAGGTGTAACATAAAGCCCCTAGTATTACCTGTACATATATTTTTAAAATGTTTGATATCCACCAATATATTTTTTAAACTGTTTAGGTGTTACATCCGGCCCATCGTATCATCAATAATATCCGTTTTACCCACGAGTAGCTCACGAATTTGTTTTTGTTTGCCCGGGTGAAAACTTTACAGGGAGGTCATCCATCCCTTAATTGCTATCAGCTTAGCATACTTAACTGTGAAGTTTTCCTCTCATACATAACCAATACTCTCAAAACACATTGCTAATATTAGATAACAAATATTACTTATGAACTCGGTATTTCTCATGTGCACGACCGATATAGGATTTACGTATGGTGTCACAACAAGTCACAAAAAAAAAATTTCTTAAGGTTTGGGATACTTTTTATGTAAGTTTTTACACTTAAAACGTGTATTGTTATAAAATTTACCTTATTATCAACCCATGAAGGGGTTGAACAGTTAATTTTTTTTGTCTTTATTTGTGTACACCTGTTAAGCACCATGGTACAATAGAGTAATGCATATGGTTCTCATCAAAATAGAGAGAGAGGGGGTGTGTTCCAGTGCATTAGAGAGAGAGAAAATGTGCTGGTTTATACCTCCCTGTCGCCGCCGTTGTCGCCGGTGCTCTTCGTACCGCCACCCCATTGTCGCCTTCGTTGACTATTGCGAACACTAGATCTAACAAGAGACCACCACCGTGAAGGGGTTGAACCTTTACTTGACTTGACCGGTCTTAAGCTTAAGCTAACTCTTTCCCGACTGGAACAATTATTTTTTTTATTTTTATTTGTGTACACCTATTAAGCACCATGGTACAATAGAGTAATGTATACGATCCTCATCAAAATAGAGAGAGGGGGTGTGTTCCAGTGCATTCGAGAGAGAAAATGTGCCGGTGTATCCCTCCCTGTCGCCGCCGTTGTCGCCGGTGCTCTCCTTACCGTCACCCCGTTGTCGCCTCCGTTGACTGTTGCGAACGCCAGATCTAATGAGAGACTATCACCGTGGATCGAATCTTTTAGGGCGCCGGCGACGATGTCTTCGCCTCCCGGTCTTTATTCAGCGGTTCGACCGACTGTTCATGCGTCGGCCTCCCCGTTGTTGGTTGTGGGTGTTCCCGCGCAGGTTATCCTCGTCGGAGGTCGCCGCCTTTGCTAATGTTGTCGCCTCCTGCTTTGTGGGTTGATTTCGAACTCGATCGTTGCATTGATTGTACCGGGCATCCCTATTTTAGAGAGAGAAATTGATGGGGTTTTCAGGAGGGTGTGCGATGGTGCTCCAGTCAATGGCGGCGGTCACGCCCTCTAGGTTTTACGGATCTGGGTGGCCCTGTCGTCGTCGATGCCGCTTTGTGGTTGTTTTTTTTTGCCGATGCATGTCTTGCCTTCCCGATTTCTGTTTCATTTGGACTTTTGCGCCGGTTAATGTTGTCACTAGCGGTGGCTCGTCGCCGCCATGAGCTTGATAATGGCGTACCATAGTGGCGGTGGCGATGTTAGTGATAGTTATCTGGTCGGTCATCATATGTGACTGATTTCGGTTGGGTATATAGTGATGTCAATGACGACGAGCCGTCGCTCATCCGAGACACTGTGTTTAGGTATGTTGTTTCAATATTTTCAATCGTGGTTATAATTGGAGTACAAAACCGGTATTGGTTGTTATGGCTTGGCGGTCGTTGACGACACGCAGCCAAACCAAACAACAGGTCTAAGCACAATTGGTGCTAGATTATTATTGATGTAAGTTGTTTGTAGTTTCGTTATATGTTTGGCGATGATTGTATTCGAAAAAAATCCGTTACAGTGGCGTGGCAACCCGATGTGGTCTGCAGCCATAATTGGATTTCGAATCTGAGCCAATTGTTTTGTTTGTGATAATGGCTGTGTGGGTTATAGCCTGTCCATCACACACGCGCGCGTGTACGGAGTTAACTAGTTAGAGTAAATTGTATGATGCATCCATTACGCGTATAGGTAATTCTGGATTGGTTCCTTAATCGTTAGTAATTACATAAATTTTTTTTAATAGCTTGTAACAAATAAATCCTTTACACCAACTTTCCTTACAATTTTCCGTTAAATCCTACACGCACATGAGAGTTTTTGTATTTTCACTCCAAAAAGGCCTATTAGTTTAATATAATCAAAAAATATTTTGAAACCGTTAATAATGGTTAATGCTTTCGTTTCATTAGTTACCATACAAAAATATAATAATAACTTAGACAACCAATCTATTCAAAATATATTTTGAAACCGTTAATAATGGTCAATGGTTTCCTTTAGGGTATTCATTGTACTGTTTAAAACTGTGAAACCGTTAATAATGGTCAATGGTTTCGTTTCATTGTAGGTTTTTTTAAATTTATTGGTTGGTCGTTTTGATATATTTCAATACATACAGAACAGTTTGGCTTGCGGGTTTCAACCGAATATATCTTTATTATTTTTCAGTTAAGTAAAAATTTTGAGTTATCACACGATATAGAAAACTTACTACTTCTTTCAAGTTGTCTAGTACTCTAGTCTGAGTTTAACTCAATTTTTCATCCATCAAGAATGATAGAAACAATACTTTTTTTAATTTCATTCATACAAAAATATAATAATAACTTAGACAACCAATCTATTCAAACTATTAATTAAGATAACATTGGAAATCTTAATTCAAAATGGTAGCCACAATGTGAAGTCCTGAAAAATCAACATTTTTAACTGGTTCAATTTAAAAAAAAAACTGGTTTAACAAGAGAAATCTAATTTCACGACTTACATTCATCAAAGCTCCTAGCTCCTTCTTCACTCACTTCACCAACAAACTAATAACAACAAGAACCCATTTTATTCTTCAATCTAAAGTATAGTGATACCTAATTACCAGTAAACGTTTCAAGGGGAATTTGAGTTTGCTGCCATGAGTTTCGTTTTTGTTTAGTAGGGGCTGTAAACTTCCTTTTTGTTGAACCGTCTTGAAGGAACACGTTTGCTCCAATCACCAAGGTTGGCCCAAGGGAGGGGCAACCGCCCTGGTCTAAATCTCTCGAGGGGCTTATAAAATTTTAAAGTTTGTATATATACATATATGTTTAAAATACTTTGTAGAATTGAATTATTACATAATTTTAATTTGCCCATTTTACCAAATAATATTTAAGTTGAACCAATTAACTTATTTAATTAGCCCATTTTACCAACAAAAGATTTAAATTGAACCAATTAATTTATTTTATTAGCCCATCACATACAAACAATTTTAAAACCCGTTATAAGTGGTTTTTGGTTTGGGATCCATTTTTCTATCACAACCTAGAACCCTAAGTACTCGGACCGTCGCTACCAATCACAACATTACACAAGCTCTCAATCATATATTCTACCTTGAATAAACCCTCACCTCACCACACATGGTAGCTAGTATTCTAAAAAACAACACAAAAAATATACATGTTATATGGAAAAAGCGTTTAATGAGGTATATTTCAGATAGGTTCATGTTATTTTATAGTGGTATATTCTATGTTATATAACCTATACTTTGGTCAATTAACTGAACCAATTAATCAAAACATTTATAAAAAATAACGTTTTATAAAAAAAAGATTAAAACTAATTAACTAATAATGTTTAATAAAAGTTTATAAAATAAAAGTAGGGAAAAAATAAAGAAAGAAAACTAAAGTAAACAAACAAAAATGGGGAGAATTACATATATCCCTCCTATAAACTTCATCAATTACATATATACCCAACTTAAATTTTTAACTACATATATCCTTTTGTAAAACTTAGTTAATTACATATATACCCAAATTAAAAGTTTAATTACATATATCCCCTTCTAAAACTTAGTTAATTACATATATACTCAAACTAAAAGTTTAATTACATATATTCGATTTATTAAACATAAATATTACATATTTACCCGTTATATTACTTTTATTAGAAATAACTTATATAATTAGTATTTTACTCTAATTTTTATTAAACTGTAAAATCATATTTTTCTTCTTTACTTGCTTTTCGAGTTTTGATTATTTATTATTGTTTCTATACTAATGGTTTTTATATTCTTTTTGTTTTTTACCTTTTTATACTATTTTTTTCTTGTACCTGTACGAGACACTTCCAGTCTCATTAGGGAACATACAATTGTGTGTTCGTATCATGTTGTATAATGAGATTAGAAATATTTCGTACATTAACCTGAAAAAAATTAGCATCAACAGGTTAAAAAAATAAAAAGAATATAAAAACATTAGAATAGAAATATTAGTAAATAATACAAACTTAGAAAGCTGGTAAAATGGAAAAACTTAATTTTATAGTTTATTAAAAATAAGAGTAAAATACTGATTATATAAATTATTTTTTTAAAAAAATCAAATGGATAAATATGTAATATTTATGTATAATAAAGCGGATATATGTAGTTAAACTTTTAGTTTAGTTATATATGTAATTAAGTAAGTTTTAGAAAGGGATATATGTAATTAAACTTTTAATTTTTATATATATGTAATTAACTAAGTTTTACAAGGGGATATATGTAATTAAAGTTTTAAGTTGAATATCTATGTAAGTGATGATGTTTGTAGGAAAAAATCTATAATTCTTCCATAAAAATAAAGAAAGAAAATAAATCCCCGGTTAGAATCAATAAAGGTCGAATATATCAATTGAGTTCAATGTATATTTGCAGCGTAAATACAAATAACAATTATCAAACACTCAGAAATACTCTTAATATTATGTTGTATTGATTTTAATGTCTACAAATCTTTTTGTGTGAAAGTTTGTGCAAAAGTTACAAAAGTGGGCTAAGAGTTAGAAAAACGGTAAAAAGCTTATCTATTTATAGGTCACGTAATATGACCTTTACAATTACCTAAATACACTGACATACAATCTCGGAATACTAAGTACAAGATACAAACAACAGTGTCCACAACAAAGGTTCTTCACCCACATTTGTATCTTGTACATCCATATTTGTTTTTACGGGTATACAAGTCTTTTTCGCATTTCTTCTGTTAGGCATAGATATTTGTTTTGTTTCACCTGCATTAGTTCTTTACGGGTGGACAAATGCTCATCCGCATTTGTCTTTGTTCACCCGCAAAAACTAATTCGGCGGAACAAACACTTAGCTTTTTTCTTTATCCGCACTTGTTTTCTTTATCTGCAAAGATCCATCCGCATAAATCACACTTGTCTATTCTAACAAGATCATAATCCATCACTACTTGAATTAGCATGCATGATCCTTTTAAGGTCTAACAATACTCTCGCTAAAGATTATGTAGACTAAGTATTTCAAGTGTGTTCTGGTGATAGAATATGTGAGTATTCTAGTAGATCTTCAGCTGATGCTTGTTGTTGTTGTGATGTGGATGCTTTGAGCGTTGTGGGGATTATAGTTGATGCAGTGATGATTGTTGTTGGTTATGTTGTTGATGGAGCTGCTATTATTATTGTGTGGACTGCTGCTATTGCTGTAAGTGCTTCTTCAGAAGGATAATAATGAAATTCGGGGTTAGTAGGATTGAGAATGAAAGTAATCATAGTGGAGAACTCCCGTACCTCTTTTATTATGTTTTTATCCGCCACATGTATCTTTAGCTCTTTCATCCTTTCTATAGCTTCAATGAGTAGTTTCTTGAGAGATTAAGGTTCAAAGATAGCAATGGTTGATAGTCCATCTTTATGGATTAGCAAATCACACTCAAAGCTTACCTCCAACTTTACTAGGTTTGCAAAAATTAAAGGCATTCTCTTTCTCTTCTTAGTTTCTCTCTTCCTATTGATCATGTCATATGCAATCTTTAAGATCCTTATGCACTTTAGGAAGAATAGAAGATCATTCTCTAAAAGCTTGTTATTGGGAATATCAAAATGCCTAGTGAACATATACTAAATATATGATTCATCTAGCAACCGCAATTCATAAGCACTGAAAAGTTTGATTTCAAGCGCTGTCTTTCCTTCCCATCCTCTAACAATAACCAACTCATATGTATTTTCATCATACTTGAGATTAGACATTGACATTGTTTTGTGTGTACCAGTAACTCTTTTTCTTTTGAGTTCTTCGGTTGGCTTTATGCTTCCTTTGGGAACTACCAACTCTTCAACGGTCTTCTTTTTCTTTGACTTGTTAAAGGGTTGATGAAAATTTTGTCTTTCTTTATACAAATCTCTTTCAAGGCTTTGAAGTTGTTGGTTCTTTTGAACATCTTCAATATATCTACAAATTGATAACCCCTTAACATAACAACATGGTGTCACGACACTGGTCTTTAACAAATGAATTGTCAACCACTAGACGTGGACTTTCGATTGAAGTTGTATCCCCCGTAGTCACTGTCTGTGTATGTATAGAGGTTAAAGTTTTCTTCCTTGGGATACTTGTAAGGATTTGCAACCCAAAACAGCTTAAGTGTCTCAGCAAACATGCACTAAGTACTGAAGTGAAGAATGCTTCGGAAGTTTTACACAAAGCATTAGAAAATACTCTAAGTGTAAAATCTTCCGAAGCCAAGACCAATATCTTCCGAAGGTTAACATGAAGTCTTCCGAAGCTTCAGAGACAAAGTCTTCCGAAGCCTCATCCTATGAAGACAGATTTCTTCCGAAGACTTTTAGTACACATGCTTTATCTGATGTACTGTTCCATAAAGCACCTTTTCCGCTGCATCTCTGTAAAGTCACCAACTTACATGAGTTGGTGAAAAGGGTCATGCTTTTGGTAACTGTACATTGAGGTCTTGAGTCTGTAACTTTCCACTTTATGTACTTTATCCTTTTTGTAATGTATAAGGATGTGAGCTATGGCATGTCATAGTCACAAGGTCAAAAGGCAGATATGCCTTTTGATCCTACAATTGATTTTGTTAGTGTCTAGTCAATTGTATCCAGCTGGCCTTCAAAGTATGGCCGGCTGTAGGTTGTAGTATAAGTATTTCAAGTTCTTGTATCTTTTCTTCATGCTTTGTAACACTTGTAAAAGAACTTGAGAAAGCAATATACTGCCTCCTTGAAACCCAACTCTCTTGTTCTGTCTCTTTGCTTTACTTGTGTTCTTTGTATCACTTTGGTTACCCAGTTCACTGTTTGATTAGAGCTTAGTTATTCTCCTCATTGTGTTGTTGTGTTGTAATTGTGTTTAAGCCCTTAAACGGTCCTGCAATTGGTATCAGAGCATTCCAGGCTCTTGATATAAGATCTAACCATCTTAAGATCCCTCACACACACAAAAGCTAAACTCTTCAAATGGCTGCCATCTCTAAGACTGATATGGAGACTGGAACCATGAACAAATCCCCACTGATCACTCTTGATGATTTTGACACCTGGTGCATGAGGATGGAAGGCTTCATCAGGTCTCTTGATTCAAGAATGTGGGAATCTGTTGAGAATGGACCTTTCATACCCAGCACCCCCTCTGCTACTGGTGCTGGTATGATTCCTAAAGATGTGGCCAACTACTCAGATGAAGATAGAAAAAGAGTAGAGATTGACAGGAAGGCCATGACTGCTCTTCAGACTGCTCTCCCAAACTCTGTATACAGAGGCTTCAAGAAGTGCAAGACAGCCAAACAGCTGTGGGATGCACTGAAGCTGATGTATGAAGGCTCCTCTGAAGCCAAGGAGAACAAGAAAGATCTTCTGAAGCAGCAGTTTGAAAATTTCACCTTCAAAGCAGGTGAGACCATGACTCAACAATACTTCAGGTATGTTGAGATTGTGGATACCCTAGTGGATGGAGGAGTTCCTCTTGAGAACAGGGACATTGTAAGGAAGTTCATGTCCTCACTTCCTAGGCAATGGACACACTATTGTGTGGTGATCAAGAGGACTGAGAACCTTAAGACTCTTACTCTTACAGAGTTGTATGGGATTCTCAGTGGATACCAGATGGAGATGAACATGCAAGGTTCATCTGGCAACTCCAACAATCAAATGGGTTCAGCCCTTCATGTGGTTGAAAGGGACAGCATAGAACCCCAGCATCATCTCTTATGCTACCCTGACAACTCACAAAAGGGTCCTTTCATCACCTTCCCGGAGACACCAAGGGAGAACTTTACTCAAGGAAGCCCATTCCAAGAGACAAGTTCTTCTCAAGCCTTTGTGTCTGCAGATGAAAGCTGTGGGAATTATCTCTTCACTCTTGAAGACCTGGACTGTATCCATCCAGATGACCTGGAATACATGGAGATAGTTCAGCAGATGGCTCTCCTCACTCACAGAGCCAAGAAGTTCTACAAGAGGACAGGAAGAAGATTTCCAAGCAATGCTACCAGCAGCAAGTTTGGGCTGGATAAAAGCAAAGTTAAGTGTTACAACTGTAACCTTATGGGTCACTTTGCCAGGGAGTGTAAGGCACCTAAAGCAAATGGGGGCCAAACACAACCCAGACCAAACTTTGCTGACAAAGCTCCTCAAGCTGAGAAGACAAAGCAACATGCTGCTGTTGCTGTTGAAGAAGGAGGCTTTGACTGGAGTTTTCAGGTGGAGGATGCTTCTCCAAACCAAGCACTGATGGCTGACCATGATGAAGCCAAGGTATTGGAACATCTTTGCTCCCCTGAATGCATTGCTAAAGTAAATAGATACAGGTCCTATAACCTAGAGATGAGATCTGATCTTGAGTCATTAAACATATTAAAATCTGATTTTAGAAAGTCTGAAAATGATTACAAGTTAAAGATAGAAGACTTGGAGAAAACCATTTCAGTACTAAAACATGAACATACAGATTTCAGAACTCAGATCCAAGATCTCATCACTAAGTTAACTGAGTGCCAGGCTGAGCTTGTGATCAGCAAAGCCAAGGCAGAAAAGAGTGTTCTTGAAGAAGAGACCTTCAAGAACATGATATCCTCATCCCTGCACAACAAGGTTTGTTATCAAAATAGACAGGGACTAGGATCAAATGAGATAGCTCCTCCACACACAATCTTGTCTGTAAGATCTCCTAGGTGTGGAACTTGTGAAGATGAGCTTCCTCTCATAGATCCTGTAAGTGAGGATGATGAAGAAGTGATAGTGAAGAATTCCTCTGAGAAGAGTGAAGAAGAGGATTCTTCCAAGGGCCACTATCCTTCTGAGGAGAAGAAATCAACTGTGATGACCAAGTCCAAAAGAAAGAACTTGATCAGAAAGAGCAAAAGAAAGGCAAAGAAGGCTCAAGAAATCAAGGCTACTTTTGATGCTAAGCAGAAACAAGTTTTTATCTCTGCAGGTTTCAAAGTAGTAAGGACTGAAGACATCAACCAAGACTCCTTAGCTAAGAGTCATGGTTCTTGTTCAAATCATCTCAGTGCCAAGAAGAAGACTGATTTGCTGTGTACCACTGCTGCACAGCCTGGACCATCAAACTCCAAGAACAGTTCACAGCCCAAAGGAACTGTCTCAGCATCTACCAAGATGAAGATGGAGAGGGGATGTGACCAAAGTCAGTCTTGCTCTCAAAGGGAGACTTCTTTGAAGAAGATAATGTTATGTGTTATGTGTGAAAGTACTTCTCACATTGCTAAGGATTGCCCATACAATCCTAAAAGTACTGTCCACATGACTAAAACAAAGACTTCAAAGAGTCTCAAGAAATCTCAAGCTTCGGAAGGAAAGTCTGTTTCCTTCGGAAGCTCCAAATCAAAGAAGGAGGTAAGTGGAAAATTACCTTCGGAAGCAAAGTTGGTCTCGGAAGAAAGGAATTCTTCCGAAGCACTAAAGTCTGCTGCAGTGACTGTAGACTCTTCCGAAGGATCAGTCATCAAAACTTGTGAAGTTCTAAAAGCTTCTAAGGTTTTGAAGGTCAAGTCCAAGACTCCAAAGGTGGTGTGGAAGTCTAAGAAAGACCAAATGACTGAGGTTTCTCCATCAACAACAGCTGAAGATCCCCATAGTACAACCATAGGATCTATTACTGTTGCATTACCTTCTATTACTATTAATGAGCCCAAGACAAGTAAGGCTTGGGTTTCCAAATGTAACTAATCATCTTCTCTGTGCAGGAACAGCTCAAGACCAACAGGAATGTCTGGATAATTGACAGTGGCTGTTCCAGGCACATGACAGGCAATAGGTCTCTACTCCATAATTTTGAGAGAATTGATGGAGGACCAGTTGCTTTTGGAGGAGATGAAGGTGGTTACATTTCTGGAAGGGGCAAGGTCACAAATGGTAAGCTCAGCATTGAGAAGGTAAACTTTGTTAAGGAGCTTGGGTACAATCTTCTGAGTGTATCCCAATTTTGTGATCAGAGTCATAACATGCTCTTTACTGAGCATGAGTGCATTGTTCTCAAACCTGGTGTGGTCATTCCTCATGAGCATATCCTGCTCAGAGCCCCCAGGAAAGGGAACATGTACAAGATGGATTTGCAAGAAACATCTCCCTCAGGAGAAGTTTCATGCTTTCTATCTAAAGCAAATAGTGATGAGTCTTTCCTATGGCATAAAAGAATGTGCCATGTAAACTTTAAGAACATGAATAAATTAATTAAACATGATCTGGTAACTGGAATGCCAAAGAAAGAGTTTACTAGTGATGATCATTGTGTGGCATGCCTGAAAGGGAAGCAACACAAAGTATCTCACAAGCCTAAGGAAAAGAACTCCATCACTACTCCCCTACACTTGTTACATATGGATCTCTTTGGCCCCACCAGTGTAATGAGTTTAGGAAGGACCTCTTACTGTCTGGTGATCACAGATGATTTTACAAGATTCACTTGGGTCTTCTTCCTTAGAACTAAGGATGAAACCCCTGAGATTCTGAAGAATTTCATCTTAAAAGTTGAGAATCAATGTGATCACAAGGTCAAAACCATAAGATGTGATCAAGGAACTGAATTCAAGAACCAAATCCTTGATGCATTTTGTGATGAAAAGGTATTACAAGACAATATAGTGCTCCCAGGACTCCTCAGCAAAATGGAGTTGCTGAAAGGAGAAACAGGACACTTATTGAAGCTGCAAGAACTATGTTGTCTGACTCTAAACTGCCTATCACCTTCTGGGCAGAGGCAGTCAATACTGCTTGCTATGTGCAAAACAGAGTTTTAGTAGTTAAGACACATGGTAAGACTCCTTATGAACTTTGGCACAAGAGGAAACCTTTCATTGGTTTTCTCAGGTCATTTGGATGTCCCTGCACCATCTTGAATACCAAAGATCAAATTGCCAAGTTTGCTGAGAAATCAGATGATGGACATTTCATTGGATACTCTTCTCAAGCTAAAGCTTATAGAGTATACAATCTCAGAACTAGAATTGTTGAGGAGTCAGCCAATGTGACTTTCAATGAGCACACTCCCTGTGTGGCTGGTTCTGGTCCGGATTGGCTGTTTGATCTTGATTTAGTTACCAACTGTTTTAACAAATCTTGTGAGCATGTTTCAGGATCTGCAGAAAATCTAAATACAGGTGATCCTGATCCAAGATTTGAGCTAGGAAGATCTTCAACTCATACATCTTCAGCTCCAGTTGGAACTACTTCAGCAAATGAGGTTTCTATCAGCACAACAATGACAAATTCAGCTGATACATCTGGCATGCCTTCAAATTCCAGCTCAGAGGCCTCTCAACCAGATAAAGACACCTCACTTGTAGAAGACAACAATGGTGATGGTGATAGTGATCAGGAATTCCTTGATGCTAATAACCACACCATAGATGACAACATCAATGATGTCTCACACTCATTGGATCAAGTTAATCTTGATAAGTGTGATAATGTGGAGGGTGAATCTTCAGGACCAGATTTAAATTTCTCAAATTTAGATCTTTCCCAGCAACTTGCTGTGATCCCTCAGCTAAGGATCCACAAGTCTCACCCCACCACAAACATCATTGGAGATGTTGTCACAGGGGTAAGAACAAGAGGACAAACCCATGAAGCAAATGTTTGTCTTCACTCTTGTTTCTTATCTCAGATAGAGCCCAAGAAAGTTGATGAAGCTCTAAAGGATGGAAGTTGGGTTGAAGCTATGCAACAAGAGCTGCTTCAATTCAAAAGGCAGAAAGTTTGGAACCTTTGTCCTCTTCCTCATGGGAAGACTACCATTGGAACCAAATGGGTTTTTAGAAACAAGAAGGATGATAGGGGAATCATCATCAAGAACAAGGCAAGACTAGTTGTTCAAGGATACACACAAGAAGAAGGGATTGACTACACTGATGTCTTTGCTCCTGTAGCAAGACTAGAAGCTGTTAGGATATTCCTGGCATTTGCTGCATCCAAGAACTTCAAGGTCTACCAACTTGATGTAAAGTGTGCTTTCTTATATGGAGTGATTGATGAGGAGGTTTATGTCAAACAGCCACCTGGTTTTGTAGACCCTGATCATCCTGATTATGTCTGCAAGCTTGACAAAGCTCTTTATGGGCTGCATCAGGCACCCAGGAAGTGGTATGAGACACTATCTAAGTATCTCTGCAAGCATGGATACAGAAGAGGTACTATAGATGGAACCCTCTTCATCAAAGGACAGGGAAATGACTTATTGCTGGTTCAAGTATATGTTGATGACATCATCTTTGGTTCAACTAATCCAAAGCTCTGCAAAGACTTTGAGAAGCTGATGAAGACAGATTTGAGATGAGTTCAATGGGAGAACTCAACTTCTTTCTGGGAATTCAAGTGAAGCAGGTTGAAGATGGCATCTTCATAAGTCAGTCAAAGTATGTTCAAGACATACTCAAGAGGTTCAATATGACTGATTGTAAGATTGCTAAGACACCCATAGCCAGAAACCACTCCCTTGGTCCAGATCTTGAGGGGGAGTGTGTAGATGAGCACTTATACAGGGCTATGATTGGGTCTCTTATGTATCTTACAGCTAGCAGGCCTGATATCATGTTTGCTACATGTATTTGTGCAAGATATCAAGCCAACCCTAAGATGTCTCACTTAATCACTGTGAAAAGGATTTTAAGATACCTCAAAGGTGCTTCAACACTTGGTCTATGGTATCCAAAGAATCCAAATTTCAATCTGTATGCCTATACAGATAGTGATTATGGTGGTTGCAATATGACTGCAAAGTCTACATCTGGGGGATGTCAATTCCTTGGTGGAAGGGTGGTCTCATGGCAATGCAAGAAACAATCCTGTGTGTCTGCATCAACTGCTGAGGCTGAATACATTGCTGCTGCAAGCTGCTGTGCTCAAGTGCTTTGGATTCAAAATCAGATGCTGGACTATGGATTTAACTTCAAAGAGACTCCTATCCACATAGACAACAATAGTGCTATCTCTATCACTGAGAACCCTGTGCAGCACTCAAGGACCAAACACATCAACATCAGGTATCATTTAATAAGGATAACTATGAAAAAGGATTAATTAAACTAGTCAAAGTTCATACAGATGAACAATATGCTGATCTGTTCACCAAAGCTTTTGATGAACAGAGATTTAAGTATCTGATATCAGCTATTGGGATGATTAACTTTGAGTAGACTTTTTATTAAAACTAATTCTAATTATTTCTTCTTAAAATATGTGTGTCCTAAGTTGTCTAGTTCATCACTTTCATAAGCTCATGTTTTCTTTGGATGTAAAATTCTTTTTGAAGACTTTCCTTAGATTCTTGAAAATTTCTGATACTTCGGAAGATAAAGATTTTATCTTCGGAAGAAAAACATGTCTTTAAAATAAATAACTGTCTAAGAGATTTTACCTTCGGAAGAAGTAAAGTTCATCTTCCGAAGCTTAAAATTCTTATCTCAGACACTTATCTATTTTCAAGAACCTTTTCCTTCCGAAGCAAAATTAACCTTCGGAAGCTTTGTTTATTTTCATACAAAGCATTCAAGGGTTTATTTCTCTTCCGAAGCATAAATTATCAAGACTCTCAGGAAAATCTTCCGAAGCCATTTTAGCTTCGGAAGCTTTTTAAATCAAAACTTCCGAAGACAAATAAACTTCGGAAGCTTTTCGAATTCCAAGAAAACTACTTTTTGAGCAAAAGTAAACTACTTTTCAGAGGTGGGACCGACTTTCGGATTTCAAAGTTTATCCTCTTTCATTAACTTTGGTTCAAATCCCTTTTCATATAAATACCCAACGGTTCCCCCTCTTTCCCACTATCTTCCTCAATTCTACTGTTTCTCTAACCTAATTCTCTAAACCGCCTTTGCTTTCTACCTTTCTTCACCCTTAAGCTTCTAAAATGGCCAACCTTAACCGCAGAAACAACCCTGATTTCTCCATGCAACTACACAGGCAACATAATCAAGTTGCTCTGTTAAGCTCTGAGAAAGATGCAAGTTTCTCAGAGATTTGCCAATTCTTGACTCTGTCAAACTACTTCACCTCCCTGACCATTGATCCTCCTCTATATGAGGATCAGTTGCTTGAATTCTGGAAGACCTGCCAAGAGGTCATTATGGATGGGGAGAAGGCACTGTCTGCCACAGTGCAAGGGAGGACAGTCTTCATCACTCCGGCCATCATTAACCAACATCTACAGCTGGATGATGAAGAAGGTGAGGTGTCCTTCCCAAAAGAAGCTGTTAATCATTCTTTTGAGCAGATGGGCTATGAGGGAGATTTCTCTGTAAAGACCTTTAGGAAAGGGAAGGTCTCATCCCAATGGAAATTCCTGCTCCATGTGGTTATCCACAGCTTGTCAAACAAGCATGGTGGATGGGACCAGATTCCTGAGGATCTCTCCTTCATAGTTCATGGAATGGTTCAAGGGGTCAAGTTCAGGTATTCACAATTTGTTTATACTAATTTACTTGCAAACTTAGACTCCTTAGAGTATTACATGTTTCCTAGATATGTTCAACACATTCTCAACTGTGAACTGGGCTCACAGTTGAGGGAAACAGGTAATATTCTTAAATTGGGACAGATGAAGCCCGGCATCTTTAAAATAATGAAGAAGCCAACTGTAGGCTTCTCTGGGGTAGAAACAGCCCTAGTCCCAAAAATGTTAGAGCTCATTGCTCAAGGTGACAACCTAGCAACACAAGCTAGTGTTGAACCCACACCTCTTTTGTCCCTACCATTAAAAAGACCAGAAATCACCCTCACCTACCAAAGAAAATCCAAACGAACCCCTGCTCAGACTATTGAGTCTGTGCAGGCCCCCAAATACTCAACCTTACAGGAAGAAGTGGACACTAGAGCTCCCACTTCTCCTGAGGAGCAAACCACTCCCATTACTTCACCTATCAGGGCTGAGGTTCCTCAAGCTCACCCTGATGAGCTCAATAGCCCAACAACCTTAAGCCTTCACTCTGAGTCTCAACACTCAAGTGGACAACCTTCAGGGGACAGCTACCATCCCCAGCCTTTGGATCTCAACCAACCAATTCCCAACCTATCCTTTTACACTGATGAAGACTTAGGATTCAGTGAGTACCATGAGTCTCTCTTCTCCTCCCCTACTCAAAGAGAGATGAGTACCTCTGACTCTCCTCAGTCTATCCCCCATCAGTCACCTGTTACTGAGGTGGACACTTCTGAACCTGTTCAGGATGTCCATATGGAAGAGGCTCTCACTTTTGAAAGTGATTACATCATTAAGACCTCAACCATGGCAACTCAGCCCATTGGCATCTCAACTGAGGCTGCCAGTGAGCAGAGGAAAACCAGCAGCCAAGAAACTCAAGCTGGTGGTGAGAGAGAGGACTTTGGTCCAATCATCTCATCCCCCAATGAATCTTCTGATGAAGATGAGGGGAATTTGAGACTAAAGGTGCAAAAACTGTCAAAAACATGCACCTATTTAGTCTCTAAGGTTAGTCACTTGGAATCTCAGGTGACTACCTTACAAAACAGGGTCAATGATCAGCAACTCCAGATTTCATATCTGCAGGAAAAACTAGCTGGGAGACCTTTAAGGAGAGCTCAACCAGGAACACAAGAACCTGTGGAAGTGATTGACTTATCCTCCAGCTCACCTATGCAAGTGGGTGATGCTACCAAAAAGGGGGAGAAAGTTGTTACAACCACAGAACCTGGGAGTTCTTCAGAGAGAATGGACATAGAGGACTCACCATCCTCACTTGCTGTTGTGCATTCTCAGCAACTTCCTCAAGTTCACATTAATGTGGACTCTATAGACTCTCTCATCAGGAGTCTCTTTGAGGAAGGCATACCAAGGGCTGTCTCATCTCCACCACTGGGAACTAGCAATCAAATCATAAGGTGGAGGTATGATGATGACAGAAGAGCCCTCATACTTCAAAGAGTTCAAGGCCAACAAGAAGTTTTTCAATTCCAAAGCCTGAGCTTTTATGAAAGACTGGATTTAGTCAACCTGCCACTTGTCAATCCAAGCAATTCAAGACAAGCTGACAGGCTGGCTCAAAGAATCCAAGACAGGATCATGGCAGAGTTTCTCTAAGAAGGAGACTTAGGGAATCAGGCAATGTCATCGGTCAACTGGATGTTGAGGTGGACCCTAAGATTAGTTTCATAGGGGAAACCTTGACTGAAGGCCCAGTGACAGAACCTGAGACCCCTGTCTCATCATCAACAACTGCTGCTGAGGTCCAAACTCCATCTGAGACACCTGCTGGTGAAGGTGTTTCTCAGCCTCTCTCTGGCCAGAGCATGGAAGCTACTCCAAGCAATGAAGGCCAAGCTTCAATCCTCCCTGAGTCACAAAGGTCTGTTGGTGACAAAGGGAAAAGGATAATGACTCCTGAGGAAATTGAGGAGGAAGAGAGAGAGAGGAAAAGGAGACTAAGGGGAGAAAGTTCCACTGGGTCATCTAGCTTCATGCAAGCTGCAATCAGGGCTGCCCCCAGACCAAATACTCAGGATGATGAGTTAAGGGCAGTCAGGATTACCTACTTACAGACCAGGAACTATGACATTGATGAGATCATCTCCCTCCCCTTAGAAGAACTAAATGAACTGGCTGACAGAGAAGTGTCAAGAGAGTTGAAGGAGAAAGAGGATGCAATGATACTTCTCCAACTCAAAGAGGAGAAGAGACAGAAAAGACTTTACAAGCATGCTCCTACTCTCTCACCAGTTCAAGAAAGTCCTGCACAGGAAGATGTGGCTCCACAAGAACCTCAGGTAGATAAAGAGGAAGATAGGATCAAAATGATCAACTACCTGAGTGCCACAGGCTTCTATCAGGCAGATGCACTTCTCCCTTTGTCCTATGACTTCATTGAGTTCGAGTATCTAAAGCAACTTGAACTTGAGTTAGTCAAGGAAAGAAAGACAACCAAAAGGAAACTAAGGGAAGAAGCTGCAAAGTCAAGGGCCACCATTCAAAAGAATGCAAAGAAGTCTGCTGACAGACAAAGAATGGTGAGCTTCTTGAAGCTGTATGGATTCTCCGGAAGGAGACTTGGCCCCATGTCTCTATCCACTATGGATGAGCATATTAGGGTGATCAAGCAGAAGATTAAGAGTGGAGAACTTATTGACTTGCACTCTCTTCCAAGTCAAGTCCCACCTGAAGTGGAGGTCAAGTTTGAACAACCAGAGACACCTCAACCAGCACCTCCAGCTGAGCCCCAGCAAGCTTCATCTTCTGATCCTAGGCAGGGTCAAACTCCCTCTCCTTCTGAACCTGTGAGGGAGGAACACCCAACTGAGAAAGACACTGATGATCAACATGGTGCTGCAGACCAGTCTTCTCAGTTAAAGACAACCAAGAGGAAGAAGAGGATGGCTTCTAAACCAAAGACAAAGAAGAAGAAGCCAAAGTCATCTACCTCTGCACCTCAGGCTGAATCAGATCAACCTGAGGAAGTGCATGATGAGGCAGCCCAATCAACTCCTATTCAAGTGGCTCCTCTAACTAGTGAGACACCCATCTTGTCCTGGACTTACTCTACCAATCCAGAGAGATGGACTGTTATCAGAGATCAAGGTGTTGAGAATGTCTACTCATGGCAAGACATAATCAACTTACCTCTGCATGATCTCTTTGAGATGAGAAGATACTATGAAAGTCTTGATGATCCTGACCATCTCATGAAGAAAGGAATGGTCCTGATTGTACTGAAGACTACCAACATTTGAAGATCTTCTAAGTGTTTTGGTAGCATCAGCCTAGGGGGAGTTTGTAAGGATTCCTGAAGTCTGATGCAACCCAAAACAGCTTAAGTGTCTCAGCAACATGCACTAAGTACTGAAGTGAAGAATGCTTCGGAAGTTTTACACAAAGCATTAGAAAATACTCTAAGTGTAAAATCTTCCGAAGCCAAGACCAATATCTTCCGAAGCCAAACATGAAGTCTTCCGAAGCTTCAGAGACAAAGTCTTCCGAAGCCTCATCCTATGAAGACAGATTTCTTCCGAAGACTTTTAGTACACATGCTTTATCTGATGTACTGTTCCATAAAGCACCTTTTCCGCTGCATCTCTGTAAAGTCACCAACTTACATGAGTTGGTGAAAAGGGTCATGCTTTTGGTAACTGTACATTGAGGTCTTGAGTCTGTAACTTTCCACTTTATGTACTTTATCCTTTTTGTAATGTATAAGGATGTGAGCTATGGCATGTCATAGTCACAAGGTCAAAAGGCAGATATGCCTTTTGATCCTACAATTGATTTTGTTAGTGTCTAGTCAATTGTATCCAGCTGGCTTCAAAGTATGGCCGGCTGTAGGTTGTAGTATAAGTATTTCAAGTTCTTGTATCTTTTCTTCATGCTTTGTAACACTTGTAAAAGAACTTGAGAAAGCAATATACTGCCTCCTTGAAACCCAACTCTCTTGTTCTGTCTCTTTGCTTTACTTGTGTTCTTTGTATCACTTTGGTTACCCAGTTCACTGTTTGATTAGAGCTTAGTTATTCTCCTCATTGTGTTGTTGTGTTGTAATTGTGTTTAAGCCCTTAAACGGTCCTGCAATACTATAATCCAAGTGCTGGTTTGCCCTTGAGATATTTGAAGATCCTTTTTACAGCATTGACATGAGATTCCTTGGGATCTACTTGATATCTGGCACAAACACATATGCCAAACATGATGTCAGGTTTGCTTGCTATCAGATACATGAGTGATCCTATCATTGAACATTAGTGTGTATGATCAATGGGTTTGCCATCTGGATCAAGACATGTCTTCATCTTTGTATCTACAAGAGTGCATATACACTAACAAATTAAGAAATGGAACTACTTCAACATTGTATCCACATACTTGAACTAGTTAATGAAGCTACCATCCTCTGTTTGTTGTACTTGCAATCCTAAGAAGAAAGTCAATTTACCCACAACACTCATCTAGAACTTAGAATGCATGAGGTTTTCAAAATCCTTGCATACTTGCTTGTTTGTTAAGCCAAAAATAATATCATCCAAATATATTTGCACCAGAAGCATCACATAACCTTTCTTCTTTATAAATATTATTTGATCAATCTTTCCTCTTCCTCTTCAGTACCCGTGTTCGAGCAGGAAAGATGATAAGTCTCATACCACTTTTGTAGGGCTTGATGTACATTATGCAATTCTTTTTCAAGCTTGTAAACCTTGTGAGGGAAGTCTGGGTCTTCAAGGTCAAATGGTTGACCGACGTACACTTCTTCAAAAAATTTCCCATATAGGAAAGCACACTTCACATCCACTTGGTATAAAGTGAACTTCATAGTTGTAAAGTAGGAAAGATAGAGTCTAATGGCTTCCAGCCTAGCAACAGGTATAAACACTTCATCATAATCGATACCCTCTTCTTGGAGATAGCCCTATGTTATCAACTTTGCTTTGTTTCTAATAATAATGCCTTTGTCATCAGTCTTATTCCTGTATAGCCATCTGTTCCGATAGGATGCCATCCTTTGGGAAGGTCAACCAGTTTTCATACCTCTTGTTTCCCAAATTAAAGCAATTCTTCCTGCATTGCTTCAATCCAACTGTTGTCTTAAAGAGGTTCCTTGATATTCTTTGGTATAGTTTGACAAAGAAATCATCAAAAGAGACAAATGTTTGCTCTACGTGACTTGCTTATTGTCATTCATTCTTTAAGGTCATCAATAATGTTTGCGATTGGATGGTTTCCGTGAATTCGTGAAGTAGGAATGGCATCTACTTGCATGGTTGCATCCAAGTTTTAAACATTGATGTCGGGTTGGTGAGTAGCATCTTCTTGTGGATTGAAATGAGTTGGTGAGTCATGAAAATAATCATACGCTTCTTCATATTGAATGTTTGAGTCTGTAGCACTTTGATAAGTTTCATCTGTTTCATTCACCACTCCATCAAAGTCATTTAAAACATATATAATTTGTTACACTTCAGGAGATGTATTAGGAGACATTATGGACAATAAACTTGGACCGGCCTAAGTTGATGCAACTTTAATTTGTGCTTGTCTAATGGGATCAGCTTGAAGAGGAACTTATTGAGCTTGTACATGAGTAGATGATAGAGGAACCATGGGAAAGCCATCGTGTATAACTTGTGATGATGTGGTCCCTTGCTCTTATTCTGCATTAGACAAATTCAACTGATTCAATGATTATGTAAAAGAGTCAATATCAAACAACTAGTCATGACCACTAGAGAATTTAGGAAATGAGTGCTCTTTGAATTCAACCTTTGTTGATTCATCTATGATGTTTAATTTTGGGATTAAACACTCTAGTTGCTTTAGGTATAGATGAATATCCAACAAAGAATTCTTCATTTGACTTTGTAGCGAATTTTCCTAAATGCTCTCTAGTGTTTAATAATGAGACAAGACATCCAAATGTTTAAGGAAACCAATAAATGGTTTTCTATGAAATTGCAATTCATATGGAAATCTGTTGATCTCTTTGACTATTAATGTTCTATTTTGTACATAGCGTGCTGTGTTAACTGCTTTAGCCTAGAAGGTGATTGACAATTTAGCATCAACAATCATAGTTCTTACTGCTTCAATCAGTGCTTGATTCCTCCTTTCAGCTACTTTATTTTGTTATGGAGTTCTAGCTGCATTGAATTTATGAGCAATACCTTTTTGTGTACAAAATGATCCTATATCATCATTTTTTAATTGTGTTTCATTATCTCTCCTAATTGATTTAACTTAGAAATCAAGTTGGTTTTCAATTGTGAAAAAATCCTTAATGATTTGTGACGATTCATTTTTACGAAGTAAAAAAGAAAACCCAACTGAAACTAGAAAAGTCATCTATGATCATCAAACAATATTGCTTTTTGACTATACTCATGATGTGAGAAGGTCCAAAAAGATCCATGTGAAGCAACTTTAATGGAGTACTGTTTGTGTTCATGTAACACCCGGATATTTATTATTTTGAAGCCGACGAAGGAAGAAAAGAAATAAAGCCTAAAGTCGAGGGACCAAACTCGCCAACGAAAGAAAGTCGGGTGAGTGGGAGTATATAAGGGAGAGGGCAGCCCTTACCCTCTCCCCCACACTCATATTTTCAACCATCTAGAGAGGAGAAGAGGGAAAGAAGAAGAAAAGAGGAAAAAGGGTCGGTTCGGGTGATTCGGCTGGCCAAACTCGTTGTGTAGCAAGCCAAATCGAAGCCTTTTCGTTGTGCTCATTTGTGTGAGTTCTAGGACCCCACTTTTACTTGTTTTCAACTGAATTTGGGGCTGGAAAACATAAAAAACCCGTTTTTGTGTGCGTATGTGTTTGACCCATTTGGGTATGATGTGTGTGATGCGTTTCGTGTATGTTTCCGGGCTTGTGTGCGCTTGTATGGTGTTGTGGTATGCATTCCTAAGGACTAGGATGGGTGATTTAGGCTTAGAATGGGTTTGGATGAGCTTGGAGGCCGAAAATGGCAGATTGGGTTCGGGATGAACTCCATTCTGCATCAGCTAGGGCTATGCGACCGAATGAAGGCCATACGGCCGATTGAGAGGCGATTGTGGGTCATTCGCACGATTGAGATTCATTCGCACGATTAAGGGTTCATTCGCACGACTAAGGTTTCAGTCGCACGATTGGGAGTCCAGTCGCATGGGAAGTCATACGACTGAGGGTCCAGTCGCATAGGTGCTTAGTCGCATGAGTCCATTCGCATGATGTGAGTCGCATAGGTGCCCATTCGCATTAGTTCCATCCGCATGAGGTCCATACGCACGACTGAATGTTCATTCGCATAGATGTTCATCCGCATGAGTCCAATCGCATGATGTTCAGTCGCATGGAGGCCATGCGACTGAAGGGTGTCCATACACACGAATAGGGCTGTTGCACCCGAAGGAAAGTGTAGTTAGACTTCTGGCTTTCGGGGGAAAGTGCAGATGTAAGTTTTGACGTAAAAGTTTCCCGTAACAGCATGTAAGATGACTGATATTGCCTTAGAGAGTATGTAGGGCATAATGATGATGATGTTGCATGTTATGTATGTATGATGTTGCTCTGTATGACGATGATGACTAGGACTGTGTATGATATGTTCCTTATTATGATGTATGTTTATCTTTCTTGCGGCTTTACGTGTCATTTTAATGAATGAATGAAGTATTATGTAACGTAAAGTAAAAGATAATGAAAGAGGAACATGAAGTAAGAATGCATGCATTAATGAATGATGAATGAACGAAGGAAAGGCTTGCAAGCACATATATGGGGTGAGCAACTTTGTATTGCAAGAGACTCGGATGGCGTGCAATTATTGAGATTGCCCATGGGGTGAGCAACCTTGTTGTTGCAAGAGACTCGGATGACGTGCAATCATTGAGATTGCCCATGGGGTGAGCAACCTTGTTGTTGCAAGAGACTCGGATGACGTGCAATCATTGAGATTGCCCATGGGGTTAGCAACCTTGTTGTTGCAAGAGACTCGAACAACGTGCTATCGCGATGTTTCCATGAGGTGAGCAACCTTGTTGTTGCAAGAGACTCGGATAGCGTGGTATCAGTAAGATTGGCAATGAGGTGAGCAACCCTATGGTTGCAACAGACTTGGATAGTGTGCAATCATTTAGATTGCTATTGAGGTGAGTGACTCTGTTGTCGCAACAGACTCGGAAGAATGAACGTATGAAAAGAACGAAAGATAACGAATGAGATGAAAGATAATAATGACATTATCTGTGTATACGTATGATGAATGATCGCATGAGAAAAGGAATAGTTTTAATGAAAGTAAAGTATGTTTTATTATAAAACTAGAACTCACTCAGCAACACTGACTTTTTATATGTTTTCCAGTTGGCAGGTAATGGTTGTTGAGGATGGCACGACGTGGCTACTCAGCTCTTTTTGGATGGCATCCATTTATAATGCTTTTGTGATATAATGCGAACATGTATTTTGTAATCGGATAATGATGTATTATTTGGCAAAAGTGTTTATAATGAAATGAGATGTCATTTTTGAATGTTTCCGCTGCAATATTTTAATAAGACAAATGTAATTAAATGTTTTATGTGCGACGAATGACCAACTGTAGGCGTCCCGGGAACGGGGCCTTACAAGTTGGTATCAGAGCCAAAGTTTAAGTGAAATGGGTAAATTTTCAAAATAAACCTTAACTTAAACTGAGAATGGGACGAAAAGGGAATGGGATGCCAATTTGAGTAGCTGCGTGCCATCATGTATTTTCTTAAAGTTAACCGGTTTATGTGCGCATGGTATGTGGTTATGTGTTGTATGTAGATTTAAATACTGATGTAGTCAGGACAGGTAATACTTGGGGTATGAAGAGTAAAGTAAGTGGCTAATCACAACTGGCCACTGTAATTAGGGACTTACTATACTTGACATAAACTGAGTTGTTTCCTTGAATGACCGTGTTGGTGTTTGAATCTTTCAGTGTGATAGAGAATGGCTGGCGGTAGATCTTCTAGAGCTTCTAGAGGTGGAGGCCGTGGTGGTCCTGATGCGGAACCTCGACCTAAAAGAGGAAGGCCAAGAGCTGAGAAGGAGGTTCCTGAAGAACCTGAGACCCCACATCCGGAGGCTGGGGATGAGAGTGCAAACTTGAGGGCCTCGGTAAAGGAGGCTGTTGTTGAGGAAGTACATCAGGTCATGCAAACAATCTTACCGTCTGTGGTGACCGAAGTCATCAAGGCTGTGAAAGAGGGAGAAAGAAAGGAGAGAAATAGGGCCTCGGGGGAGCGGGAGCAACCAGAGCTTGAAATGATTTTCTCCGATAATAAGGAAGAGGAAGAAGATGAGCCCGTGCAAGGGGTAGTACGAGGTTGTAACTATAGGGCGTTTATGAGGTGCAAGTCCCCAACTTTCGATGGAAACGGCACTACTGCCGCTGCTCACCGGTGGGTGAGAGAAATGGAGGCTGTACTTGATACTAGCGAATGCCGTGAAGACCAGAAGGTGAAGTTCGCTACCCACTCTTTTGTGGATTCGGCTCTGTGTTGGTGGGACAATATTGTCCAAGCCGAGGGTAGCAGGGCCATTAGAAGGATGAGATGGTCTGAGCTGGAAAGGTTGGTGATTGAGGAGTTTTGTCCTTATCGGGAAATGGACAAGGTCGAAAGGGAGTTCTTGCAACTGGAGGCGGGAACCATGACTCACTAACAGTACACCACGAAATTCAACGAGATGGCACGTCTGGTGCAGGATCAGGTGACACCTCTGTCCCGAAAGATCAAGAGGTATATACAGGGTTTGCCAGCGGATATTCGCTGGCACATGATCGCTGCCCGGCCAAGCACGTTTAGGTCGGCGGTGGATTTGGCGGGAAGATTGTATGATGAGAGAACGGTGGTGGTGACTGAAGGTGGTAGAAAGAACGGTGGTGATCGAAATTGGCAGGGGAAGAGGTTTGGTCAGGGTGATGCCTCGACGGGTAATAAGAAGGCACGGGTGGATGACTGTCGTGTGGTCACGTCGGGTGCGGGATCGAGAAGGTGTGGCAAGTGTGGAAGGGAGCATAGTGGGGAGTGCAGGTTTGGGTCGAACTTGTGCTTCAAATGTGGGAAGGCGGGGCACATGGCAAAGGACTGTCGTACGGTCCGATGCTATAACTGTGGTGAAGAGGGTCATATGAGCAAAGATTGTAAGAGGCCGAGGGCTGAGAGCTCCCGGGCGAAGAAGACAGGAGGTGAAGGACCGAGGGCGAGTGCCAGGGCATTCACCATGACACAAGAGGAAGCTAGAACGGACCCTGATGTCGTGTCCGGTACGTTTCTAGTGAACCAAACTTTAGCTTCTGTGTTATTTGATTCGGGTGCAAGTAAAAGTTTTATTTCTGCTGCTTTCTGTGCTAAGCTGCCTGTTAGTAGTAGACGTGTTGATGCGCCCTTTCATGTAGAAACTGCCATAGGTAAGTCTACCAGGATTTCTGAGATGATAGAGAACTGTGATGTGGAGCTAGAGGGTCATAAGTTTCCTGTTAAACCGTTTGAGATGACCTTAGGTGGTTTTGATTTGGTTCTTGGGATGGATTGGTTAGCGGACTACGAGGCGAACATTGTGTGTCGCAAGAAGATGATTCAGTTGTCAGCGCCTGACGGTAGTTCAGTGACGGTTTATGGTGATCGGGTTACTACGATTCCGAAAGTGATCTCGATGGCTGTGGCTGGAAAGTGTATGAGGCGTGGATGTAGTGCCTACTTGGCCTATGTAAAGGATGTGGATACGCCAACACCACAACTAACCAATGTACCGGTTGTGTGTGACTTTCCAGACGTATTTCCAGAAGACTTATCAGGAGTGCCACCTGACAGAGAGATCGAGTTTCAGATTGATCTGATATCGGGTGCCCAACCTGTCGCCAAAGCACCGTATCGGTTGGCTCCGACCGAGATGAAAGAGTTGATGGAGCAGTTGCAAGAGCTGCGTGATAAGGGGTTCATTAGACCGAGTATCTCTCCTTGGGGTGCTCCGGTATTGTTTGTGAAGAAGAAAGACGGTAGTATGAGGATGTGTATTGACTACCGTGAGCTGAACAAGTTGACGATTAAGAACCGATACCCCTTACTGGGAATAGATGATTTGTTCGATCAGCTTCAGGGTGCCAGTTGGTTTTCGTGGATAGATCTTCGATCTGGTTATCATCAGTTGAAGATGAGGGAACAAGATATCCCTAAAACAGCTTTCCGCACGCGCTATGGTCACTATGAGTTTCTTGTCATGTCTTTTGGTTTGACCAACGCACCAGCTGCTTTTATGGATTTGATGAACCGTGTGTGTCGGCCGATGCTGGATAAATCAGTGATTGTGTTTATTGATGATATCCTGATTTATTCGAGGAGCGAGATTGAGCATGCCGGTCACATTCAGGAGGTTCTAGAGACGTTGAGAAGGGAGAAGTTGTATGCTAAATTCACCAAGTGCACGTTTTGGTTGCGCGAAGTTCATTTTTTGGGTCATGTGGTGAATCCTGACGGAATTATGGTGGGGGACAAGGCAAAAAACACAAGTCACAAAACCAACGGACTTGCTTGTTGGGGGCTACTCAAAATTCAACAAAAAAAAAAATCGCTTCTCCAGATTCGTAGCTTCTTGGGTTGGCGGGGGGGCTACTACAGAAGATTCATCCAAGACTTTTCCAAAATCGCTTCTCCACTAACTAAGTTGACCCGAAAAGATGTGAAGTTCGTATGGGGTCAAGCTCAAGAGAAGGCGTTCGTGGAACTGAAGGCGAGGTTGACTCAATCTCCAGTTCTGTCCTTACCCGATGGAAGTGAAAATCTGTTGGTTTATTATAATGCTTCCTACTCGGGGTTGGGTGCGTATTAATGCAAAGAGGAAAGGTTATAGCCTATGCATCCCGATAGTTGAAGGTTCATGAGGTCAATTATCCTACTCATGAATTGGAGCTGGCAGCCGTGGTCTTTGCGTTAAAGATTTGGAGGCACTATCTTTACGGGACGAAGTGCACCATATTCACTGACCACAAGAATCTGAAGTACTTCTTCGAGTAGAAGGATCTAAACATGAGGCAGAGACGGTGGTTAGAACTTATAAAGGACTATGATTGCGAGATCCACTACCATTCGGGCAAGGCCAATGTGGTGGCTGACGCCCTTAGCCGGAAAGAAAGGCCCGAGCCGATTCGGGTGAAAGCATACCAGTTGATTATGACCTCAGATGTGATGAAGCAGGTCAAAGAGTTTCAAGATGAGGCATTGAAGGAAGATCATCTTAACTCTGAAAGAATGAGAGGTCTAGTTGGGGAATTGGGTGAAAACACACTCGGTGTTAGAACCCGATTCGATCGTGTGTGGATTCCTTGCTTTGGGGATCTACGGGTGAAGATAATGGATGAAGCTCACAAGACTCGATACTCCATTCATCCTGGTGCCATGAAGATGTACCATGATATGAAGAAAGGTTATTGGTGGCCGGGTATGAAACGCGATGTGGTTGAGTATGTGAGTAAGTGCCTTACTTGCTTACAGGTGAAGGCCGAGCATCAAAGGCCGTACCCGAAGATCCAACCTTTGGATATACCGGAATGGAAGTGGGAGCATATCACCATGGATTTCATTACAAAGCTGCCGCGTACCCCGAAGGGGTATGATGCCATATGGGTGATAGTTGATCGTTTGACGAAGAGTGCTCACTTTCTACCAATCCGCGAGACATATTCATCTGAGAGGTTGGCTGATCTGTTCATCAAGGAAATTGTAACTCGTCATGGTGTGCCGGTGTCTATTGTGTCGGATCGCGACACTCGGTTTACATCCAAATTTTGGAAGAAATTCCACGACGCTATGGGGACGAGGTTACATATTAGCACGGCTTATCACCCCTAAACTGATGGTCAGTCAGAAAGGACCATTCAGACACTGGAAGACATGCTTCGGGCATGTGTGATTGATTTTGGTGGAAGTTGGGATGACCACCTACCGTTAGCCGAATTCTCATACAACAACAGCTATCATGCCAGCATTGGTATGCCTCCATATGAGATGCTATACAGTAGGAGATGCAAAACACCCGTTTGTTGGGGTGATATTGGTCAGAAGGAATTGGGGAGCGTCAAGGTAATCGAAGCTACGACTGAGAAGCTTGAGAAGATTAAAGCCTTCATGAAGGCAACCAAAGATAGACAGAAGTCGTATGCCAATAAACGACGCAGGCCGATTTAGTTCCAGGTTGGCGACCGGGTTATGTTGAAGGTCTCACCTTGGAAGGGTATCATTCGCTTCTGAAAGTGGGGCAAGTTGAGCCCAAGGTATATAGGCCCTTTCCGAATCATCGCTCGAGTGGGAGAGGTGGCCTATAGACTGGAGTTACCGGATGAATTAAGTGGAATTCACCCGACATTCCATGTATCTCATCTAAGGAAGTGCTTAGCTGATGAAGATATGATTGTTCCACTGGAGGATATCGAAGTAGACAAACGGATCAATTATGTGGAGCAACCAGTGGCAATCATCGATCGGAAGGAGAAAAGGTTGAGAAATAAAGTGGTTCCTCTTGTGCGTGTTCAGTGGAAGCACAGGAAGGGATCCGAGTGAACGTGGGAGACTGAGGAAGAAATGAGACAGCATTATCCACGTTTGTTCGAAGAATAACAGGTTTCGGGGACGAAACCTATTTAAGGGGGGTGGACTTGTAACACCCGGATATTTATTATTTTGAAGCCGATGAAGGAAGAAAAGAAATAAAGCCTAAAGTCGAGGGACCAAACTCGCCAACGAAAGAAAGTCGGGTGAGTGGGAGTATATAAGGGAGAGGGCAGCCCTTATCCTCTCCCCCACACTCATATTTTCAACCATCTAGAGAGGAGAAGAGGGAAAGAAGAAGAAAAGAGGAAAAAGGATCGGTTCGGGTGATTCGGGTGGCCAAACTCGTTGTGTAGCAAGCCAAATCGAAGCCCTTGTCGTTGTGCTCGTTTGTGTGAGTTCTAGGACCCCACTTTTACTTGTTTTCAACTGATTTTGGGGCTGGAAAACATCAAAAAACCCGTTTTTGTGTGCGTATGTGTTTGACCCATTTGGGTGTGATGTGTGTGATGCGTTTCGTGTATGTTTCCGGGCTTGTGTGCGCTTGTATGGTGTTGTGGTATGCATTCCTAAGGTCTAGGATGGTTAATTTAGGCTTAGAATGGGTTTGGATGAGCTTGGAGGCCGAAAATGGCAGATTGGGTTCGGGATGACCTCCATTCTGCATCAGCTAGGGCTATGCGACCGAATGAAGGCCGTACGACCGATTGAGAGGCGATTGAGGGTCATTCGCACGATTGAGATTCATTCGCACGATTAAGGGTTCATTCGCACGACTAAGGTTTCAGTCGCACGATTGGGAGTCCAGTCGCATGGGGAGTCATACGACTGAGGGTCCAGTCGCATAGGTGCTTAGTCGCATGAGTCCATTCGCATGATGTGAGTCGCATAGGTGCCCATTCGCAGTAGTTCCATCCGCATGAGGTCCATACGCACGACTGAATGTTCATTCGCATAGATGTTCATCCGCATGAGTCCAATCGCATGATGTTCAGTCGCATGGAGGCCATGCGACTGAAGGGTGTCCATACGCACGAATAGGGCTGTTGCACCCGAAGGAAAGTGTAGTTAGACTTCTGGCTTTCGGGGAAAGTGAAGATGTAAGTTTTGACGTAGAAGTTTCCTGTAAGAGCATGTAAGGTGACTGATATGGCGTTAGAGAGTATGTAGGGCATGATGATGATGATGTTGCATGTTTATGCATGTTATGTATGTATGATGTTGCCCTGTATGATGATGATGACTATGACTGTGTATGATATGTTCCTTATTATGATGTATGTTTATCTTTCTTGCGGCTTTACGTGTCATGTTAATGAATGAATGAAGTATTATGTAACGTAAAGTGAAAGATAATGAAAGAGGAACATGAAGTAAGAATGCATGCATTAATGAATGATGAATGAATGAAGGAAAGGCTTGCAAGCACATATATGGGGTGAGTAACTTTGTGTTGCAAGAGACTCGGATGACGTGCAATCATTGAGATTGCCCATGGGGTGAGCAACCTTGTTGTTGCAAGAGACTAGGATGACGTGCAATCATTGAGATTGCCCATAGGGTGAGCAACCTTGTTGTTGCAAGAGACTCGGATGACGTGCAATCATTGAGATTGCCCATGGGGTGAGCAACCTTGTTGTTGCAAAAGACTCGAACAACGTGCTATCGTGATGTTGCCATGAGGTGAGCAACCTTGTTGTTTCAAGAGACTCGGATAGCGTGCTATCATTAAGATTGGCAATGAGGTGAGCAACCCTATGGTTGCAACAGACTCGGATAGTGTGCAATCATTTATATTGCTATTGAGGTGAGTGACTCTGTTGTCGCAACAGACTCGGAAGAATGAACGTATGAAAAGAACGAAAGATAACGAATGAGATGAAAGATAATAATGACATTATCTGTGTATACGTATGATGAATGATCGCATGAGAAAATGAATAGTTTTAATGAAAGTAAAGTATGTTTTATTATAAAACTACAAACTCACTCAGCAACGCTGACTTTTTATATGTTTTCCAGTTGGCAGGTAATGGTTGCTGAGGATGGCACGAGGTGGCTACTCAGCTCTTTTGGGATGGCATCCATTTATAATGCTTTTGTGATATAATGCGAACATGTATTTTGTAATCGGATAATGATGTATTATTTGGCAAAAGTGTTTATAATGAAATGAGATGTCATTTTTGAATGTTTCCGCTGCAATATTTTCATAAGACAAATGTAATTAAATGTTTTATGTGCGACGAATGACCAACTGTAGGCGTCCCGGGAACGGGGCCTTACAGTTCATGAGCTTAGGTTTGTGGGAAGTTTCATGTTGCTTCCTTTTGATACAAGCTGAACAATGATCAATATAATGAATTACTTTCATAGGTAAAACCAATGACATGGTTTGCTTTGACCAATCTGTTCATGTTTTTGAAATTTGTGTGTCCCAAAAATCTATGCCAAAGCTATGACTCATTAACAGATGCTTTTGAAAGTAAATAGGTTTCTTTAGTAGGATGGACTAAATTAAGGTTATGACATATGTGTTATTCTTCCTATGTGTTTTCAAAACAATCCATTCTTCATGGATTTTGAACCCTGGTTTCAGATTGTAGCAATAGTGTTAGTGAAATGGGTAGAATATTTCTTGTCATATATTTGTGAAACGCTCAACAGGTAAACTGCAGTTCTTCACAATCGTCGACTTTATCGAAGCTCAGCTGGCCATTTCTCACTGCCCCTTCACCAGAAATTCTTCCACCTTGAGAATCTCCTCCAAAAGCCACAGTAGTACCTTGTATGTGCTTGAAAACATGAAGGAGGGAACTGTCTCATGTCATATGCCTGTAACATCCACTATCCATATAAATTTGTTATGACTGCTTCTTGGTGCATTGCATTCTCTTGAGAAATGCCCATTAAAACCATAGTTATAACACCTCACCTTGGTTTTATCAAATCCAAGATTAGTGTTTTTATTCATGCTCAACTTCTTTGTTTTTTAAAGGATTTCTTAGCTTTGAGAGTGATCATGGCCATTCGCCATTGAAGATCCACTTCTTCAACATCAAGGTCGTTTCTTAATCATCTTAGATCGTATGAACAACAGTTAATCTTCCATACGATAAGCTTCAAAGCTTGACATAAAGGCATTGTAAGTTGCCTTTTGGTCATTATTACTATGGTTGCATTATGAGAATGTTTGATTTGTTGGTGGTGCTGATGAAGTTAATGGTTTGTTGATTTTGACTTGAGGAGCTATCATGAATGCTATTGATCTTGGGCTTTTAGGTGTTGACATGAAGTCATCTTCTTTAGTGATGGAGGCATTTTCCACTAAATGACTTTTAGTAGGAAATTTGTATGCATCAATGACCTGTGGACCACTCAGATTTCTTGACTTTTCATCACGTTTCAGTGCTTCAATCTGTGCTACCATAATGTCTAAGCTGGTGCTTTCCAAATCAAGTGTGTTCTTTAGCATAATCACACTCTGCTTCTAGCTCTTAAGTAGAGAATGCGACATCCTTTTGTTTAGCTCTTTTTCCTTGTAGGTCACTCCCTTGATCTCTAGATAATTCACCAGTAGAATAAACCTATAAAGTTGTTTTGCCACAGATTCACCTTTGATGTTATGAAATGTCTCATACTGACTAACAAGATTATCTTTGTTGATTTCACTACTACACTGCTTACTTCACACATGATGCAGAGAGGATCTCATACCCCTTTAGTAGTGCTATATTTCTCCAATCTTTTAAGCACATCAAGCTTCAAAGTTTGAGTAATAGAGAGTAAGCTTTTAAATCCACTTTGATCTTCTTGTAGTCTTCAGCATTGAGGACTAAGTTAGGCTCTTCCACTGGACTTCAAACAGTGCAGTACTGATCAACATCCAAGGTAGTGGGAATGAATGGACCTCTACAAATAAAATCTAGTAGTCTGCATCAACAGTAATCAAATAATTTATAAACCTCATTTTTCATTGTTTGAATTCTGATTTGGTTTCAACATGGGTGGTTTAGGATTATGATCTCTATCACTTGAATTTAACGAATCCAGATTGTTGCTTGATATTATTTGGTTTAGATACTGATTAGATTGATTTTAAGTCCAAATGTCCAATGTCACACCCCGACCGACGGCGGAATCATCGGGGCGGACGAATGTGAAACGATTGTTCATAGCTCATGGAATTAAATATGTTGAAATAATATTAAATGTTATTTTTCATTGAATAAAACTAGACAATTAAGTCATTACAATAGAACAAAGATTTAACAACAACTTAAGATATTTAATTAAACTAAGTCCAAGTCCTATATGAGCAAGAAAAGTTCCTCAAGTAGCAATCCTGAAACATGTTAAAAATAAAGGGTTAACTTTGAAAGTTGGTGAGTTTTCATGGGTTAAACATACATATATATATAAAGATTTACAAGTAGTAATTCATGTCAATGGTTATGAATTATGCAAGTTTATAGACCACATATAGCTACAATCAAACCTCGACCAAGATTAAGATTACAAGTTCATAACGATTGGTTAAGTGTACTTGGTTCCCATGATGAACATGTCATACGTCATCAGGAGCCAGCAATACATCGGCTTTAGCACCAAATAGGTTTGTCAGGCCCATAGATCTATGACGTCGCCAGACTAGCGATAGTTAATGATTGTCAACATATAATGTATCTCATATAATGCTTACAATAATACAAATAGCCATGAAAAAAAGTAAAGATGAATTGCATGTGCATTTACAAGTATCAAGATGTTTACAAGTGTAAGTTTATAAGGTTAACATGTTTCACCCCAAAGGTGTGAAATAAAGTAAAAAGGGGCATGGAAAACTCACATTTTATAATGATGGTTGTAGAGTACATAAGAAAACTTAGATGTTCAAGAGTCAAAGGTGATGTCCTAAAGGATAAAAAAGGAAACAATAACTTGAGGTCGGAATTCATTACAAGAAGTTAGGACGTTTAGAGAATGTCAAAAAGCGAAAGGTAGATTAGAAAAGGATTATTGTACCAATTTTAGATTCTGGACAGATTGTTTGGTAGGTGTTTGAACAGGTTTTAAAAATAGCAAACGATTTCATAAAATTATAAAAATTTAAAGTTTACTATTTTAGAGTCTCCCGGACAACTTTCGTTTTGAAACATTTTTATGAAAAAACCCGTAAATAAGTCAAAACAGCAGCACAAGACAGAAGGTGCTGAAATACGCACTTATTTTGTGAAGGCTATTGTCGGGTCGTCCGATTGCGTTTAAAAGCGTATAAACTGTCGTTGAAAAGGCTATTCGATGAACTTAATATTGGAGTCTGATTATAGTAAGGCACTTATGTGCACTTTTAAAATTGTTAAAGCATGAAACGGGTTAGAACAAATTTATTATGTCGATATGTGGTATATTAGACTTCATTTGAGTTATAAATATTCCAAGACTTTAGCATAGTCATCATTTAGAGAAATAATCTTGTGGAATAACCGAATGCGGCGGCATAGCCGTCCATATGCAAACGAGATTCTTTGTTTACGTTAGCGTGTTCTTAGTTTGATTTAGGAATGTTAGTGATTGTTATAAGGTTAGTGAAAGTTAGAATGTTAATGATCAAATAATAATGATTAAAATTAAAAGAGATTTAGTAGAAGAACAAATAAAAATAAGAACATAAGAACAATTGAATGTTAGGATGATTAGAACAATATAGATAAACATAATATAAAAGCAATTATAAGGTTACCTTAGTACTAAGAACTTCTTGAAATTACTTTTAAAATAAAATTCTTGAAATTAATCATAACCAATGGATGAAAGAAAGATATGAGAGTGAGATTTTTGAAGAATGAGCAAATGAAAAGTGTGGATTAAAGCTTGCTTTTATAGTTGAGGTTAGGAGGGGGTTATGAATGGTGTTAATGGTGAATTACAAGTCTTTCAAAAGGGGTTTATGATTGGAATTTGAAATAAATATAAAATTAAATAATTTAAATAAATAAAAAATAATTACAATTTAAACTCTAAATTTATTAAAAATCTAATTTTAATTTAACAACCTTTTTATTAAATATTTGTAGACTTTATAAATCTCATAAGAACTTGTAATTTAATTATTTATTTTAATTGAATATTTAAAGTCTTATAAATATTAATAACCTTTTATAATTTATTTTATAAATTATAAAAATTATTATAAGTTGTTTAAATGATTTAATATATGGAAATTGAATAAAACAATTGTCAATATTGGTTAAATTACACATTAAACGTATTTGATTCATTACAATTATTAAAATAATTTAATAATGGAAGTTCAATATGGGTTTGGGTTTGGGTTTTAACTTGGAAAATGGCGGATGTTACAGTCTCCCATACTTTAAGAAATTTTGTCCCGAAATTTAATCACGAGAAAATTTATTTCAAAGTTATGAGGAGACTTGGATTTCATTTCGTGTTCTCTAGTGAACGCTTGGGAACATTTAAACTCAATGAGTTTAATTATGGTGTTTTGGTACGCTTAAGTGTTCAATTTCATGATTTGAGATTTCATGTCTTTCTTAACTAAATGGACAGGTCATCAATTTAGAATTTTAGCTATTAAGCTTTTGCATTCAGATGGTGCAAGACGATTAGAAAGGTTTTGTCATGAATGAAACACCAAGTTTTAGATCAATACGAGAGTCTTCTTGACGAACACGAGAAATATTTTTAAGACACTTTTGGATGAGATGTGAATTCATAGGAGCTTCTCAAGAAAATAACTTTGATATGGTTCTTAGATGGTCGATTCTTGTTTACTATGTCATTGAGGTTTCAAAGTTACATTAGTTCAAAATTGATACGGGAATCGTGTTTGTTAAGATTAATGGTTCAGTTCAGAATAAGAGTATTATTGAAATGAGGTTTCAGAATAAGTGCGAGTTTGAGGGGAGGACATTCAAAAAGATTATTAAAAGACGTTATGAGAATTGGGTAATGAGTTTTAAGATCCAAGAAGACAAGATCAATGATAACACGATTCAAAATAACAAAAGATGTTTCAAGTGTAACGTTCGGTTTACTAACCAAAGCAATACGTTGTCTTATCAAAGTATTAAGTCAACTACAACCTTAATGAAGACATGCGTACCTATAAGCGGACACTCACCCCAACGGTTCCCAGGTAAGGTAAACGGATCCATCGGTTGATTTGGATTTATATGAATACCTTGCCTAGACAGACCACCTCGAGATACATGCATCACGCTCTTCCAGCCATGCATGTTCATAGTTATAGGACATAGACTTTGACGAGACTTGAAAACCACAAATAACGATTCAAAGCTCATTTTGAAAACCATTTGATTTAGGCATACAAAGCTTTAGTGTAAGGCCCCGTTCCCGGGACGCTTACAGTTGGATCCTCATCACACATAAAACATATAATTACATTTAACTTTCATAAACAATGCAGCGGAATCATCAAAATAAACATCTCATTTCATTATATATGCTTTTGCAAGTTAATACAATCGTTCATTTCAAAACATCGTTCGTTCGCATTACAATGCAAAAACATTTAAACAAAAGAATGTCATCCAAAAGAGCTGAGTAGCCGCCCCGTGCCATCCTCAGCAATCATTACCTGCCAACTGGAAACACATAAAAGTCAGTGTTGCTGAGTGAGTTCTAGTTTTATAATAAAACATACTTTTCTTTCATTAAAACCGTTCTTTACTTTTGCAATGTGATCATACATCATACGTATACATAGATAAAATCATTATTATCTTCATCATTCATCCATTAACTTCCATTCAGTCATACTTTAATACTTTCATTCATTCGTTCATCATTACATTTTTTCTTTCCGTTAAACCATGAACTTTTACCCTTCCGTCCGTAGGTACTGGGCTAAAGCCTATCATAGACCTTCCATCATGGTGCACAACACCTCATGGCCACAGTACCGAAGGTAAAAATTCAGGTATACCATTGTCATACGCTATGCCCTTCCGTCCGCTGGTACTGGGCCGAAACCTATCATAGACCTTCCATCACAGTGCACAACACCTCATGACCACAGTACCGAAGGCAAGCAACAATGGTTCTATACAAATGGTCAATCACAAAGAAAGACCCCGATGTGCATCCTTCTGGGGTAGCTAACCCGCACACCGTTGGGCTAACACCCTACAATGGGGCGTGTCCCGACATCCAAGTCTTGCAATACTTTTGTTACATTCCATCGTTTATTAATGCATGCATTCATTCATCATGTTCCTCTTTTATTATCTTCCACTTTACGTTACATAATACTTTCATTTCATTCATTAACATTCCACGTAAAGTCAAGGGAAAATAATCATACATAGCAATAAGGAACATTAACAGTCCCATGACTCTCAGTCGCATGACTTCCATGCGTATGGCCTTCAGTCTCATGACTTCAGGCGCATGGGCTTCAGTCGCATACCCTTCGCACGAATGGACCTCAGTCGCATGGCCTCCAAGCGCATGGACCTCAGTCGCATAACCTTCAATCGCATACCTTACAGGCGCATGAACTTCAGTCGTATGACTTCCATGCGTATGGACCTTAGTCGCATGGAAATCATGCGCATGGACCTCTGTTGCATGCCATTCGGCCGTATGGCCTCCAATCACATGCCATTCCGTCGCCTAGCCCTAGCTGATGCAGAATGCAGTTCATCCCGAACCCAATCTGCCATTTTCGGCCTCCAAGCTCTTCTAAACTCGTTCTAAGCCCAAATCAACCATCCTAAACCTTAGAAACACATACCACAACACCATTCAAGCACACACAAGCCCGAAAACAAAACCCATTCGCATCACACACAAACACATACACACGGGTTCAACACACACACTTCAAAAATGGTTTTTTAGATGTGTTCCAGCCCCAAATCAGTTGGAAACGTGTAAAAGAGGGGTCCTAGAACTCACACAAGCAACCCCGTCGAATAGAGCTTCGATCTAACCCACTACAGTTCAACTTTCACGCTCGAATCCACAAGAACCAAGCTTTTTCCCCTTGTTTTCTCCCTTTCTTCTCTCTATAGCTGAAAATGGTGCGTGTGGGGTGCCTTCCCCCTTTTATACCCCCACTCATCCAACCTTCTCCCGTTTTGGCAAGTTTGGTCCCTCGACTTTGGACTTTATTTCTTTTTCTTCTTTCGTCAGCTTCAAAGGAAAGTTCTGGGTGTTACAAGTCCACCCCCTTATTTAGGTTTCGTCCCCGAAACCTGTTATTTCTCGAACAAATGTGGGTAATGCTGCCTCATTTCTTCTTCAGTCTCCCACGTTGACTCGGATCCATTCATGTGCTTCCACTGTACACGCACAAGAGGAACCACTTTATTCCTCAGCCTCTTCTCTTTTCAATCGATTATTGCCACTAGTTGCTCCACATTATTGAACTGCTCATCTACCTCGATATCCTCCAGTGGAACAATCATATCCTTGTCTGCCAAACACTTCCTCAGATGAGATACGTGGAATGTCGGGTGAATCCCACTTAGCTCATCTGGTAACTCCAGTCTATAGGCCACCTCTCCTACTTGAGCAATGATTCGGAAAGGCCCTATGTACCTTGGGCTCAACTTGCCCCGCTTTCTGAACCGGATGATACCCTTCCAAGGTGAAACCTTCAACATAACCCGGTCACCCACCTGGAACTCAATCGGTCTGCGTCGTTTATCAGCATACGACTTCTATCTATCTTTGGCTGCCTTCATGAAGGCCTTGATCCTTTCAAGCTTCTCAGTCGTAGCCTCGATTACCTCGACGCTTCCTAACTCCTTCTGACCAATATCACCCCAACACATAGGAGTTCTACATCTCTTACCGTATAGCATCTCATAAGGACTCATACTAATACTGGCATGATAACTGTTGTTATATGAGAACTCATCTAACGGTAAGTGGTCATCCCAACTTCCTCCAAAATCGATAACACAATCGGACTAACCATCTGTCTGGGGATGATAAGCCGTGCTGATATGTAACCTCGTCCCCATCGCGTCGTGGAATTTCTTCTAAAATTTAGATGTAAACCGGGTGTCACGATCAGACACAATAGACACCAGCACACCATGACGAGTTACAATTTCCTTGATGAATAGATCGGGAAACCTCTCGGATGAGTATGTCTCACGGATTGGCAGGAAGTGAGCACTCTTCGTTAAACGGTCAACTATCACCCAAATGGCATCATACCCTTTCGGAGTACGTGGTAGCTTCATAATGAAATCCATGGTGACGTGCTCCCACTTCCATTCCGGTATATTCAAAGGTTGGATCTTCCCATACGGCTTCTGATGCTCGGCCTTCAGTTGTAAACAAATAAGACATTTACTCACATACTCCACTACGTCACGCTTCATACCCGGCCACCAATAATCTTTCTTCATGTATTGGTACATCTTTGTAGCACCAGGATGAATAGAGTATCGAGTCTTGTGAGCTTCATCCATAGTCTTCACCCGTAGATCCCCAAAACGAGGAATCCACATTTGTCCAAATCGGGTTCTAACACCAAGTATGTTTTCACCCAACTCCGCGACCAGACCTCTCATTCTTTCAGAGTTAAGATGATCTTCTTTCAATGCCTCATCTTGAAAATCTTTGACTTGCTTCATCACATTCGAGGTCATGATCAACTGGTATGCTTTCACCCGAATCGGCTCGGGTCTCTCCTTTCGGCTAAGGGCATCCGCCATCACGTTGGCTTTGCCCGGATGGTAATGGATCTCGCAATCATAGTCCTTTATGAGCTCCAACCATCGTCTCTGCCTCATGTTCAGGTCCTTCTGCTCAAAGAAGTACTTCAAGCTCTTTTGATCAGTGAATATGGTGCACTTCGTCCCGTAAAGATAGTGCCTCCAAATCTTTAACGCAAAGACCACGGCTGCTAGCTCCAAGTCATGAGTAGGATAATTGACCTCATGAACCTTCAACTGTCGAGATGTATAGGCTATAACCTTTCCTCTCTACATTAACACGCACCCCAACTTTGAGTAGGAAGCATCAGAATAAACCACCAGATCTTCACTTTCATCGGGTAATGACAGAACAGGAGCTTGAGTCAATCTCGCCTTCAATTCCTCGAACATCTTCTCTTGGGCTTGACCCCATACGAACTTCACATCTTTCCGAGTCAACTTAGTTAGTGGAGAAGCGATCTTAGAGAAGTCTTGAATGAATCTTCGGTAATAACCCACCAAACCCAAGAAACTACGAATCTCGGATGACGTCTTTGGAGACTTCTATTGCATCACCGCTTCCATCTTTGCCGGGTCCACCATAATCCCGGGATTCACCAAATGACCCAAGAATTGAACCTCGCGCAACCAGAACGCGCACTTGGAGAACTTGGCGTACAACTTCCCCTTTTTCAACATCTCCAAAACCTCCCGAATATGACCGGCATGCTCAATCTCACTCTTCGAATAAATCAGGATATCATCAATAAACACAATCACTGATTTATCCAGCATCGGCCAACATACTCGATTCATTAGATCGGTAAAAGCAGCTGGCGCATTGGTCAAACCAAAAGACATGACAAGAAACTCGTAGTGACCATAACGCGTGCGAAAAGTTGTTTTAGGGATATCCTGCTCTTTCACCTTTAACATATAGTAGCCCGATCGAAGGTCTATCCTTGAAAACCAATTGGCACCTTCAAGCTAATTGAACAAATCATCAATTCTCGGTAAGGGGTATCGATTCTTTATCGTCAACTTATCCAGCTCACGGTAGTAAATACACATCCTCATACTACCGTCTTTCTTCTTCCCAAACAGTACCGGAGCACCCTAAGGAGAGATACTCGGTCTAATGAACTCCTTATCAAGCAGCTCTTGCAACTGCTCCATTAACTCTTTCATCTCCGTCGGAGCCAGCCGATACGGTTCCTTGGCAACAGGTTGGGCACCCGGTATCAGATCAATCTGAAACTCGACCTCTCTGTCAGGTGGCACTCCTGGTAAGTCTTCTGGGAACACGTCTGGAAAGTTACACACAACCGGTACCTCAGACAATTGTGGTGTTGGCGTATCCACATCCTTTACATAGGCCAAGTAGGCACTACATCCACGCCTCATACACTTTCCTGCCACCACCATTGAAATCACTTTTGGAATCGTCGTGACCCGATCCCCATACACCGTTACCGAACTCCCGTCAGGCGCTGTCAGACGAATCATCTTCTTGGGACACACAATATTCGCCTCAAAGTCCGCTAACCAATCCATCCCAAGAACCAAATCGAAACCATCTAAGGTCATCACGAACGGTCTAAAAGGAAACTTATGACCTTCTAGTTCCACATCACAGTCTTTTATCATCTCAGAAATCTGGGTAGACTTACCTATGGCAGTTTCTACATCAAAGGGCACATCAACACGTCTACCACTAACAGGCAGCTTAGCACAGAAAGCAGTAGAAATAAAACTTTTACTAGCACCAAAATCAAATAACACAGAAGCTAAAGTTTGGTTCACTTGAAACGTACGGGACACAACGTCAGGGTCCGTCCTAGCCTCCTCCCGTGTCATCGTTAATGCCCTGGCGCTCGCCCTTGGTCCATCTCCTCCAGTCTTCTTCACCCCGGAACACTCAGCCATCAGCTTCTTATAATACCTACTCATGTGGCCCTCCACGCCACAGTCAAAACACCGGACCGTCCGACGGTCCCTTGCTACATGCCCCACCTTCCCACCTTTGAAGCACAAGTTCGACCCCAGCTTGCATTCCTCACTATGCTCCTTTCCACATATGCCACACTTCTTTGGTCCTACACCAGATGTGACCACACAGCGGTCATCCACCCGTGCTCTAATATTACCCGTTGGGGCCCCACCCCGACCAAAACTCTTCCCGTTCCAGTTCCGGTCTCCACCACTCTTCTTACTGCCTTCAACCACCACCATCGTTCTTTCATCATACAACCTCCCGGCCAAGTCAACCGCCGGCCTAAACGTACTCGGTCGGGCAGCGATCATGTGCCTGCGAATATCCGCTGGCAAGCCCTGAATGTAGCTCTTAATCTTCCGCAACAAAGGCGTCACCTGGTCCGGCACCAGACGTGCCATTTCGTTGAACTTGGTGGTATCTGCTGATGTGTCATGGTTCCCGCCTCCAGCTGCAGGAACTCTCTCTCAACTTTGTCCATTTTTCTATGAGGACAGAACTCTTCAATCACCAACTTCTTCAGTTCGGACTGTCTCATCCTCCCAATAGCCCGACTACCCTCAGCTTGGACAATATTGTCTCACCAGCATAAAGCTGAGTCCACAAAAGAATGGGCAGCAAACTTTACCTTCTGATCCTCCCGACACTCGCTGATATTCAGAACAGCATCCATTTCTCTCACCCATCGGTGAGCAGCAGTAGCAGTGCCGTTACCATCAAAGTAGGGGGCTTGCATCGTTGAAACACCCAATAGTTACAACCTCGTGCGCTTCTGGCGCAGGCTCTTCTTCCTCCTCTTCTTCATTATCGAAGAGAACCGTCAGGATCCGGTTACTCCCGTCCTCCCGAGGACCTATTTCTCTCCTTTCTTTCTCCTTCCTTTACCGCCTTAATTACTTCAGTCACCACAGATGGTAAGATTGTCTACATGACCTGATGGACCTCTTCAACAACAGCCTCCTTTACCGAGGCCCTTAAGTTTGCACTCTCATCCCCAGCCTTCGGATGAGGGGTCTCAGGTTCTTCATGAACCACCTCTTCAGCTCTGGGTTTTCCTCTCGTGGCCCTTGGCCCAGCACCACGTCCACCACGACCTCCACCGCGCAAAGCTTTAGATGATCTAGCACCGGTCATCCTCTAAACACACTGAAAGATTCAAACACTAACACGGTCATTCAAGGGAACAACTCAGTTTATGTCAAGTATCGTAAGTCCCTAATTACAGTGGCCAGTTATGATTAGCCACTTACTTTACTCTTCATACCCCGAGCATTACCTATCCTTACTACATCAGTATTGAAATCTACATACAGCACATAAACCACATAACATGCGCATGTAATACCGATTATTATTAAGAAAATACCTGATGGCACACATCTACTCAGATTGGCATCCCATTCCCTTTTCGTCCCATTTTCAGTTTAAGTTAAGGTTTATTTTGAAAATTTACCCGTTTCACTTAAACTTTGGCTCTGATACCAACTTGTAAGGCCCTGTTCCCCGGACGCTTACAGTTGGATCCTCATCACACATAAAACATATAATTACATTTAACTTTCATAAACAACACAGCGGAATCATCAAAATAAACATCTCATTTCATTATATATGCTTTTGCAAGTTATTACAATCGTTCATTTCAAAACATCGTTCGTTCGTATTACAATGCAAAAACATTTAAACAAAAGAATGCCATCCAAAAGAGCTAAGTAGCCGCCCCGTGCCATCCTCAGCAATCATTACCTGCCAACTGGAAACACATAAAAGTCAACGTTGCTGAGTGAGTTCTAGTTTTATAATAAAACATACTTTTCTTTCATTAAAACCGTTCTTTAATTTTGCATGTGATCATACCTCATACGTACACATAGATAAAATCGTTATTATCTTCATCATTCATCCATTAACTTCCATTCATTCATACTTTCTTACTTTCATACGTTCGTTCATCATTACATCTTTTCTTTCCATCAAACCATGAACTTTTACCCTTCCGTCCGTTGGTACTGGGCCGAAGCCTATCATAGACCTTCCATCACGGTGCACAGCACCTCATGGTCACAGTACCGAATGTAAAATTCAGGTATACCAATGTCATACGCTATGCCCTTCCGTCCGTTGGTACTGGGCCGAAGCCTATCATAGATCTTCCATCACGATGCACAACACCTCATGGCCACAGTACCGAAGGCAAGCAACAATGGTTTTATACAAATGGTCAATCACAAAGAAGGACCCCGATGTGCATCCTTCTAGGGTAGCTAACCCGCACACCGTTGGGCTAACACCCTACAATGGGGCGTGTCCCAACATCCAAGGCTTGCAAGACTTTTGTTACATTCCATCGTTTATTAATGCATGCATTCATTCATCATGTTTGTCACACCCCAACCTTGACGGTGGAATCATCGAGATGCGGCACGGTTGGTTTCCCGGATGATGGTACCTACAGGTGTTGCATATAGGTTGAGGACCAACATAGGCCCTAGCCACAGGCACTTGTGCCACAGGTGCAGCCGCAGGTACAAGTTGTCTTTGGGGTTGTTTGGGTGCAGCCACAGCATAGTTGCGCCAGTGTGAACTTGCGCTTCTTGTTGTTGTTGTTGTTGTTGTAAGACGGTTCAGCTTTAGTCTCCTTAACGGTCTCGGTAGCCGTCTTTTCCACCTTGATTCTCGGTGGTGCCCGCTTGTATATGATTCGCGGTGAGTTGAGCGGTGATAGTGATGGCTTCCTCCAAGATGTGGGTTGGCTACCCACCACAACATCTTGAATTTGGGGTGGTACACCCTTAATGAACTTCTCGATGTTGCGGGGGACAGTGTCGACCATGTGAGGCAGCAGTATACTCAACTCATGATGCCTAGTTGAGTAGGCCAAATGATCACCACCATCTTGCTTCAGGTTCCAGAATTCCTCCTCCAACTTTTGTAGTTCATTCCTTGGGCAGAACTTCGCGATGGCGATGTTCTTGAACTCCTCCCAGATGAGTGCTAACACAGCTTCAGCTCCTCGATTTCTCTTCTCGCTATTCCACCAGATAAGTGCCCTTTGTTGGAACATACTAGTGGCATAACGAACCTTGAGTGTCTTGGGACACTCACAATTGACAAAAGTATTCTCCATGCTCTCGAACCACTCAAGAAGACCAGTGGCTCCTTCCTTGCCACTAAAACTAGTGGGCTTGCAAGAGCTAAAATTCTTGAAAGTGCAAGTTTGGTTTTTGCGCCCTTGATTAGCACTATTCTCCCATTGACCATTTCCATTGTTGCTAGAGTTGATTATTAAGGTGCTATTGAGTTCAGCAACCATAGTCGGGATGACGGCAGCCATTTGCCGGGCAATCATGGCGGCTAGCTTACGATCGAAACTTCCACGCTTTCCATGATGACGAGACATGCTGGAATATACAAAATGAGTTAGACACGAGAAAGAGATTAACAAGGATTATAATTTAAACAAGGATAAGGCAAGAGTTGTAAGGCACATGGAATGGTTCTATTTGGTAACTCATTACCATTTGGAAACGTTGACACGTCAAGGTAAATTGACCCATTCGCCTTAGAAACTTGTGTATGTTGACCATAGTTTATCACTCATCCCAGAAATCCCCAGGTAAGCATAACTAGTACCGTAGGATTTATGCGATTTGCTTGCCTTAGCCCGAGGGCCTTTTGCCAGAAAAACTAGGATACAAGTGTCTATGAGTCACACAAATTTCTCAGGTTCATGAAATTAAAACCTTGATGAGATTTTCATAGATTAGACGTAAGTCTAAAGATCCAAGTCATAAGCATAAGTATACGATTCCACGTGTCGTCGAGAATAAGATTAAGAAGTTTCATTTGTCGGGGAGAGTCAAAGAGTCAAGGATAAGTTTAGGGAGACTAGTAACAAAGTTTTAACAAGTACAAGGCAATCCTATGCTAAGGCATCAAGTTGCATATAAGTATGGCATAGCATTATGTAGCATGCAAAACAATATACTTTTACTAGAATAATAATATTATTTTATAAGGTTCATGCATCAACTATAGTCTAGGTCACCATTTCTAATAACCAAAATCCCTGTAGTTATGGGCTCTGATACCAATCTGTCACACCCCAACCTTGACAGTGGAATCGTCGAGATGTGAGGGTTAAGATTGTTCACAGCCACATAACGCTATATTTAAATGTAAATATTATAATTATAAGTTTCAAAAGAAAGTACAAACATAAGTCTCAATCATGAAATAGTTTCAAGCATAACATAACAAAACATAATCCTTTTATTCCATTAACTAGGTCTAAATCCTAGATTATTGCAAGCTTCATTTGATCACTTTAAACATGGGCATTTCCTGAAACATGATAAAAATAAAATGTCAACTATAAAGTTGGTGAGTTTCCAAGGGTTTTCATACATAATATAATCAAAGTTTACAAGTAGCAATTCATGTCATAGGTTATGAGTTAGCAAGTTTATAGAACACATATCATTACAACCAAATCTCGACTTGATTACAAGTATATAAGATTGGCTAAGTGTATTTGGTTCCCATGATGAACAAGCATACGTCATTAGGATCCGGCAATACATCGGCTTTAGCACCAAATAGGCTTGTCAGGCCCAAAGATCTAAGACGTCGCCAGGCTAGCAATAGTTAATGATTGCAAACAAAATATGTATCTCATATAACACTTACAACACACAAATAACCATGACAAAATATAAAGATGAATTGCAAGTGCTTTACAAGTTTAAACATTTACAAGTGTATGTTGAATAAGTATCATGTTTCACCCCAAAATAGTGTGAAAAATATAAAAAGGGTCAAGGAAACTCACATGGCAAAATAAATATGTAATGAAGATTAATAAAAATAACAACGTCGTTCCAAGATGAATCGTCACAAGGCACCTAAATATATATATTCACAAGGTTAAAGTTTTATAATAAATTTAACGAATTAACATGGACTAGGGTTCAACTTGATGTTTGGGGTTTTGTTGATTATATTTATCAAATGAAAAATCAATTATATTTTCATGAAAACGATTTTATTATATTTTATATAAAGATAAAAACATTTATAATAATTTTGTAATATTCATAAAATTTAAATAGAATGTTGTAACTAAACTAATGAACACGACTTAAACAATAATTTTAGAGAAAATGTTGAAAATAATAGTTTGTGTAGATTAAACTAGTATTTAAAGACTAGTTTTTTTTTACAAAAATCCCCTAATTATATCTTTAGCCTTAGAATATTAAAAATATATAAAAAAATAAGGATATATTTTTATAAATAATTACAGAAAAATAATTAAATAATTTGAAATAAACAGAGTTTATAAATTTATTTTTTTATGATTTTTAGAAATTTTTATATAATTTTAAAATTGCAAAATAACCCAAAAAAATACATTGGAGGTCGCCGGGTTCGAACCCGAGACCTCTAAGATGGAATGTGAGCATGGAACGGTAAACTAAAGGCCTTAGCCGCGATGTGTAATTGTTTTTAATTCTTAAATACAAAACTTAACAAACCCCTAAATTTCACATGAACCCTAGAAACATATTCGATCAAATTGAACCTCATATGAACATTGTACTCGATCGAAAGGTTAGGGCTTTTGATCTCCATATGAAATCGAGTAAGTAAATGCGTTTAATTACCCGGTTTGAAGTTGAGTTGAAGGTGAACAAGATGGATGATAGTCGCGACCAAGGTTGAATCAATAAATAAGAAATCGATGAAAACAATCAAATTAACTTCGTGGGTAGCTTGAGATGGTGATCTTGATTCAAAACCCCTTATTAATTTCAGTTCCTGATGCCTAGATGTTGAAGTTCAAGTATTTGCAAGTCCGCGATGCAAGTGGTGACCAGATTTGATGTGTGTGTTTGTTTCAAGTGCAATTGGAATTGATAATAGCTTTAGACTAGTTAAACGTTCGATTATGGGTCACTTAGTTTGGTTATTATTAAGTTTTAATTGTCAAACGATTTGGGCTATATGATCGACGGTTACTCAAGCTCAAATGCTCTAATAACCGTCGTTAAACCCAATTAAATGGTGGATGATGGTTCAAATCAACTTCAGGAACGGTTGGGGACGGTTTTTGGAATAAGAAGCGACTAAATTCGACGGTTTAGAGGTGGCCGGAGATTGGCCGGAAAACGGCCGGAAAAACGAGGGTGTTCGGGGTCGAAATTGTAAATTTGAAAGTTACACTTTAGGTCATTCGGTTATGAACTCTTATTATTTTATGCATAGAACTTTCATTTGAAGTTTTTAAAAAGACAAAACCAGACCCTTAAACTTTATTTATAAGATTTTTTCCTTAATAATAGTTATTATTATTATTATTATTATTATCATTATTTTAGTTGTTTATTATTGTTATTATTATTATAATTTATTATTATTATTACTACTACTATTATTATTATTGTTATTATTATTATAACTTTATTATTATTATTATTATTATTATTATTATTATTATTATTATTATTATTATTATTATTATTATTATTATTATTATTATTATTATTATTATTATTATTATTATTATTATTATTATTATTATTATTATTATTATTATTATATTCTATTTAATATTTAACATTATAAATCTTCAAATTTAAGAATTAAAGACAAATTAAGAAATAAGCATAAATAATCCATACATTTCATAATGGGCACAAGTAGTCCTTACAAGAACTTAACAAGATTAACTTTTAATTTAACGAAATACGAGATGTTACAATGTTCATCTTTCATTATCTTTCACTTTACGTTACATAATACTTTCATTTCATTCATTAACATTCCACGTAAAGTCAAGGGAAAATAATCATACATAGCAATAAGAAACATTAACATACATAGTCAACATCATCATATAGGGCATCATCAAACATACATAACATACATCATGCATAATCATACATCATCATACATCATTATCATCATGCCCAACATAACCTCTAGGATCTCAAAAGTCAACTTACATGAACTACTGGGAACCTTCCACGCCAAAACTTACATCTGCACTTTCCCCCGAAAGTTAGTAAATAAACTATGTTCTTTCAGGCGTATGAGCCCTTCTTAGGCGTATGGACACTCTCCAGTCGCATGGCCTTATAGGCGACTGAACACTTAAGCGAATGGACATCCGACGAATGGACCCTATGCGAATGGAGCTATGCGGATGGACCTATACGGATGGACCTATGGGCGAATGGGAACCTATCCGTATGGATTCTCAGTCGCATGACTTCCATGTGTATGGCCTTCAGTCGCATGACTTCAGTCGCATGGGCTTCAGTCGCATACCCTTCGTACGAATGGACCTCATTCGCATGGCCTCCAGGCGCATGGACCTCAGTCGCATAACCTTTAATCGCATACCTTACAGGCGCATGAACTTCAGTCGTATGACTTCCATGCGTATGGACCTCAGTCGCATGGCAATCGTGCGCATGGACCTCAGTCGCATGCAATTCGGCCGTATGGCCTCCAGTCGCATGCCATTCGATCGCCTAGACCTAGCTGATGCAGAATGCAGTTCATCCCGAACCCAATCTGCCATTTTCGGCCTCCAAGCTCTCCTAAACTCGTTCTAAGCCCAAATCAACTATCCTAAACCTTAGAAACACATACCACAACACCATTCAAGCATACACAAGCCCGAAAACAAAACCCATTCGCCTCACACACAAACACATACACACGGGTTCAACACACACACTTCAAAAACGGTTTTTTAAATGTGTTCCAGCCCCAAATCAGTTGGAAACATGTAAAAGAGGGGTCCTAGAACTCACACAAACAACCCCGTCGAATAGAGCTTCGATCTAACCCGCTACACTTCAACTTTCACGCTCGAATCCACAAGAACCAAGCTTTTTCCCTTTGTTTTTCTCCATTTCTTCTCTTTATAGCTGAAAATGGTGAGTGTGGGGTGCCTTCCCCCTTTGATACCCCCACTCATCCAACGTTCTCCCGTTTTGGCAAGTTTGGTCCCTCGACTTTGGACTTTATTTCTTTTTCTTCTTTCGTCGGCTTCAAAGAAAATTTCCGGATGTTACATTTAGAATATGATTTACAATTCGTGTGTGTATTGATAAGATTCAAAGTATAAGAAGGATCACATAAGGCATATAATCACATAATCAAGTATAAACATATAAGTCACATATAATTATATCTAAGCATATAAAATACATGAGAGGACTCATATGTAAGGGTACTTAGTTATAGTCTAGGTCATTCCATTTCTAACAACCTAATTCTCTATAACCATGGCTCTGATACCAATCTGTCACACCCCGACCGATGGCGGTATCATCGGGGCGGACGAATGTGAAACGATTGTTCATAGCTCATGGAATTATATATGTCGAAATAATATTAAATGTTATTTTTCATTGAATAAAACTAGACAATTAAGTCATTACAATACAACAAAGATTTAACAACAACATAAGATATTTAATTAAACTAAGTTCAAGTCCTATATGAACAAGAAGAGTTCCTCAAGTAGCAATCCTGAAACATGTTAAAAATACAGGGTCAACTTTGAAAGTTAGTGAGTTTCCATGGGTTAAACATACATACATATATATATATATATATATATATATATATATATATATATATATATATATATATATATATATATATATGTATATGTATATATATATATATGTATATATATATATATATATGTATATATATATATATATATATATATATATGTATGTATATATATATATATATATATTTACAAGTATCAATTCATGTCAATGGTTATGAATTATGCAAGTTTATAGAACTCATATAGCTGCAATCAAACCTTGACTAAGATTAAGATTAAAAGTTTATAACGATTGGCTAAGTGTACTTGATTCCCATGATGAACAAGTCATACGTCATCAGGAGCCGGGAATACATCGGATTTAGCACCAAATAGGCTTGTCAGGCCCATAGATATATGATGTCGCCAGGCTAGCAATAGTTGTTGATTGTCAACATATAATGTATCTCATATAAAGCTCACAATAATATAAATAATCATGACAAAAAGTAAAGATGAATTGCATGTGCATTTACAAGTATCAAGATGTTTACAAGTGTAAATTTATAAAGTTAACATGTTTCACCCCAAAAGGTGTGAAATAAAGTAAAAAGGGGCATGGAAAACTCACATTGTATAATAATTGTTGTAGAGTACATAAGAAAGCTTAGATGTTCAAGAGTCAAAGGTGATGTCTTAAAGGATAAAAAAAAGAAACAATAACTTGAGGTCGGAATTCATTTCAAAAAGTTAGGACGTTTAGAGAATGTCAAAAAGCGAAAGGTAGATTAGAAAAGGATTATTGTACCAATTTTAGATTCTGGACAGATTGTTTGGTAGGTGTTTGAACAGGTTTTAAAAATAGCAAACAGTTTTATAAAATTATAAAAATTTAGATTTGACTATTTTAGAGTCTCCCGGACAACTTTTGTTTAGAAATATTTTTATGAAAAGACCCGTAAATAAGTCAAAACAGCAGAACAAGACAGAAGGTGCTGAAATACGCACTTATCTTGTGAAGGCTATTGTTGAGTTATCCGATTGAGTTTAAATACGTTTAAACTGTCGTTGAAAAGGTTATTCGATGAACTTAATATTGGAGTCTGAGTTTACTCAAATTTAGTTTGTTATGACCAATTTATGGTCAGTTGAAGTCAGACTATATTCTGCCAAAATTTTAGTAAGGTACTTATGTGTACTTTTAAAATTGTTAAAGCATGAAACGGGTTAGAACAAATTTATTATGTCGATATGTGGTATATTAGACTTCATTTGAGTTATAAAAAAATATTCCAAGACTTTAGCATAGTCATTATTTAGAGAAATAATCTTGTGAAATAACAGAATGCGGCGGCATAGCCGTCCATATGCAAACGGGATTCTTTGTGTACATTAGCGTGTTCTTAGTTTGATTTAGGAATGTTAGTGATTGTTATAAGGTTAGTGAAAGTTAGAATGTTAATGATCAAATGATAATAATTAAAATTAAAAGAGATTTAGTAGAAGAAAGAATAAAAATAAGAACATGAGAACAATTGAATGTTAGGATGATTAGAACAATATAGATATACAAAATATAAAAGCAATTATAAGGTTAACATAGTACTACGAACTTCTTGAAATTACTTTTAAAATAAATTTCTTGAAATTAATCATAATCAATGGATGAAAGAAATATATGAGAGTGAGATTTTTGAAGAATAAGCAAATGAAAAGTGTGGCCTAAAGCTTGCTTTTATATTTGAGGTTAGGAGGGGGTTATGAATGGTGTTAATGGTGAGTTACAAGTCTTTCAAAAGGGGGTTATGATTGGAATTTGAAATATATATAAAATTTAATAAGTTAAATAAATAAAAGAATAATTACAATTTAAACTCTAATTTATTAAAAATCTAATTTTAATTTAACAACTTCTTTTTTCATTAAATCTTTGTAGACTTTATAAATCTCATAAGGACTTGTAATTTAATTATTTATTTTAATTGAATATTTAAAGTCTTATAAATATTAATAACCTTTTATAATTTTTATTTTATAAATTATAAAAATTATTATAAGTTGTTTAAATGATTTAATATATGGAAATTGAATAAAACAATTGTCAATATTGGTTAAATTACACATTTAACGTATTTGATTCATTAAAATTATTAAAATAGTTTAATAATGGAAATTTTAAATGGGTTCGGGTTTTGGTTTTAACTTGGAAATGGCGGATGTTACATCCAATCAGTCCAAAGTCCAAAATCAGTCAAATGTCGCAAACAAATCCGGTCATCAGTCCTTGGATTCAAATGCGGTGCACAATGAAACACACAAATGTGATCACCAGTAACTCAAGTAATGCGATGAACAGTAGGGTTTGTTATTCACACTTGTAAATCACAAATACGATGAACAATATGGTTCAAATAAATGCGATAAACAGTTCACAAATGCAATTATCATGAACACAGATTTCAAGGTAAATACGGTGAATAGTTGTCACTATGAGAAATGCAATGAATGGTGTTCAATCAGAAATACGATGAACAATTCATCATTCTGTTTGTCTGTTTTGATGAACTTCTTGTTGTTTTTCACTGAAATTTGATGTAAACCCTTTGATTAGGAACTCTTAACTAATCTCAAGAAGTTTAGCTCACTATCCCATAGTAATTTGATGAATATGGTAGGTTTTTATGTTAGTTTAATCAGTGTAACAATGTTCTTCAAATCATGATAAATTTGAAGCATTAATTTATTCAAAACATGAGTAAATCGATTCTGATGTCTAATTAATTGTGTGAAACATAATGAAAAACAATTCAAATGATAGTTCAATCGAGAATCATGAATAAACAGTCGGTGGTGTTAATAATTTCGAGAGCCAAGGCTCTGATAATTATTAATTGGGTCAGCATCAATAAGAATCAAATACATAAGATGATTTCAATATATATTTGCTGCCAAAATACAAATAACAAAGATTAAACACTCAGAAATACTTATAATATTGTGTTGTATTGATTTTAGTGTCTACAAATCTTTTTGTGTGAGAGTTAGGGCAAAAGTTACAAAAGTGGGCTAACAACAACAACAACAGCAGCAGCAGCAACAACAACAACAACAACAACAACAACAACATGTAAGGCCCCGTTCCCGCGACGCTTACAGTTGGTCATTCATCGCGCATAAAACATATAATTACATTTGTCTCATCAAAATATTGCAGCGCAAAACATTCAAAAATGACATCTCATTTCATTTTAAACACGTTTGCCAAATAATACATCATTATCCGATTACAAAACACATGTTTGCATTACATCACAAAAGCTTTATAAATGGATGCCATCCCAAAAGAGCCGAGTAGCCTTGCAGTGCCATCCTCAGCAATCATTACCTGCCAACTGGAAAACATATAAAAAGTCAGCGTTGCTGAGTGAGTTTTAGTTTTATAATAAAACATACTTTACTTTCATTAAAAACTATTCCTTTTCTCATGCGATCATTCATCATACGTATACACAGATAATGTCATTATTATCTTTCATCACATTCATTAACTTTCGTTCTTTTCATACATTCATTCTTCCGAGTCTGTTGCGACGACAGAGTCGCTCATCTCAATAGCAATCTAAACGATTGCACGCTATCCGAGTCTGTTACAACCATAAAGTTGCTCACCTCATTGCCAATCTTAATGATAGCACGCTATCCGAGTCTCTTGCAACAACAAGGTTGCTCACCTCATGGCAACATCACGATAGCACGTTATTCGAGTCTCTTGCAACAACAAGGTTGCTCACCCCATGGGCAATCTCAATGATTGCACGTCATCCGAGTATCTTGCAACACAAAGTTGCTCACCCTATATATGTGCTTGAAAGCCTTTCCTTCGTTCATTCATCATTCATTAATGCATGCATTCTTACTTCATGTTCCTCTTTCATTATCTTTCACTTTACGTTACATAATACTTCATTCATTCATTAACATGACACGTAAAGCCACAAGAAAGATAAACATACATCATAATAAGGAACATATCATACATAGTCATAGTCATCTTCATCATACAGGGCAACATCGTACATAGATAACATGCATAAACATGCAACATCATCATCATCATGCCCTACATACTCTCTAAGGCCATAAAAATCATCTTACATGCTCATACGGGGAACTTTACGTCAAAACTTACATCTGCACTTTCCCTCGAAAGCCAGAAGTCGAACTACACTTTCCTTCAAGTGCAACAGCCCTATTCGGGCGTATGGACACCCTTCAGTCGCATGGCCTCCATGCGACTGAACATCATGCGATTGGACTCATGCGAATGATCATCTATGCGAATGAACACCCAGTCGTGTGTATGGACCTCATGCGGATGGAACTAATGCGAATGAGCACCTATGCAACTGACCTCTTACGAATGGACTCATGCGACTAAGCACCTATGCGACTGGACCCTCAGTCGTATGACTCCCCATGCGACTGGACTCCCAATCGTGCGACTAAAACCTTAGTCGTGCGAATGAACCCTCAATCGCCTCTCAATCGGCCGTATGGCCTCCATTCGGTCGCCTAGCCCTAGCTGATGCAGAATGGAGTTCATCCCGAACCCAATCTGCCATTTTCGGCCTCCAAGCTCATCCAAACCCATTCTAGGCCTAAATCAACCATCCTAGACCTTAGGAATGCATACCACAACACCATACAAGCACACACAAGCCCGGAAACATACACGAAACGCATCACACACATCACACCAAATGGGTCAAACACATACACACACAAAAACTGCTCTTTGATGCTTTCCAGCCCCAAAATCGGTTGAAAACAAGTAAAAGTGGGGTCCTAGCACTCACACAAACGAGCACAACGACAAGGGCTTCGATTTGGCTTGCTACACAACGAGTTTGGCCACCCGAACCACCCGAACCGATCCTTTTTCCTATTTTCTTCTTCTTTCCCTCTTCTCCTCTCTAGATGGCTGAAAATATGAGTGTGAGGGAGAGGGTAAGGGCTGCCCTCTCCCTTATATACTCCCACTCGCCTGACTTTCTTTCGTTGGCGAGTTTGGTCCCTCGACTTTGGACTTTATTTCTTTTTCTTCCTCCGTCGGCTTCAAAATAATAAATAAGCGGGTGTTACAAGTCCACCGCCCTTAAATAGGTTTCGTCCCCGAGACCTGCTATTCTTCGAACAAACGTGGATAATGTTGTCTCATTTCTTCCTCAGTCTCCCACGTCGACTCGGATCCCTTCTTGTGCTCCCACTGTACACGCACAAGAGGAACCACTTTATTTCTCAGCCTTTTCTCCTTTTGGTCGATGATTGCTACTGGTTGCTCCACATAATTGAGCCGTTCATCTACTTCGATATCTTCCAATGGAACAATCATATCTTCATCTGCCAAACACTTCCTCAGATGAGATACATGGAATGTCGGATGAATTCCACTTAACTCATCTGGTAATTCTAATCTATAGGCCACCTCTCCTACTCGAGCAATGATTCGGAAAGGGCCTATATACCTTGGGCTCAATTTGCCCTGCTTTCGGAAGCGAATGATACCCTTCCAAGGTGACACCTTCAACATAACCCGGTCACCCACCTGGAACTCAATCGGCCTGCGTCGTTTATCAGCATACGACTTCTGTCTGTCTTTGGCTGCCTTCATGAAGGCTTTGATCTTCTCAAGCTTCTCAGTCGTAGCCTCGATTACCTCGACGCTCCCCAATTCCTTCTGACCAATATCAACCCAACAAACAGGTGTTCTGCATCTCCTACCGTATAGCATCTCATATGGAGGCATACCAATGCTGGCATGATAGCTGTTGTTGTATGAGAATTCGGCTAACGGTAGGTGGTCATCCCAACGTCCACTAAAATCAATCACACATGCCCGAAGCATGTCTTCCAGCGTCTGAATGGTCCTTTCTGACTGACCATCAGTCTGGGGATGATAAGCCGTGCTAATATGTAACCTCGTCCCCATAGCGTCGTGGAACTTCTTCCAGAATTTAGATGTAAACCGGGTGTCGCGATCCGACACAATAGACACCGGCACACCATGAAGAGTTACAATTTCCTTGATGAACAGATCAGCCAACCTCTCTGATGAATATGTCTCGCGGATCGGTAGGAAGTGAGCACTCTTCGTCAACCGATCAACTATCACCCATATGGCATCATACCCTTTCGAGGTACGTGGCAGCTTCGTAATGAAATCCATGGTGATGTGCTCCCACTTCCATTCCGGTATATCCAAAGGTTGTATCTTCCCATACGGCTTTTGGTGCTCGACCTTCACCTGTAAGCAAGTAAGACACTTACTCACATACTCCACCACATCGCACTTCATACCCGGCCACCAATAATCCTTCTTCATATCTTGGTACATTTTCGTGGCACCTGGGTGAATGGAGTATCGAGTCTTGTGAGCTTCATCCATGATCTTCACCCGTAGATCCCCAAAACGAGGAATCCACACACGATCAAATCGAGTTCTAACACCGATTGTGTTTTCACCCAACTCCGCAACCAGACCTCTCATTCTTTCAGAGTTAAGATGATCTTCTTTCAATGCCTCATCTTTAAACTCCTTGACTTGCTTCATTACATCGGAGTTCATGATCAATTGATAAGCTTTCACCCGAATCGGCTCGGGTCTCTCTTTTCGGCTAAGGGCATCCGCCACCACGTTGGCTTTGCCCGGATGGTAATGGATCTCGCAATCATAGTCTTTTATGAGCTCCAATCATCGTCTCTGTCTCATGTTCAGATCCTTCTGCTCAAAGAAGTACTTCAAGCTCTTGTGGTCAGTGAAAATGGTGCACTTCGTCCTGTACAGATAGTGCCTCCAAATCTTTAGTGCAAAGACCACGGCTGCTAGCTCCAAGTCATGAGTAGGATAATTGACCTCATGAGCCTTCAATTGTCGGGATGCGTAGGCTATAACCTTTCCTCTTTGCATTAACACGCACCCCAACCCCGAGTAGGAAGCATCAGAATAAACCACTAGATCTTCACTTCCATCGGGTAATGATAGAACAGGAGCTCGAGTCAATCTCGCCTTTAGTTCCTCGAACGCCTTCTCTTGAGCTTGACCCCATACGAACTTCACATCTTTTCGGGTCAACTTAGTTAGTGGAGAAGCAATCTTGGAGAAGTCTTGAATAAATCTTCTATAGTAGCCCGCAAAACCCAAGAAACTACGAATCTCGGATGGCGTCTTTGGTGACTTCCATTGCATAACCGCCTCCACTTTCGCCGGGTTCACCATTATCCCGTCGGGATTCACCACGTGACCCAAGAATTGAACCTCGCGCAACCAGAATGCGCACTTGGAGAATTTAGCATACAACTTCTCCCTTCTCAACGTCTCCAGAACCTCCCGAATTGACTGGCATGCTCAATCTCGCTCCTCGAATAAATCAGGATATCATCAATAAACACAATCACTGATTTATCCAACATCGGCCGACACACACGGTTCATCAGATCCATAAAAGCAGCTGGCGCATTGGTCAAACCAAAAGACATGACGAGGAACTCGTAGTGACCATAGCGCGTGCGGAAAGCTGTTTTAGGGATATCTTGTTCCTTCACCTTCAACTGATGATAGCCAGATCGAAGGTCTATCCTTGAAAACCAACTGGCACCCTGAAGCTGATCGAACAAATCATCTATCCTCGGTAAGGGGTATCGGTTCTTCACCGTCAACTTGTTCAGCTCGCGGTAGTCGATGCACATCCTCATACTACCGTCCTTCTTCTTCACAAACAGGACCGGAGCACCCCAAGGAGAGATACTCGGTCTAATGAACCCCTTATCAAGCAGCTCTTGCAACTGCTCCATCAATTCCTTCATCTCCGTCGGAGCCAACCGATACGGTGCCTTGGCAACAGGTTGGGCACCCGGTATCAGATCAATCTGAAACTCGATCTCTCTGTCAGGTGGCATTCCCGATAAATCTTCTGGGAACACATCTGGAAAATCACACACAACCGGTACATCGGCTAGTTGTGGTGCTGGCGTATCCACATCCTTTACATAGGCCAAGTAGGCACTACATCCACGCCTCATATACTTTCCCGCCACCGCCATCGAGATCACCTTCAGAATCGTAGTAACCCGATCACCATAAACCGTCACTGAACTACCGTCAGGCTCCGACAACTGAATCATCTTCTTGCGACACACAATGTTCGCCTCGAAGTCCGCTAACCAATCCATCCCAAGAACCAAATCAAAACCACCTAAGGCCATCACGAACGGTCTAACAGGAAACTTATGACCCTCAAGTTCCACATCACAATTCTCTATCATCTCAGAAATCCTGGTAGACTTACCTATGGCAGTTTCTATATCAAAGGGCGCATCAACACGTCTACTACTAACAGGCAGCTTAGCACAGAAAGCAGCAGAAATAAAACTTTTACTGGCACCCGAATCAAATAACACAGAAGCTAAAGTTTGGTTCACCAGAAACGTACCGGACACGACATCAGGGTCCGTTCTAGCTTCCTCCTGTGTCATGGTGAATGCCCTGGCGCTCGCCCTCGGTCCCTCACCTCCTGTCTTCTTCGCCCCGGAGCTCTCAGCCCTCGGCCTCTTACAATCTTTGCTCATATGACCCTCTTCACCACAGTTATAGCATCGGACCGTACGACAGTCCTTTGCCATGTGCCCCGCCTTCCCACATTTGAAGCACAAGTTCGACCCAAACCTGCACTCCCCACTATGCTCCCTTCCACACTTGCCACACCTTCTCGATCCCGCACCCGACGTGACCACACGGCGGTCATCCACCCGTGCCTTCTTATTACCCGTCGAGGCATCACCCCGACCAAACCTCTTCCCCTGCCAGTTTCGATCACCGCTGTTCTTCTGCCACCTTCAGTCACCACCACCGTTCTCTCATCATACATCTTCCCGCCAAATCCACCGCCGACCTAAACGTGCTCGGCGGGGGCAGCGATCATGTGCTGCGAATATCCGCTGGCAAACCCTGTATATACCTCTTGATCTTTCGAGACAGAGGTGTCACCTGATCCGGCACAGACGTGCCATCTCGTTGAATTTGTGGTGTACTGTTGGTGGGTCATGGTTCCCGCCTCCAGTTGCAAGAACTCCCTTTCGACCTTGTCCATTTCCCGATGAGGACAAAACTCCTCAATCACCAACTTTTTCAGCTCAGACCATCTCATCCTCCCAATGGCCCTGCTACCCTCGGCTTGGAAAAATGTGTCCCACCAACACAGAGCCGAATCCACAAAAGAGTGGGTAGCGAACTTCACCTTCTGGTCTTCACGGATTCGCTGATATCGAGAACAGCCTCCATTTCCCTCACCCACGGTGAGCAGCAGCAGCAGTGCCGTTTCCATCAAAAGTTGGGGGCTTGCACCTCATAAACGCCCCATAGTTACAGCCTCGTACCACCCTTGCACGGGCTCATCTTCTTCCTCTTCCTCATTATCGGAAAAAATCGTTTCAGGCTCGGTTGCTCCCGCTCCCCGGCCCTATTTCTCTCCATTCTTTCTTCCTCTTCACAGCCTTGATGATAACTTCGGTCACCATAGACGGTAAGATTGTCTGCATGACCTGATGTACTTCCTCAACAACAACCTCCTTACCGAGGCCCTCAAGTTTGCACTCTCATCCCCAGCCTCCGGATGAGGGGTCTCAGGTTCTTCAGGAACCTCCTTCTCAGCTCTTGGCCTTCCTCTTTTAGGTCGCGGTTCCGCATCAGGACCACCACGGCTCCACCCCTAGAAGCTCTAGAAGATCTACCACCAGCCATTCTCTATCATACTGAAAGATTCAAACACCAACACGGTCATTCAAGGAAACAGCTCAGTTTATGTCAAGTATAGTAAGTCCCTAATTACAGTGGCCGTTTGATTAGCCACTTACTTTACTCTTCATTACTTTACACCTTCATACCCCAATATACCTGTTGACTACATCAGTATTAAATCTCATACAACACATAACCACATACCATGCGCACATAAAACCGGTTAACTTTAAGAAAATACCTGATGGCACGCAGCTACTCAGTTTGGCATCCCATTCCCCTTTCGTCCCATTCTCAGTTTAAGTTAAGGTTTATTTTGAAAATTACCCATTTCACTTAAACTTTGGCTCTGATACCAACTTGTAAGGCCCCGTTCCCGGGACGCTTACAGTTGGTCATTCATCGCACATAAAACATATAATTACATTGTTCATGAAAAATTGCAGCGGAAACATTCAAAAATGACATCTCATTTCATTTTAAAACACTTTTGCCAAATAATACATCATTATCCGATTACAAAAACACATGTTTGCATTACATCACAAAAGCTTTATAAATGGATGCCATCCCAAAAGAGCGAGTAGCCTTGCAGTGCCATCCTCAGCAATCATTACCTGCCAACTGGAAAACATATAAAAAGTCAGCGTTGCTGAGTGAGTTCTAGTTTTATAATAAAACATACTTTACTTTCATTAAAAACTATTCCTTTTCTCATGCGATCATTCATCATACGTATACACAGATAATGTCATTATTATCTTTCATCACATTCATTAACTTTCGTTCTTTTCATACGTTCATTCTTCCGAGTCTGTTGTGACGACAGAGTCGCTCATCTCAATAGCAATCTCAACGATTGCACGCTATCCGAGTCTGTTGCAACATAGGGTTGCTCACCTCATTGCCAATCTTAATGATAGCATGCTATCGAGTCTCTTGCAACAACAAGGTTGCTCACCTCATGGCAACATCACGATAGCACGCTATTCGAGTCTCTTGCAACAACAAGGTTGCTCACCCCATGGGCAATCTCAATGATTGCACGTCATCCGAGTCTCTTGCAACACAAAGTTGCTCACCCATATATGTGCTTGCAAGCCTTTCCTTCGTTCATTCATCATTCATTAATGCATGCATTCTTACTTCATGTTCTCTTCATTATTTCACTTACGTTACATAATACTTCATTCATTCATTAACATGACACGTAAAGCCACAAGAAAGATAAACATACATCATAATAAGGAACATATCATACACAGTCATCATCTTCATCATACAGGGCAACATCATACATACATAACATGCATAAACATGCAAATCATTTCATCATGCCAACATACTCTAAGGCCATAAAAATCATCTTACATGCTCTTACGGGGAACTTTACGTCAAAACTTACATCTGCACTTTCCCCCGAAAGCCAGAAGTCGAACTACACTTTCCTTCGAGTGCAACAGCCCTATTCGGGCGTATGGACACCCTTCAGTCGCATGGCCTCCATGCGACTGAACATCATGCGATTGGACTCATGCGGATGATCATCTATGCGAATGAACACCAGTCGTGCGTATGGACCTCATGCGGATGGAAACTAATGCGAATGAGCACCTATGCGACTGACTCATGCGAATGGACTCATGCGACTAAGCACCTATGCGACTGGACCCTCAGTCGTATGACTCCCCATGCGACTGGACTCCCATCGTGCGACTGAAACCGTAGTCGTGCGAAATGAACCCTCAATCGCTCTCAATCGGCCGTATGGCTTCCATTCGGTCGCATAGCCCTAGCTGATGCAGAATGGAGTTCATCCGAACCCAATCTGCCATTTTCGGCCTCCAAGCTCATCCAAACCCATTCTAAGCCTAAATCAACCATCCTAGACTTAGGAATGCATACCACAAACACCATACAAGCACACACAAGACGGAAAATACACGAAAACGCATCCACACCACATCACACCCAAATGGGTCAAAACACATACAAACACAAAAACGAGTTTTTGATGCTTTCCAGCCCCAAAACGGGTGGTAGAAAACAA
>CM046039.1:21422749-21431382 GCA_025215565.1 Flaveria ramosissima | reverse complement strand
TTTGCTTTAGACAGAAAGCTTGAAACTTCTCGTGAGGGAGATGTTTCATGCAAGTCCATCTTATACATGTACCCTTTCCTGGGGGCTCTAAGCAGGATGTGCTCATAAGAAATGACAACCCCGGGCCTGAGAACAATGCACTCATGCTCAGTGAAGAGCATGTTATGAGTCTGATCATAAAATTGGGATACACTCAGAAGATTGTACCCAAACTCCTTGACAAAGTTTACCTTCTCAATGCTGAGCTTACCATTTGTGACCTTGCCCCTTCTTGTAATGTAACCTCCTGCATCTCCTCTAAAAGCAAATGGTCCTCCATCAATTCTTTCAAACCTTTGGAGTAGTAACCTATTGCATGTCATGTGTCTGGAACAGCCACTGTCAATGATCCATACATTTCTGTTTGTCTTGAGTTGTTCCTGCATAAAAGAGATGGTTAGTTACATTTGGAAACCCAAGCCTCATTGGTCTTAGGCTCATCAAAAGAAGTTGAAGACAATGCAACAGTAATTGATCCTATAGTCATGCTAGAAGGATCATTTGCTGATGTTGATGAAGAACTTTCAGTCACTTGATCTTTCTTTAACTTCCACACCACCTTTGGAAGCTTAGACTTGACCTTCAATACTTCGGAAGTTTTGATGACTGGACCTTCGAAAGATCTTGCTTTCACTGCAGCAGGCTTTAGTGCTTTGGAAGTATTCCTTTCTTCTGAGACCAAATTTTCTTCTGCAGGCAAGTTTCCACTTGTCTTCTTCTTCATTTTGGAGCTTCTAAAGGAAATAGATTTTCCTTCTGAAGCTTGCTTCTTCTTTTCCAAACTCTTAGAAGTTTCTTTCTTGGTCATGTGGAGAGTACTCTTTGGATTGTAAACACAATCCTTAGCAAGATGAGAAGTACTCCCACACATAACACAGTTCATTTTCTTCCTTCTAGGAGTTTTCCTTTGTGAACAAGGCTGAACTTGACCACTTTCCTTCTCCATCTTCATCTTTGCAGATGTTGTGGCAGTTCTTGTAGGGATGGAACTACCTTTGGAGCTGGATGGTTTAGGTTGTACAGTAGTGGTGCACAACTGATCAGCCTTCTTCTTGATGATGGGATGATTTGGACATGAACCAGAACTCATGTTGATGAAGTTCAAGTTGGTGTCTTCAGCCTTCACCACTTTAAATCCTATAGAGATGAAGACTTGTTTCTGTGCAGAATTGAAGGTGGCCTTGATCTCTTGAGCCTTTTTGGACTTTCTTTTGGCCTTTCTGATCAAGTTCTTTCTTCTTGACTTGGTCATCCTAACAGTTTTGCTCTCCTCAGAGGGATGGTGACCCTTCTTAAAATGCTCTTCTTCGCTATTCTCAGAGCCATTCTCCACTATTTCCTCTTCATCCTCTTCAGTCACAGGATCTATGAGGGGAATCTCATCTTCACAAGTTCCACACCTAGAAGATCTTACAGACAAGATTGTGTGTGGAGGAGCTATCACACAAGATCCTAGTCCCTGCTTATTTTGATAACAAACTTTTGCATGCAAGGATGAGGATATTATGTTCTTGAAGGTCTCTTCTTCAAGTACACATTTTTCTGCCTTGGCTTTACTGATCACAAGCTCAGCCTGCATTAAGTTAACTTAGTAATGAGGTCTTTAATCCGAGTCCTGTAGTTTGTATGCTCATGTTTAAGAGTTGAATGGTTTTCTCTAAGTCCTCTATCTTTAGTTTGTAATCATTTTCAGCTCTTTTAAAATCAGCTTTTAAGATATTTAAGGACTCAAGTCAGATCTCATTTCTAAGTTATAAGATCTGTATCTATTGACTTTAGCAATGCATTCAGGAGTACAAAGATGTTCCAATACCTTGGCTTCATCGTGGTCTACCATGAGTGCTTGGTTTGGAGATGCATATTCTACCTGAAAGCTCCAGTCAAAGCCTCCTTCTTCAACAGCAACTACAGCTTGCTGCTTTGGCTTCTTATTCTGGGGGGCTTTCTCAATGTATTTTGGTCTGGTTTGTGCTTGGCCACCATCTCTCCTTAGTGCCTTACACTCCCTTGCAAAGTGTCCCATCTGATTACAGTTGTAACACTTTACTTTGCTTTTATCTAGCTTAAACTTTCCATTGGCTGCATTGCTTGGAAACTTTCTCCCTGTCCTCTTGTAGAACTTCTTGGCTCTGTGAGTGAGAAGAGCCATCTGCTGGACTATCTCCATGTACTCCAGTTCATCTGGATGGATACAATCCAAATCTTCAAGAGTGAAGAGAAAGTTGGCTGAGGTTTCATCAACAGAGACAAATGCATGAGAAGAACTTGTTTCTTGGAAAGGACTTCCTTGAGTGTAGCTTTCCCCTGGAGTCTCTGGAAAGGTGATGAAAGGGCCCTTTTGTAAGTTGTCGGGGTAGCATATAAGATGATGTTAGCTCAATGCTTTCCCTTTCAACCACATGGAGGACTAAACTCAGTTGATTGCTGGAGTTACTAGATGAGTTCTGCATGTTCATCTCCATCTGGTAGCCACTAAGAATACCATACAACTCTGTAAGAGTAAGAGTCTTAAGATTCTCAGTCCTCTTGATAACAACACAGTAATGTGGCCATTGTCTAGGACGAGAGGACATAAACTTCCTTACAATGTCCCTGCTCTCAAGAGTTACTCCAACATCCATTAGAGTATCCACAATCTCAACATACCTGAAGTATTGTTAAGTCATGGTTTCACCGACCTTAAAGGTGAAATTTTCAAACTGCTGCTTCAGGATATCCTTCTTGTTCTCCTTTGCTTCAGTAGACCCCTCATACATCAGCTTCAGTGCTTCCCATAGTTGCTTCGCAGTTTTGCACTTCTTGAAGCCTCTGTAGATGGAGTTTGGAAGAGCAGTTTGAAGGGCTGTCATGGCTTTCCGATCAATCTCTATTCTCTTCCTGTCTTCTTCAAAGTAATCAGCCATAGCCTTAGGAATCATACCACCACTAGTAGCAGAAGTAGTGCTTCGTATGTAAGGTCCTTCAACAATAACGTCCCACATCCTGGAGTCTTAAGACTTGATGAAGCCTTCCATTCTTTGACACCAAGTATCAAAGTCTTCAGGATTGATCAGTGGAGACTTTGTCATGGTTCCAGTTTCTATATCAGCTTTTGTAATAGTTGCCATTTGAGTTGTTAAGTATTTTGTGTGTGTGAGGGATCTTAAGATGGTGAGATCTTATATCAAGAGCCTGAAATGCTCTGATACCAAATCCAGGACCGGTGAAGGTATATATATAGAGATATATAGATATAGATAGAGAGAGAGATAGATATATAGATATATATATAAATAGATATAGAGATATATATACACATATAGATAGACATACATACATATATATATATATAGATATATATATATATATACACACACACACACACACACACACACACATATATATATATATATATATATATATATATATATATATATATATATATCCATATCTATATCTATATATATATATATATATATATATATATATATATATTTATAGTATTATTTTGAGAACCAATTTTTTTATGAGAACTATAAAAACTAATATAAGGCACATAATTAACATCACATGCAAGTCAGGTTCATTTTTGACTTTTTTTAAATTGTTTAAACTTTTTCTCATTAAATTATTTTTTTTAAATTTTACTATTAATTTTAGTATTTTTTATCTTTTCAACTCATACCATATTGATAAATTCTTTTAAAAAAATCGTCATTTCTTTATTTACACATGTGTAAATATGCTTTATAACATAAAAATAAAAAAAATAAAAAAAAATAAAAACACCAAAATGTTTCTATCGTTTCCTCTTTCATAAAAAATGAAAATGTATAAAAAAAGTGAAAAAACTCTTTTTTAGAAAATTCGTTATACACATGTGTAATTTCGGATTTACACATGTGCAAATCCGGTATTACACATGTGTAAAACGAATAAAAAAATTTTATATTTATTTTAATTTTTTATTAAAGAGGAAAATGAGAGAAAGATTTTTGTGATTTTATTATTTTTTTATTATTGTTATTTTTTTTTTGTTTTATAACTTTTTATTATATTTTCATTAATTACTATTTTGCTATTAAAAACTAGTGGCCCCTAATAGATCTTAGAGTTCTCACAAATAAACAAGTTCTCATTTAAACCCTCCATATATATATACATATATATATATATATATATATATATATATACATATATATATATATATACATATATACATATATATACTAGATGGTAACTCATGCTCTATGCTTGTAAGAGTCTTGTAAAACTTTGAGTTGAGAAGTAATATATACAAGTGGCTTGAAAATTATTTTTTTGTGTTCTTTGTTACCTATTATATTATTATCAACTCTTATAAAAGACTCTACTTCATCTGATTTGAGTGTTGTTTAAGTGAGTTTGAGAGAAATCAAAGTGTTAAGTGACAAACCCGATCCTGCAATTGGTATCAGAGCTTTTTAGGCTATGACTGTTCTCATGACTGTAATTTTCAACTCCATCATGGTGGGGTTTGAGCATTGCAAGTCAGCCAAAGATCTATTTGATGCGCTTGCTCAAATGTATTCAAGCTCAAATGACTCCAAGAAGGACTCACTGAAGCAGCAGTTTGAGAACTTCACCTACGTTGCTGGAGAGACCCTCAGCCAGCAATAGTTCAGGTACATGGATCTCATTTCTTCCCTTCAGTCTCTGGGAATTGCTCATGAACTTAGAGACCATACAAGAAAGTTCATGAGTGCGTTATCCAATGAGTGGACATTCTACTGTGTCACTATCAAGAGAACAGAGAACCTAAATACACTCACCATGACCGAACTCTATGGGATCCTTGATGGATACCGTTTGGAAATGGAGAGTAAGAGAGGTCATCAGACAAGCAGACCCTTGAGTCTTCCTGCTAGTAACGCTTTAATGGTTGCTGAAGGCTCAGGAACCTCCCAGCCTTAACAATACCTGACTTACACCCAGCAGCCATCTTGTTCTTTTGGGCCATACATCACATTTCCTGAAACTCCAAGGTCTCAACAAGCTCAGCAAAGTTCCTTTCAGGACAGCTGTGCTTTTGTCTCAGGAAGTGGACACCCAAATGATTATCAATATTGCTTTGATGATCTGGAGTGCTTCAGCCCAGATGACGTGGAATACGTGGACATAGTCCAACAAATGGCTCTATTAACCTACAGAGCAAAGAAGTTCTTTAAAAGAACTGGACGGCAATTCCCCCAGAACCCAATCAACAGCAAATTCGGGTTTGATAAAACTGTAAGGATTTCTATAAGTCTGATGCAAATCAAAGCATCCAAAGTCTCTCTGCAAGCAATGCACTAAAGAACTGAAGTAGAATTGCTTCGGAAGTTTTACACCATGCACTAGAAATATTCTAAGTGTAGAATCTTCCGAAGCCAAGACCAATATCTTCCGAAGCCAAAAGTGAAGTCTTCCAAATCTTCAGAGACAAAGTCTTCCGAAGCCAAATAGTGAAGATAGATTTCTTCCGAAGACTTTTAAGGATATGCCTTTATCTGATGTACTTTACCATAAAGCTGGATCACCTTTCCGCTGCAACTCTGTAAAGTCACCAACTTACATGAGTTGGTGAAAGGTCCATGCTTTTGGTAACTGTACATTGAGGTCTTGAGTCCATGCTTTCTAATTTATGTACTTTTATCCTTTTTGTAATATATTAGGATGTGAGCTATAGCATGTCATAGTCACAAATCAAAAGGCAGACATGCCTTTTGATTCTACAATTGACTTTGTTTGTGTCTAGTCAACTGTATCCAGCTGGCTTTCAAAGTATAGCCGGCTGTAGGTTGTAGTATAAGTATTCCATGTTCTAGTATCTTTCTTTATGCTTTGTAACACTTGTAATAGAACTTGAGAAAGAAATATACTGCATCCTTGAAACCCAATTTCTTGTTCTGTCTCTTACTTGTTACTTGTGTTCTTAGTATCATTATTGTGATTAATCCAGTTTACTGTTTGATAATGTTTGGTTAATCTCTTCTTTGTGTTGTTGTGTTGTAAGTGACCACCCTTCACCGGTCCTGCAATTGGAATCAGAGCTTTTCAGGCTCTTGATATAAGATCTCACCATCTTAAGATCCCTCACACACAAATACTAAACTTTCAAATGGCATCCATCTCTAAGACTGATATGGAAACTGGAACCATGAACAAGTCCCCACTAATCACTCTTGATGACTTTGATACCTAGTGTATGAGAATGGAAGGTTTCATCAGGCCTCTAAACTCAAGAATGTGGGAGTCTGTTAAAAATGGACCTTTCATACCTAGCACTCCCTCTGCTACTGGTGCTGGTATGATCCCCAAAGATATGGCTAACTACTCTGATGAAGATAGGAAGAGAGTAGAGATTGATAGAAAAGCCATGAATGCTCTTCAAACTGCCCTTCCAAACTCTGTGTACAGAGGTTTCAAGAAGTGTAAAACAGCTAAACAGCTGTGGGATGCAATAAAACTGATGTATGAAGGCTCCTATGAAGCAAAGGAGAACAAGAAGGACCTTCTGAAGCAGCAGTTTGAAAACTTCACCTTCAAAACAGGTGAAACCATGACTCAGCAATACTTCAGGTATGTTGAGATAGTGGATACCCTTGTGGATGGAGGAGTTCCTTTTGAAAACAGAGACATTGTAAGGAAGTTTATGTCCTCACTTCCTAGGCAATGGACACACTATTGTGTGGTGATCAAGAGGACTGAAAATCTCAAAACTCTTACTCTGACAGAGTTATATAGGATTCTCAGTGGCTACCAAATGGAGATGAACATGCAAGGTTCATCTGGCAACTCCAACAATCAATTGGGTTCAGCCCTGCATGTGGTTGAAAGGGATAGCATAGAACCCCAACATCATCTCATATGCTACCCTGACAACTCACCAAAGGGTTCTTTCATCACTTTCCCAGAGACACCTAGGGAGAACTACACTCAAGGAAGCCCATTCCAAGAGACAAGCTCTTCTCAAGCCTTTGTGTCTTCTGATGAAAGTTGTGGCAATTCTCTTTTCACTCTTGAAGACTTGGATTGTATCCATTCAGATGATCTGGAATATATGGAAATAGTCTAGCAGATGGCTCTTCTCACTCATAGAGCCAAGAAGTTCTATAAGAGAACTGGAAGGAGGTTTCCAAGCAATGCAACCAGTGGAAAGTTTGACTTGGATAAAAGCAAAGTCAAGTGTTACAACTGTAACTTGATGGGCCACTTTGCTAGAGAGTGTAAGGCCCCTAAAACAAATGAGTGCCAAGCACAAACCAGACCAAACTACACTGACAAAGCCCCTCAGAATGAGAAGCCAAAGCAACAAGCTGCTGTTGCTGTTGAAGAAAGACGCTTTGACTGGAGCTTTCAGGTGGAAGATGCTTCTCCAAACCAAGCACTAATGGCATATCATGATGAAGCTAAGGTATTGGAACATCTCTGTACTCCTGAATGCATTGCTAAAGTTAACAGATACAGGTCCTATAACTTGGAGATGAGATCTGATCTTGAGTCCTTAAACATTTTAAAATATGATTTTAGAAAGTCTGAAAATGATTATAAACTAAAGATAGAGGACTTAGAGAAAACCATTTCAGTTCTAAAACATGAGCATACAGATTTTAGGACTCAAATCCAAGATCTCATAACCAAGCTGACTGAGTGCAAGGCTGAGCTTGTGATCAGCAAAGCCAGGGCAGAAAAGAGTGTTCTTGAAGAAGAGACCTTCAAGAACATGATATCCTCATCCCTGCACAACAAGGTGTGTTATCAAAATAGACAGGGACTGGGATCCAGTGAGATAGCTCCTCCACACACAATCTTGTCTGTAAGATCTCCTAGGTGTGGAACTTGTGAAGATGAGCTTCCTCTCATAGATCCTATAAGTGAAGAGGATGAAGAAGAGATAGTGAAGAATTCCTCTGAGAAGAGTGAAGAGGAGGATTCTAAGAAGGGCCACTATCCTTCTGAGGAGAAGAAGATTACTATGATGACCAAGTCAATGAGAAAGAACTTGATCAGGAAGAGCAAAAGAAAAGCAAAGAAAGCTCAAGAGATCAAGGCTACTATTGACTCTAAGCAGAAACAAGTTTTTATCTCTGCAGGGTTTGAAGTAGTAAAGACTGAAGACATCAAGCAAAACTCTTCAGCTAAGAGTTCTGGTTCTTGTTTAATTCATCTCAGTACCAAGAAGAAGATTGATCTGCTGTGTACCACTACTGCCCAGCCTGGACCATCAAACCCATCAAACCTTCAGCCCATAAGGTAATTTGGCCCATAATCTTTTTCTCCCTTTTTTTATACATGACCCGAACTTACCCATTATAACTAAGTTGCTCGCTTCGACATTCCGGGGCGTTACAAGTGATTTTCTGTATGCATTTATGAAATCTTCCGAAATAACTTCCTACTACTTCAGAATATTTGCCAAGAAAACTTTAGTTTGCATCAACCTCTAAGATAACTCTTACAACATGTGTCCTTTTACTGCTTTTAAAGCAGAAGATATTTTGGCATTGTATCAAATACAACATGTCACCGTGTCTCATATGTTAGGTCATTTTATCATATATTTACGAGAATTTATTATTGTGTTTTACATTTTA
>CM046039.1:21120249-21417749 GCA_025215565.1 Flaveria ramosissima | reverse complement strand
GAGAGAGGAGAGATAATAGAGATATAGAGAGAGATAGGATATAGATAAGATATATGAGATAGATAGAGAGATACAGATATATAGAGATACATAGTATATATATTTTATATATATCTTTACATATAGAGAGACGTAGATATATATATACATATATATATATATATATATATATATATATATATATATAGATGTATATTATATATATATGTATATATATGTATATATATATATATGTATATATATATATTAACCTATGCATATACAAACCACATAATAGTCCCAAAAAGGTATAACAATAATCTCTATGTAAAATCTTTGGATCTAGAAAGACTGGTGCAAACAAAACCAAATCACTTATAATATTTTGTTACAACTAATAAAGGACTTCAGATGTAAGATATGGAACTTCCGAAGGAAAAAGGAGCTCTTCCGAAGACAAAGTGTAAAACTAACTTCCGAAGGAAATCTCCAACTTCCGAAGATAAAGAACTTACTTCCGAAGATCAAGACTTAGAATGATAGATCAGAAGTCAACTTCCGAAGTATAGAAGTCCTCAAGCCTCGAAAGTATAGAAGCCTATTCCGAAGTATAAGTGGCTTTGGAAGAACTTGTTCTTCCAAAGCCAACTTACCTTCGGAAGACACTACTATTATCCAGTGGACATAAGTATGGTCTCCCTGACACTCCGCTGCAGACCTCTGAGATACTGCATGGTGTTTCCTCAAAAGCCATGTAGTTGACCATAGTTTATTCTACTGTTTACCATTATAAGTTAGTACAGTTGACATCTTTACTTGGTGACAAATGGTAAGTCATGGACATGTCATGACTACCATATCTTAGATAATACTTTATCTAAGATACCTTAACTTAGCATTGTAGTATATGCTTTAGTCTTAGGTTTCCAGCTGGTATCAAAGTATATCCGGCTGTAAGATCAAGTATATATAGTTTCTCATTGTAACTCATGCTCTATGATTGTAAGAGTCTTGTAAAACTTTGAGTTGAGAAGTAATATATACAAGTGACTTGAAAATTATTTCTGTGTGTTCTTTGTTACCAATTATATTATTATCAACTCTTATAAAAGACTCTACTTCATCTGATTTGAGTGTTGTTTAAGTGAGTTTGAGAGATATCCAAGTGTTAAGTGACAAACCCGATCCTGCAATTGGTATCAGAGCTTTTTAGGCTCTTGATTGTGAGATCTTACCATCCTAATCTCCTGTTTTTCACTCCTCCTTATACCACACTCAAAATGGCCCTCAACAAATCTAAAGTAGAGATGGGGACGATGACCAAAGCACCCATCATCACCCCTGAAAACTACAGGTCATGGAGCAGACGAATTGAAGGCTTCATCAGGTACCAAGACAGCAAGATGTTGCAATCTATTGTCAATGGCGAGTATAAGCCAAAGGTAGCTGGGGGAAACGGTTCCATGATTGAGAAAGCTGTTGAAGATTATTCTGATGAGGACCGGAAGAAGCTGGACATTGACAGCAATGCTATGACTGTTCTCATGACTGTAATTCCCAACTCCATCATGGTGGGGTTTGAGCATTGCAAGTCAGCCAAAGAATTGTTTGATGCGCTTGCTCAAATGTATTCCAGTTCAAATGACTCCAAGAAGGACTCACTGAAGCAGCAGTTCGAGAACTTCACCTACGTTGCTGGAGAGACCCTCTGTTAGGATCTGGTATTTGAACGAAATACCAACTGATTAACGTGTAAACCAAACCAAATAGTGTGGAATCATATTTGATTGGCAATCCAATCAGTGAGAACGCACGAAGAATCAATAAGGTATTGAATCTAACGTTAAGAATCAATTAGGAATCGATGTACAGCGTTCTATGAACTTGGAGTATGAACTTGGAGGCTTCTGGACGGCTAGGGTACGTCTGGAGTCGAATTGGAATGAATGCTTACGTTTTTCCACGAATTGGGTGGTATTTATAAGTTAGAGTTGCTCATTCGGGCGACTGAACCATTAGCATGGTTCAGTTGTGCGATTGAGCCATGCGGTTGATCCATCCGCACGACTGAGTGTTCAGTCTTGCGACTGAGTCAATCTCATGTTAAAATCATACGACTGATCCAGTTCCTTGGTTCAGTCGTGAGATGAGTCATTCGCCTGAAGTTGTTCATGCGTATGGGTCCATTCGCATGGGCCATTCGCATGAGTAACTTCAATTGCTAAGTTTGAATGTATTCATTTGTATAACATTATGTGTATCAATTCAAACAATCACAAACCTATATAACCAATTCAATATCAACTCATTAATGAAATATTAAACATTATAAATCACAAACAACCATTCTCATTTCATTAATATTCCAACCATTACATAAGCTAAGACAAACAAGACATATTACATTCATATCAGGATCTAGGTACATATGTATCAACAAACTCCCCCTTGGACCTAGATCTATCTAATGTCTTACCTTCTGCATCACCTCTTCATACTTCTTGTACTTTTCCTCTTGTGACTCCTGCGTGAATCTCAAACGCAAAGCAGAGTCTTATGACATTTGGAATTGGAGGGCTTGTACAATATCTGCGTGTCAAGAATAGTGGCCACTTGTATAAATGTGTAGACATCATTAGCAGACAAGTAGTGAGCCACATCGGGTCAAAAACACCCGATGGTATCCATTTGTCCCTCTTTATTTTAACTATGACCGCCCTCCCGGTTCTCCAATCATAGTACCACCACTTAAAGTGTGGAGTGAAGTCTGTGGCATCTCCCTGAGAGGGATTCTGACATTGTTCTTGGGGACTCCACTTCAGCACAATCTTGGGCTTACCAGTGATGGGATCAACTTCTGAACGTCTGATATACCTCGTAGGTTGTTGAGGTTTGAAGTTGACCCACCTGTGGTGTGGTACTCTTTCTTCAGGGCAGCTCCCAAACCAGCCTGACATTTCCTTGGGTCAGCATATAGTAGCTTCAATTTCGCCAGCTGGTTGAGCTCAAAACCAGGGAGAGTCTTTGATCATGTGGAATCTAAAGTACTTATTCCTTCTCCCTCTTTATGGCAATATAACCATTTAGATCCTCAAATGTGCCAACCACTATAATCCTGCCTGACACCTTATGATGTTTCTTCACTCTGTAGAGTTTGGTGTAGACATTCTGTTTAGGAGCGGCGCGTTGGGCTCGGATTTCCTCGAAACAAGCAGCCCATTCTGCCTTTCTGATATCCACGTCGTCGTTTGACGCTTGGGCCTTTCCTTCAGTCTTCTCAGACTCCTGCTCTATCTGATCTAATACCTCAAATGTATCACTGACTAGGGATTCACCCAGATTGGGGACCACATTTCCCTCGTTGTCAGCGTACTGAGGATAGTGCTCTGCTGTGACGTCATCTATCTCTATCTCATCAATGTCATTCAGCTCTTGTCACTGGTAGACCACAAGTTGGTGCATCCTTAATGATCTCATCGGGATTTTAGCTTGAACATCCCACAGTGCTCAGTTGAAAAGATCATGAATTATTCCCTTCTTCAAGGGTCATAACTCACCGATCTCGTGACGATCCCTTGCAGATCAAGAATCATAGTTAATTGAGTCGTGACCTGCTGAAGGGGAGCAACATCATATTCATCCCTTTGATAGTTTGGATCTGCTTGATTTAAACATGTAACACATCAAACATTAGTTAATAATAAAGACAGAAATACATTAATCTTAATAAAACATCAAATACATAAGTTTTAATACATGATTCAAGTACAAAAGCTATCAAATACATAAACATCTAATCATTACTTTTATCTTGAATCGCTGGATATCACTCGGTGAGGCAGAGGAGGAAGCTCGTTGGTCTTGATTTCTCTTGATCTTCTTTCTTGACCCTGAGCTGAGGCAGATGCAGCTGCATCTCCTCCTTCATTCATCATCATCCTCCTGCTTGTCCTCTGTCCTTTCTTCCTCAACCCTTCATCATCATCAACCTCTCATCTTCATCCTCATCCTCATCCTTCATCATCATCCACCATCAATCACCATCTCCTTCCTTTATCTTCAGAGGCTCATCTTTAGTTCCCATGAGCTTGAGCAAGATGGTCCTTTTAGCATCCTCCAACTCCTCAATCTTCTTAGCTGATATGACTCTATGCTCTTGGAGTTGGGAAATCTCTTGGCTCTGAGCAGCCATTTGCTGGACCTGTTGCTCGATCAGCTAAGCCTGCTGAGAGAGATCTGCTGGGATGTGCAGTGTGAGATCTGCCTGCTGTCGATATGCACAGTCTTCTCTTCATCAACTACTACAGACGCATCACCATACGGTTCAGCGCTGATAGTTGTTCCTCTACTCCAATGGGAGGTAGAGGTGATCCATATAGATGTGAGGGATGTGATGATGGCCCTACTTGGTGGCTAGTGGTAGTGGTGGTGGCAGTGGTGAAGAATGGGTTAGGTCTAGATGATAGTGGTGGTGATGAGGGGTGAATGATATGGTGGTGGATGACATATATGTAGTAGTGGGTGGTGTGGGTGACAGTAGAGGGGGTGTGGTAGTGGTAGTGGTAGCTGTGGTGGTGGATGGTGTGGCTGTAGAGGTGGTAGGGGTGGTGGTGAGGTGGTGGCTGTGGTGGTGATGTAGGTGAGTCTGCGCTTCTTCTGCTTCATGCCGTGGGGCTAAGCCATCCTTTTTCTCCTCGATCCTGTCGAGGAGGATGCTCCCCTTAGAACACGGCTCGACGGCTCTGGAGCATAGGTCGGGTCAGTAGTAGCAGTTTCTCCCGATCCACTGGGCGTTCACCAACCGCCCGGAGTCCATGTTCTGTGCGAACGACTTTGCTTCCCACAGTCCTAGTCAGTGGCTCCTCATCAGACTTCTCATACTTGGTGGCTAGTGGTAGTGGTGGTGGCAGTGGTGAAGATGGGGTTAGGTCTAGATGATAGTGGTGGTGATGTAGGTGTGAATGATATGGTGGTGGATGACATATATGTAGTAGTGTGTGGTGTGTGGTGACAGTGGTAGGGGGTGTGGTAGTGGTAGTGGTAGCTGTGGTGGTGGATGGTGTGGCTGTAGAGGTGGTAGGGGTGGTGGCTGAGGTGGTGGCTGTGGTGGTGATGTAGGTGAGTCTGCGCTTCTTCTGCTTCATGCCGTGGGGCTAAGCCATCCTTTTTCTCCTCGATCCTGTCGAGGAGGATGCTCCCCTTAGAACACGGCTCGACGGCTCTGGAGCATAGGTCGGGTCAGTAGCAGTTTCTCCCGATCCACTGGGGCGTTCACCAACCGCCCGGAGTCCATGTTCTGTGCGAACGACTTTGCTTCCCACAGTCCTAGTCAGTGGCTCCTCATCAGACTCCTCATCATCCTCACCAGGTATAAAATCCTAGTGAAACCCAGCTGACTCTGCTATATCTCCAGTGGGGGCAGATACTGGAGGTGTACTATCTGTAGCTGTGCCCCTCGGTCGAGTGGGCATGATATCTCCAGCATCCCTGATGTCAACATCATCAGAGTCATTGGTAGGTAGAGCAATCTGCTCAACATCTGAATCACTGTCGTCGTGGCGCCACTTCCTCCTAGTTGGCACCACATAGTCCTCACAGGTCAGATGCCCAAACAATCGCCTGACAGGGGGTTTCATCTGCTTCCCCCTGTATACCTTCATCCGGCCTAAGGTGGTATCATCCATCACCTCAAGCACAACTGCATCTTCCTTCTCCTTCGGTAGGAAAGGGAGCTTCTGGTCTATAATCATCTGCATGAACCGGGGGTACATGCAGAAGCCCTCCTTCCTTTTCCCCTCAATGTTCTCCACCAAGTAGGTGAAGATCATCCTGGAGAAGCTGAACGGATGGTTCAGCACCAACGCTACATAGGCGTTCTGGATCAGATCAGACAACTCATCAAATCCTCCTTTCCTGGATGCTATGCACTTCAGCAGCACGTGAGCAAGGTACTTGAACTGGTGACACAGGTTGCTCTTATTGAGCACCCCTGCATTGATGTCCCCAGAGAAAACATCCTCTGACAGTAAGGGGGTGTAGTCTAGTAGGACAGTCAGCATCGTCCCCTAACTGTAGCACAATCCTAAGATCCTCCTCTGTGATCTATATAGCCTCTCCAAAGATAGTACTCCTAATACAGTGAGGCTCAGAGGATCGATCAACTACTGCACCTTCCCAGAAGGCCTGCTGTATAGAACGATATGGAGAACATGAAGCAGATATAGCGTGTGCAATCCTCGATCTCCTTAGAAAGGTGATAATGCCAGAGAAGTCTGAAGCATTTCTGGATGTCAGATCCAGATGAGCACAAATATTGTGCTTCGTACTCATGGTCCATCGACTCGCCATCTGTTACACAAAGAAAGTAAACATTAGTATCCATTGGCTAAGAATGTCTTGAATCACTTGGACTTGAAAAAATTCTTTTCTGTCATGCGAATGAGGTTGTGCGACTGAGATCAAGTTGTGCGAATGAGCAGTGCGACTGGGATCAAGTCGTGCGAATGACCCCATACGTACGACTGAGTGTGCGACTAGACTCATGCGTATGTAAACTCATGCGATTACACCAGTCATGCGACTGAACTCATACGCATGGTTCAGTCGTGTGGTTTAGCTATTCGCACACCTCAGTCGTGCGACTGATGTTCATCAACCTGTCCATTCGCATGTTGTTCTGACTGCTCAATTCAAATTCAATTTTTCACCAATTTTGAATTTTAGACTTCGTGTTCTGGTTCATTAGACTCGCAATCCATTAGTTTAACACCTAAAACCTTTAATTTCATTTGTTTAAGTCGTTTAGTTAGGTTATTTTGCCACACATGTCACGGGTTTTCTAACGAGTCCGATTGTCCAGATTATGTATCAAATTGAGTGATATAGTGATGGTTCTGCACCGCTTATTACCTGTAGAGTCAGTGCAAATAGTCAGTATGCGAGAATCAAGGGTTTATGGTGATCAAACGAAATTTGGGCAGAGTAACGTTAGTCATGCGAATTAGGGAAAATTTGAGAGTGGTGAGTCTCTGCGACCGACTCTCCCTCTATTTATAGTAAACCTAAATTCAATCGTACGACTGGGCTCATACGCACATTTCATTCGGGCGAATGGGCCTCAGTCGTGCGATTGGTTCAGTCGCTCCCCTTCAGTCGTCCGACTGGAGTTCAGTCGTGCGACTTACTCATTCGTTCGCTCTTAAACATCTGACTGGGTCATTCGTATGGGCCATTCGGTTGAATGGTCCATACTCATGGTCCATTCGTACGAATGGCTCCCAATCGCATGATAAGTCCATACTCATGGTCCATTCGTGCGAATGGGTCATACTTATGAAATTTTCTGCATTTCTTACAATTTGACAATTAAACCCTTTTTAAACTGTAGAATCAACATTATTCGCATTTGATCATCTCAGACATGATCCTTTTAACTTGAAAAACTTTTGATCACCTCAGACGTGATCCTTTTAAGCACTTTGTCACCTCAGACGTGACCCATTTATCTTTTGAAAACACATGTGGTCATCTCAGACATGACCCTTTTAGGTGAATTAATCCCTTACTGAATTCCATGATGTAGTCCGACAACACACAAACAGAAATGACTAAATAAATAGACAATTAAACTAAAGTACAGAAATTAAACTTGTTTTTGACTTTTTGTGAGAGGTAAATCCTAAGATAGAAATCTACTGGATTCGGTTCCGGAATAGGCAGCTTCTATTTAGTTTGACCATACCTGGACCAATTCAATTTTGGAATCATATAGGCAAGTCAAATCATTTGGGACTTGTTATCAGAAACTTTTGATGCTCACTTCTTGGTTTTTATTCAGAGTCGTTAGCAAGTTAAGGAAATCATACTGGTACTATTAGATTTCCACATTGATTTAGACTTTCAAGAATTGTAGCCACGATGATTGTCAGTATATTTGTCCTCTTAAATCCATTTACAAACTTTTGACACAGATTGGTGATAGTTTAAGGTTTAATTATTTCAACCAACATTTGTGGATCCCACAATTTTATGGTAATCAACATTCCTCAGGAGCTTTTGAGCGGTCTACGGGTATTTTGACAAGAAGAGATTATTCATAGAGCTTTCAAAGAGAAGCCTATCCTCAGGTCAGTGCCATCGCACAGCAGAGAGGCAGCAAACAACAATGAATTCTAGAATATCTAGGTTATGCTTATCCTCAGGTCAGTGCCATCGCACAGCAGAGAGGCACACAACATATCTTCTTGTTAGAGCATCTTTAATTTTTCTTTTACACATAATGCACCAACAACATCAGTTATTAGCTTGATAGCATTTGTTTTTCATTTTTTTCGTGCTTTGCTCTATTTATGGTCATCCGCACACATTTGTGGCGTTTACATGCTCATTACCCTTTATTGAAATAATGTTGATTGTGTTAACCAGTGATAAGATGGGAGCCCACAGTCAGTTGAACAACTTAGTTTGATCTTGAGATCACCAGTCAGGTCTAATCATCTATTGTGTTGAATCTACCGACATATCATCTGTGGTCTAGCAACCTCTAGGTCTACTTTCGTTGTGTTACCTTAGTAGTTACCAGTTTTTCTATCATCTTTCCTTTTATATTGCTCAGACTACACAGACTTATACTTTGAATTTTGCATCTTTTCTAAATTAAATTGTAAAGTCCCTTTGGATTTGTTCCTGTGTACTATCATTTTCCAAAGTATTTGAATCAGTATCACAGATACGATCTAACTTCTATCAGCTAGCCTCTCCTTCTCCCTCATTTTTCTTTTTTTTTATTAATGTTACTGGCTGACCTATTCTCCCCCTAAAATTCTAAAATCATAACTGATTTAATTATTTTAGGATTTTAATAGACAGCTAAATAACATGAATTTAATTTAAACAGAAAATAGAATAAATAAAGAAAATAAAAAAGAAAAAATGAACTACACTGCATCGGACTACACATGATCATCATCAGGAATAACATCACTTTTCTTTTTAACGCCGTTGACCTCTAACAGATATAGAAAACGTGGTTTGTCAAAAGCTTTTGTATAGAGGTCAGCGCGTTGAAAATCAGTATTTATCTTTACCACATCGATTAAATTCTTTTCAAAACAGTCCCTTATAAAATGGTATTTAATACCGATGTGTTTGGTCTTTGGATGTTGTACTGGATTTTTAGTTACTGCAATTGCAGCAGAGTTATCAACAAAAATAGGAGTAGAAGAGAAATTTAAACCGTAGTCCCGCATTTGCTGTTGAATCCAAATGATTTGTGAACAGCAACTTGCAGCAGCAACGTATTCGGCTTCACAGGTTGACAATGCAACCGAGGTCTGCTTCTTACACTGCCAGGTCACTAATCTCCTCCCAAAGAATTGACACCCTGCTGATGTAGACTTGTAATTCATCTTGCAGCCCCCGTAATCCGAGTCACTATACGCCGTGAGCTCAAAGTCATCATCATGAGGATACCACAACCCAAGTGTGGGTGTGCCCTTCAGATAACAGAATATCCTCTTGACCTCGATCAGATGGTTAACTTTTGGCTTAGCCTGATATCTAGAACATAGACTTGTAGCATACATGATATCAGGTCTTGAGGTAGTGAGGTACATGAGAGATCCAATCATTCCTTGGTACATTGTGGCATCTACCACATCTCCATTTTCATCGGGTGCTATATCATGGTTTGTAGCAAGTGGAGTCCCAGCTGCAGAAGCATTCTCCATATCAAACCGACTGAGAATGTCTCCCACATACTTGGTCTGATGTAGAAAGATCCCTTTTGGTGTCTGATCCACCTGTAACCCGAGAAAGAATTTCATCTCCCCCATAGCATTCATCTCAAACTCTGCCTTCATTACTGCTTCAAACTCTTTGCATAATTCTTCGTTCTTTGAACCGAAGATTATGTCATCGACATAGATCTGTACAAGCAGTAAGTCTCTATCTTTTTCTTTGATAAACAGTGTGCAGTCAATGACTCCCCTGCGAAATTCGTGTTTCACAAGATGAGTCGAGAGTTTCTCATACCAGGCCCTTGGAGCTTAATGAAGCCCGTATAAGGCCTTGTCGAGTTCGTAAACTCTGTCCCGATGATAAGGATCTTCAAATCCCTCGGGTTGACTGACATAAACTGTCTCTCTGACTTCCCCATGAAGGAATGCACTCTTCACATCTAATTGATAAACTTTGATCTTCATATACGATGCATAGGCAAGGAAGATGCGGATGGCTTCCATCCTTGCCACGGGTGCAAACACTTCATTGTAATCAATCCCCTCAACTTGTCGAAATCCCTGAACTACCAGTCGAGCCTTGTTCCTGATAATGACACCTTGGTCATCCTTCTTGCATTTCAAGACCCATTTGGTGCCAATGACCTTAGCACCTTTAGGTCTATCTACCAGAGTCCATACACCTAACTTCTTGAATTGAAGAAGTTCTTCTTGCATGGCACTCACCCATGCCTCATCATTTAGTGCTTCAATGACGTATTTTGGCTCAAACTGCGAGACAAAACACCGATAAGCACCATCGTGAATGTATCCTTTTTCCATACCCGAGGCATAATCAGCTGAGTACAGCTGATTTCTGGTCTGCACTCCTGATCTGACATCCCCAAAGACATTGTCTAGGGGATGATAGACATTTAGACATGATCCTGGAGTGGTAGGAACAACTACCTCAGATCCAAGATTATGAACATTTGGTTCTGCATCTGAGGTAGATGGAGTTTGAGGTTCCGAAGTCGAAGGGGCATCACTGTTAGATGCTTGTGGACTTGCAGGAATTGGAACCTGTCCCTCCTGACTGTACTGGTCATCTTCTTCAGCTTCATCTTCTGAGGAGGAGTCACTGTCTTCGACTACTCCCCCTGAGTGGTGAGATGATTCTCCCTGTGAGCTCGATGATGTTGAATCAAGAGATGGTGTATTCAAGATATCATACATCATCCGTGTAGGTAACTCGTCATCAGAAGGAGAGATAGGGATGTTGAAGGACTTGAAGAATCCATCATAGTCGAAAAAGTAAGCGGGTCCTTTTCCAGTAGGTGGTGTGGTATGTCTCTAACATCAACATTACACCACACTTCTACTAAACCCGTTGAGTTGTTGTAAACTCTCTTGTTCGGTATGTTGTATCCTACGAATATCCCTTCATCAGCCTTCTCGCTGAATATTCCTTCTTGAGTCTTCTTCAAAAGTGTGCACGGCGCGCCAAATGGTTCGAGATACTCCAAATTAGGTTTACGTCGTTGTAGTAACTCGTAACATGTCTTGCCATGGCGCTTGACTACCAGAACTCGATTTAATGTATAACATGCATTTGCCACTGCCTCATTCCAGAATTGGATAGGCAGTTTCGAGTCTGCTAGCATTGTCCGTGCTGTCTCTATCAAGCTTCTATTCTTCCTCTCCGCAACACCATTCATCTGAGGGGTGTAGGTAGAAGTGAACTGGTGCACAATTCCCTTTTCCTTGCAGTAAGCCTCCATCCACTGATTCTTGAATTCAGTCCCGTTGTCTGAGCGTACTTGTCTCACCTTCAGCTTGTAGAGAGATTCCAGTGTGGTTACTAATTCCTTGAATGACTCAGATGTTTCTGATTTGGACTTCAGAAACATTACCCAAGAGAATCTTGAGTAGTCATCAGTAACCACATAACAGTACAAGTCACCTGCAATGCTCTTTGTACTGACTGGACCAAACAGATCCATGTGAAGAAGTTCAAGAGGAAGCTCGATAGAATGAACTTTCTTTTCCTTATGAGACTTCTTTGTCTGTTTGCCTTTCTTACATGCTACACAGAAATCCGGAAGTTGGAAATTTTTTACGTTGACTCCTCTCACTAGATCCATCTGGATCAAGTGATTCATCTTCCATTGATTAATGTGTCCCATTCTCCTATGCCAGGAAATGGAGTCCTTCTCAGTAGCTTTCGATAAGAAGCACTGAACTTCATGATCCGTTGTAGAAGCCGTTGAGAGATCCAAAACATAAAGGTCTTTATATCTTGAAGCTGTCATCAAAACTTGGTCCTCCAGAATCACGTAGTCTTTCTTTAGGACGTAACACTTCTTGTTGTCAAATATGACTTTAAATCCTTTGTCACATATTTGGGAAACAAAAAGTAAGTTGTTTTGAGGTTGTTGAACGTAGTTCACTTTATCAAACTTACCTTTCTGATTTCCAACCTCTCCCTGAGCTGTGATATATCCTCCTTTGTTACCAGCAAACGAAACATGCCCTCGTTTTATTTGTTTGACATTTGATAAAAGAGCCGTGTTTCCTGTCATGTGCCTGGATGCTCCGCTGTCTACAATCCACGTGTTGGTTTCAGCACTATAGCGAACACCCTGCACATACAATTTAAAACATTAGTTTAGGTTAGGAACCCAAGCCTTTACTGGCTTGGGTTTCCCAGAGGCATCACACATCATGAATTCAACCCATTGACCCTTAGAAGGTGAGGGTAGCTCAGGTGCCTTCTTGTCATCATTATCAGACACAGAGGATGACTTTTCTTTCCATAAGCCAGATTTGTGTAAGGCCTGTTTGTGATAAACAGACGACTGGCTAATGGGTTGAACTTTGGGTTCACTAGTTCTTCTAGGTGGAGTTAAAGATCTCCTCTTAGAAGACCTAGGTTTTGAATCCTGAAGTTCAATTTTCTTCCTAGGTTTCTGATAGTAAGGACAAAAAGAAGCAATGTGTCCACACTCTCCACAGTTGTAGCATGACCTGGTATCAACTTTAAGATTAAACTTTCGTTGTGGAGATGTGTGTGACACCCTAGTGACATCATTATGTTTGGGTTTTAACTCTGCATCTTTTGATTTTTTTCTCTGGTTTAACAAACTTAATTGTTTTAACATTTTTAACCTCCTTTTCTTTTTGGTTAACTGGACTTTGACATGAGACTCGTGAAAGATTAACATTAATAGTCTTTTTAGGTTCAGATTTGACTTTGTTTGACCCTGACTTTATATTAACCTTTTTAAATTCTTTTTCCAGATTAATAGAAGGCATTTTACCCTTTCCCTTTGAAGTGGCCTCCTTTTGCTTTGTTCCAGATTCAATTGAAGAACATGAGGAATCTGGATCACTAACAAGAGGAGTAGACACCACATGATCCTTGATGGGATTGTTATTTATTAGTCTACTCTTAGTGTTCATCAAGGTCTCAGGTGGTGGTGGAACCACTTTATTACCCAAACCCTCCCCGTTGTTACGCTCTCTCACTAACTGTTGGACAATATGAGATGAACTTGCTCAACTGTGCAGTTTTTGCTTTAAAGAGTTGACTTCTACTTCTAAAACTGCTTTTTGTTTCTTAGTGTCTTCTAGGGAGTTAAGATAGTACCTAATGTCATTAGCTTGGTTAAATGCTACTACTTCAGTTTCCCTAAGCTGTTTATTCAAAAGGTCTATCTTTTCTTTGTAACTATGCTCATTTTGTTTTAAAACTCTATTTGCCTCAGTGCACAGTTGCAAATCCTTTACTAAGCTATCATTATGATCTAATAACTTAGCAAATTTCTGATCTTTGCTTTCTCTAAATTTATTACAATCTGAACAAGCATGATTTTGGAACAGTTGGTCAATGGTACTTACCTGAGGAGGTTCTGATGAATTAGCCATCAACGCAGCATCAGATGTCTCTGGTTCTTGTGATTCTTTCTTTGTTGTAGACGTCCCTTCTTCAGGCTTGTAGGTGACATTTGTTGCAGTCTCTTCATTGTTTGACATCGCTAGCTCAACTGCAATATCTCCTTCACTCGCGGAATCATCATCTAAGTCTTCCACGCTTGCAATATTGGATTCTCCCAAAGAGACAAACCAAAAGCTCCAATTCTGTCCTTCATCATCATGGGCAGTCAAGGCTTTTGGATCCTTGCTTGATGAAGTAGAACTACTAGTTTGCTTGTCTTGACGAGTGAAGGACGAGAATGGTTTCCCGTTCCCAGTCTTCTTTGGCTTCACACACTCTCTTTTGAAGTGCCCCTGTTCTCCACAGTTGAAGCAGGTCACCTTGCTCTTGTCAAAACCAAATGTAGTGTCCTTAGTAGCAACCAAGTTTTGTCTGGTCTTCTTCACAAACTTCTTCGCCCTCCGGACAGCACTTGCTAAGCCCCACATAATATCCATCCTTTCCAGTTCAGTCTCATCCACCTGCTCATAGTCCTCATCTGCCAGATGGCAGTTTCCAATTTTCCCAGCAACAAGTCCATCATAGGAATGGACCACTGCTGCCAAGAGATCCATGTGCTCTCGTGCTACTTCTACTGTCACGTTTCCGAGATTCTCGGTCTTTAGTTTTGTAGCATTTGCTTCAGATCCAATGTAATGGGTACTAGAAGACCCAGACGTTTCTGATCCTGAAAGAGAGGCTTGTGATGGACCAGAAGAGCTTGACACAAAGGCGGTTTGAAGAGGTGCTCTAGACGTCTTAACTTGAGGAGTGGCATTGTACAAAGCTGGATTCTGAGTGTATGAAGACTTCTGAGCTCGGTACTTCATCCTAAGTGCTTCTTCTCGCAGCTTTAGAATGAAATCATTGATGTCCATAGTTGCTAGCAATCCATTCTATCTCAGATTTAAAACAAACGAAGCCCAACTATCTGGCAACCCATCTGCAAAATTTGACACTTTATCTTCCATGGTAGTTTTGACACCATGTGTATGCAGCTCGCTCATCAAATGGTAGAATCTATCAATAACATCGTCTAAACTCTCGTTTCCCATTGACGAGAAGTTGTCAAATTCTTTCTTCAACTCCTTAGCTTTAATGGCCTTCAGCGAAGTATTTCCGTCATATCTTTTCTCCAGCTCATCACATAATTTCTTGGCTTGCTTATTCTCAGAGTACTGGTGAAAAATATCCTTAGGGATAGACTATGTTAGCAATGCATATACCCTCTTTTCTGCATTATATTTAACTTTCTATGCATCAGTCATTCCTTCTAAAGTAAGCTTCACCCCATCAGCTCCCACCGGCATACTATAACCCGTCTCAATAGCTTCCCACATATTTGGATCCACTCCATTGAGGTAGATCTCAAAATGTTGTTTCCAGTGGGGAAACTCATCTAACGTTATAAGCTTTGGGGGTTTATTATGATTCCCCACCTCACTCTCAAGTAGCAGTAAGTTCTGAATCCGTGAGTCCTTCCCGGCTGTAAACGCTAAACACTGATCCTCCATCTCGATTAACTTTAAGTCTCTTGAACAATCTGTTAACTGCTGCGACTGGAGTTATGCGAATGGGCTACCCGTGCGAATGAGCTATGCGACTGATTCAATCGTGCGGCTGAACTAAGCGATTGGTCCAGTCGTGCGAATGAAACTGATGCGGATGAACAATGCGACCGGTAGGCTTAGTCGTACGAATGAAGATGCGACTCAGTCCAATCATGCGTCTGGGAGATGCAAATGAAGTCCAGTAGTGCGATTGGGTCAATCGTGCGACTGAAGCTGCTGTTTTTCGAAAATTTCTAGGTTTAACGTGTTTTGGCCGTAAAAACCCGAATTTTCACCAACCCTAATCGCCTAATGCCATAGAAACCAAAACTTGATGAGCAGGAGACGTCCAAGACAACTTTTGACACAAAAAGATTGCGTTTTTAGTGAAAAAAAACACAAACTTTGTATCAAAATTGATTGAATCACACGTAATCAAGAGCCAAACCTCTGATACCACTTGTTAGGATCTGGTATTTAATGAAATACCAACTTATTAACGTGTAAACCAAACCGAATAGTGCGGAATCCTATTTGATTGGCGATCCAATCAGTGAGAACGCACGAAGAATCAATAAGGTATTGAATCTAACGTTAAGAATCGATTAGGAATCGATCTACAACGTTCTATGAACTTAGAGTACGAACTTGGAGGCTTCTGGACGGCTAGGGTACGTTTGGAGTCGAATTGGAATGAATGCTTACGTTTCTCCACGAATTGGGTGGTATTTATAGGCTAGGGTTGCTCATTCGGGCGACTGAACCATTAGCATGGTTGAGTCGTGCGATTGAGCCATGCGGTTGATCCATCCGCACGACTGTGTGTTCAGTTGTGCGACTGAGCCAATCTCATGTTACAATCATACGACTGATCCAGTCTCCTGGTTCAGTTGTGCGACTGAGTCATTCACCTGAAGTTGTTCATGCGTATGGTCCATTCGCATGGGCCATTCGCATGTGTACTTCAATTTGCTAAGTTTGAATGTATTCATTTGTATAACATTATGTGTATCAATTCAAACAATCACAACCTATATAACCAATTCAATATCAACTCATTAATGAAATATTAAACATTATAAATCACAAACAACCATTCTCATTTCATTAATATTCCAACCATTACATAAGCGTAAGACAAACAAGACATATGACATTCATATCAGGATCTAGGTACATATGTATCAACACCCTCAGCCAGTAATAGTTCAGGTACATGGATCTCATTTCTTCCCTTCAGTCTGTGGGAATTGCTCATGAACTTAGAGACCATACAAGAAAGTTCATGAGTGCGTTATCCAATGAGTGGACATTCTACTGTGTCTCTATCAAGAGAACAGAGAACCTGAATACACTCACCATGACCGAACTCTATGGCATCCTTGATGGATACCGTTTGGAAATGGAGAGTAAGAGAGGTCATCAGACAAGCAGACCCTTAAGTCTTCCTGCTAGTAATGCTTTAATGGTTGCTAAAGGCTCGGGAACCTCCCAGCCTCAACAATACCTGACTTACACCCAGCAGCCATCTTGTTCTTTTGGGTCATACATCACATTTCCTGAAACTCCAAGGTCTCAACAAGATCAGCAAAGTTCCTTTCAGGACAACTGTGCTTTTGTCTCAGGAAGTGGACACTCAAATGATTATCAATATTGCTTTGATGATCTGGAGTGCTTCAGCCCAGATGACGTGGAATACGTGGACATAGTCCAACAAATGGCTCTATTAACCTACAGAGCAAAGAAGCTCTTTAAAAGAACTGGAAGGCAATTCCCCCAGAACCCAATCAACAGCAAATTCGGGTTTGATAAAACTATAAGGTTTCCTATAAGTCTGATGCAAACCAATACATCCAAAGTCTCTCTGCAAGCAATGCACTAAAGAACTAAAGTAGAATTGCTTCGGACGTTTACACCATGCACTAGAAATATTCTAAGTGTAAAATCTTCTGAAGCCAAGACCAATATCTTCCGAAGCCAAAAGTGAAGTCTTCCAAAGCTTCAGAGACAAAGTCTTCCGAAGCCAAATAGTGAAGATAGATTTCTTCCGAAGACTTTTAAGGATATGCCTTTATCTGATGTACTTTACCATAAAGCTAGATCACCATTCCGCTACAACTCTGTAAAGTCACCAACTTACATGAGTTGGTGAAAGGTCCCTGCTTTTGGTAACTGTTCATTGAGGTCTTGAGTCCATGCTTTCTACTTTATGTACTTTTATCCTTTTTGTAATATATTAGGATGTGAGCTATGGCATGTCATAGTCACAAATCAAAAGGCAGACATGCCTTTTGATTCTACAATTGATTTTGTTTGTGTCTAGTCAATTGTATCCAGCTGGCTTTCAAAGTATAGCCGGCTGTAGGTTATTCCATGTTCTAGTATCTTTCTTTATGCTTTGTAACACTTGTAATAGAACTTGAGAAAGAAATATAATGCATCCTTGAAACCCAATCTCTTGTTCTGTCTCTTACTTGTTACTTGTGTTCTTAGTATCATTATTGTGGTTAATCTAGTTTACTGTTTGATTAAGTTTGGTTAATCACTTCTTTGTGTTGTTTTGTTGTAAGTGACCACCCTTCACCAGTCCTGCAATTGGTATCAGAGTTTTTCAGGCTCTTGATATAAGATCTCACCATCTTAGGATCCCTCACACACAAATACTAAACTTTCAAATGGCATCCATCTCTAAGACTGATATGGAAACTGGAACCATGAACAAGTCCCCACTAATCACTCTTGATGACTTTGATACCTGGTGTATGAGAATGGAAGGTTTCATCAGGCCTCTAAACTCAAGAATGTGGGAGTCTATTGAAAATGGACCTTTCATACCCAGCACTCTTTCTGCTACTGGTGTTGGTATGATCCCCAAAGATGTGGCTAACTACTCTGATGAAGATAGGAAGAGAGTAAAGATTGATAGAAAAGCCATGACTGCTCTTCAAACTGCCCTTCCAAACTCTGTGTACAGAGGTTTCAAGAAGTGCAAAACAGCTAAACAGCCGTGGGATGCACTAAAACTGATGTATGAAGGCTCCTATGAAGCAAAGGAGAACAAGAAGGACCTCCTGAAGCAGCAGTTTGAAAACTTCACCTTCAAAACAGGTGAAACCATGACTCAGCAATACTTCAGGTATGTTGAGATAGTGGATACCCTTGTGGATGGAGGAGTTCCTTTTGAAAACAGAGACATTTTAAGGAAGTTTATGTCCTCACTTCCTAGGCAATGGACACACTATTGTGTGGTGAACAAGAGGACTGAAAATCTCAAAACTCTTACTCTGACAGAGTTATATAGGATTCTCAGTGGCTACGAGATGGTGATGAACATGCAAGGTTCATCTGGCAACTCCAACAATCAATTGGGTTCAGCCCTGCATGTTGTTGAAAGGGATAGCATAGAACCCCAACATCATCTCATATGCTACTCTGACAACTCGCCAAAGGGTCCTTTCATCACCTTCCCAGAGACACCCAGGGAGAACTACACTCAAGGAAGCCCATTCCAAGAGACAAGCTCTTCTCAAGCCTTTGTGTCTTCTGATGAAAGTTGTGGCAACTCTCTTTTCACTCTTAAAGACCTGGATTGTATCCATCCAGATGATCTGGAATATATGAAAATAGTCTAGCAGATGGCTCTTCTCACTCATAAAGCCAAGAAGTTCTACAAGAGAACTGGAAGGAGGTTTCCAAGCAATGTAACCAGTGGAAAGTTTGGCTTGGATAAAAACAAAGTCAAGTGTTAACTTGTAATGTGATGGGCCACTTTGCTAGAGAGTGTAAGGCACCTAAAACAAATGGTGGCCAAGCACAAACCAGACCAAACTAAACTGACAAAGCCCCTCAGAATGAGAAGCCAAAGCAACAAGCTGCTGTTGCTGTTGAAGAAGGACGCTTTGACTGGAGCTTTCAGGTGGAAGATGCTTCTCCAAACCAAGCACGAATGGCAGATCATGATGAAGCTAAGGTATTGGAACATCTCTGTACTCCTGAATGCATTGCTAAATTTAACAGATACAGGTCCTATAACTTGGAGATGTGATCTGATCTTGAGTCCTTAAACATTTTAAAATCTGATTTTAGAAAGTCTGAAAATGATTATAAACTAAAGATAGAGGACTTAGAGAAAACCATTTCAGTTCTAAAACATGAACATACAGATTTTAGGACTCAAATCCAAGATCTCATAACCAAGCTGACTGAGTGCCAGGCTGAGCTTGTGATCAACAAAGCCAGGGCAGAAAAGAGTGTTCTTGAAGAAGAGACCTTCAAGAACATCATATCCTCATCCCTGCACAACAAGGTGTGTTATCAAAATAGACAGGGTCTGGGATCCAGTGAGATAGCTCCTCCACACACAATCTTGTCTTTAAGATCTCCTAGGTGTGGAAATTGTGAAGATGAGCTTCCTCTCATAGATCCTATAAGTGAAGAGGATGAAGAAGAGATAGTGAAGAATTCCTCTGAGAAGAGTGAAGAGAAGGATTCTAAGAAGGGCCACTATCCTTCTAGGGAGAAGAAGATTACTATGATGACCAAGTCAGTGAGAAAGAACTTGATCAGGAAGAGCTAAAGAAAAGCTAAGAAGGCTCAAGAGATCAAGGCTACTATTGACTCTAAGCAGAAACAAGTTTTTATCTCTGCAGGGTTTGAAGTAGTAAAGACTGAAGATATCAACCAAAACTCTTCAGCTAAGAGTTCTGGTTCTTGTTCAATTCATCTCAGTACCAAGAAGAAGACTGATCTGCTGTGTACCACTACTGCACAGCCTGGACCATCAAACTCCAAGAACAGCTCCCAGCCCATAAGAGCTATCTCAGGATCTGCAAAGATGAAGGTGGAGAAGGGATGTGACCAAAGACAGTCTTACTCTCATAAGGAGACTCTTGTGAAGAAGAAAATGTTGTGTGTCATGTGTGAAAGTACCTCTTACATTGCTAAGGATTGTCCATACAATCCTAAAAGTACTGTCCATATGACCAATACAAAGACTTCAAAGAGTTTCAAGAAGATTCAAGCTTCGGAAGGAAAGTCTATTTCCTTCGGAAGCTCCAAATCTAAGAAGAAGGCAAATGGAACATTACCTTCGGAAGAGAAGTTGGTCTCGAAAGAAAGGAATTCTTTCGAAGCACTTAAGTCTGCTGCAGTGACTGTAGAATCTTCTGAAGGTTCAGTCATCAAAACTTCCGAAGTCCCAAAAGCTTCCGAAGTTTTGAAGGTCAAGTCCAAGACTCCAAAGGTGGTGTGGAAGTCTATGAAAGACCAAGTGACTGAAGTTTCTCCATCAACAACAGCTTAAGATCCTTCTAGCACAACCATAGGATCTATTACTGTTGCATTACCTTCTATTATACTTAGTGAGCCCAAGACAAGTAAGGCTTAGGTTTCCAAATGTAACTAATCATTTTCTTTGTGCAGGAACAGCTCAAGACAAACAAGAATGTCTGTATCATTGATAGTGGCTGTTCCAGGCACATGACAGTCAATAGGTCACTACTCCATAACTTTATGAGGATTGATGAAGGACCAGTTGCTTTTGGAGGAGATGAAGGTGGTTACATTTCTGGAAGGGGCAAGGTCACAAATGGTAAGCTCAGCATTGAAAAGGTAAACTTTGTCAATGAGCTTGGGTACAATCTTCCGAGTGTATCCCAATTTTGTGATCAGAGTCATAACTTGCTCTTTACTGAGCATGAGTGCATTGTTCTGAAGCCTGGAGTGGCATTCCTCATGAGCACATTCTGCTTAGAGCCCGCAGGAAAAGGGAACATGTACAAGATGGACTTGCAAGAAACATCTCCTCCGGAGAAGTTTCATGCTTTCTGTCTAAAGCAAATAGTGATGAGTCTTTCCTATGGCATAAAAGAATGTGCCATGTAAACTTTAAGAACATGAATAAACTAATTAAAAACATTTGGTAACTGGAATGCCAAAGAAAGAGTTTACAAGGGATGATCATTGTGTTGCATGCCTGAAAGGGAAGCAACATAAGGTATCTCACAAGCCTAAGGAAAAGGAACTCCATCACTACTCCCCTACACTTATTATATATGAATCTCTTTGGCCCCACCAGTGTAATGAGTCTAGGAAGGACCTCTTATTGTTTGGTAATCACAGATGATTTTACGAGATTCACTTGGGTTTTCTTTCTTAGAACTAAGGATGAGACCCCTGAGATTCTGAAGAATTTCATCTTAAAAATTGAGAATCAAAGTGATCACAAGGTCAAAACCATAAGATGTGATCAAGGGACTGAATTCAAGAATCAAATCCTGGATACATTTTGTGATGAAAAAGGTATTACAAGACAATATAGTGCTCCCAGGACTCCTCAGCAAAATGGTGTTACTAAGAGGAGAAACAGGACACTAATTGAAGCTGCAAGAACTATGTTGTCTGACTCTAAACTGCCCATCACCTTCTGGGCAGAGGCAGTAAACACTGCTTGCTATGTGTAAAACAGAGTTTTAGTAGTTAAGACACATGGTAAGACTCCTTATGAACTTTGGCACAAGAGAAAACCTTTCATTGATTTTCTCAGGTCATTTGGATGTCCTTGCACCATCTTTAATACCAAAGATCAAATTGCCAAATTTGCTGAGAAATCAGATGATGGACACTTCATTGGATACTCTTCCCAAGCTAAGGCTTATAGAGTATACAATCTTAGAACTAGAATTGTTGAGGAGTCAGCCAATGAACACATATCCTGTGTAGCTGGTTCTGGTCCTGATTGGCTATTTGATCTTGATTTTGTTACCAACTGTTTTAACAAATCTTGTGAGAATGTTTTAGGATCTATAGAAAATTTAAATACAGGTGATCCTGATCCAAGATTTGAGCTAGGAAGACCTTCAACTCATACATCTTCAGCTCCAGTTGGAACTACTTCAGCAAATGAGGTTTCTATCAGCACTACAATAACAAATTCAGCTGATACATCTGGGGTGCCTTCAAATTCCCGCTCAAAGGTTCCACAACCAGATAAAGATACCTCAATTGTGGAAGACAACAATGGTGATGGTGAAAGTGATCAGGAATTCCTTGATGCTAATAACCACACCATAGATGACAACATCAATGATGTCACACACTCATTGGATCAAGTCAATCTTGATAAGTGTGGTGCTGTGGAGGGTGAATCATCTATGCCAGATCTAAATTTCTCAAATTTGGATCTTTCTCAACAACTTGTTGTGATCCCTCAGCTTACGATCCATAAGTCTCACCCCACCACAAACATCATTGGAGATGTTGTCACTGGGGTAAGAACAAGAGGACAAATCCATGAAGCAAATGTTTGTCTTCACTCTTGTTTCTTATCCCAGATAGAGCCAAAGAAAGTTGATGAGTCTCTAAAGGATGGAAGTTGAGTTGAAGCTATGCAACAAGAGTTGCTTCAATTCAAAAGGCATAAAGTTTGGAACCTTTGTCCTTTTCCTCATGGGAAGACTACCATTGGAACCAAATGGGTGTTTAGGAATAAGAAGGATGATAGAGGCATTATCATCAAGAATAAGGCAAGACTTGTTGTTTAAGGATACACACAAGAAGAAGGGATTGACTACACTGATGTCTTTGCTCCTGTAGTAAGATTAGAAGTTGTTAGGATATTCCTGGCATTTGCTGCATCCAAGAACTTCAAGGTCTTTCAACTTGATGTAAAGTGTGCTTTTCTATATGGAGTGATTGATGAAGAGGTGTATGTCAAACAGCCACCTGGTTTTATAGACCCCGATCATCCTGATTATTTCTGCAAGCTTGACAAAGCTCTTTATGGGCTGCATCAGGCATCCAGGAAGTGGTATGAGACATTGTCCAACTATCTTTGTAAACATGGATACAGGAGAGGTACTATAGATGGAAACTTCCTTCATCAAAGGACAGGAAAATGACATATTGCTAGTTCAAGTGTATGTAGATGACATCATATTTGGTTCAACTAATCCAAAGCTCTGCAAAGACTTTGAGAAGTTGATGAAAGACAGATTTGAAATGAGTGCAATGGGAGAACTCAATTTCTTTTTGGGAATTCAAGTGAAGCAAGTTGAAGATGGCATCTTCATAAGTCAGTCAAAGTATGTTCAAGACATACTCAAGAGGTTCAACATGACTGATTGTAAGATTGCTAAGACACCCATAGCCAGGAACCACTCCCTTGGACCTGATCTGGAGGGGGAGTGTGTAGATGAACACTTATACAGGGCTAAGATTGGGTCTCTTATGTATCTTACTGCTAGCAGGCCTGATATCATGTTTGCTACATGTATTTGTGCAAGATATCAAGCCAACCCTAAGATGTCTCACCTCATCACTGTCAAAAGGATTTTAAGATACCTCAAAGGTGCTTCAACACTTGGTTTATGGTATCCAAGAATCCTAACTTCAATCTGTATGCTTATACAGATAGTGATTATGGTGGTTGCAACATGACTGCAAAGTCTACATCTGGGGGATGTTAATTCCTTGGTGGAAGGGTTGTCTCATGGCAATGCAAGAAACAATCTTGTGTGTCTGCATCAACTGCTGAGGCTGAATACATTGCTGCTGCAAGTTGCTGTGCTCAAGTGCTTTGGATTCAAAATCAGATGCTAGACTATGGATTTAACTTCAAGGAGACTTCTATCCACATAGACAACAATAGTGCTATCTCTATCACTAAGAACCCTTTGCAGCACTCAAGGACCAAACACATAAATATCAGGTATCATTTAATAAGAGATAACTATGAAAAGGGATTAATTAAACTAGTCAAAGTTCATACAGATGAACAATATGCTGATCTTTTTACAAAAGCTTTCGATGAACAGAGATTTAAATATCTAATATCAGCTATTGGGATGATTAACTTTGAGTAGATTATTTTCTTAAAAATAATTCTAATTATTTTTTAAAATATGTGTGTCCTAAGTTGTCTAGTTCATCACTTTCATAAGCTCATGTTTTCTTTGGATATCAAATCCTTTTTGAAGACTTTCCTTAGATTCTTGAAAACTATTTGATCCTTTGGAAGATATACTTTTACCTTCGGAAGAAAATCATGTCTTCAAAATAAATAATTGTCTAAGAAATTTTACCTTCGGAAGAAGTCTAAATCTATCTTCCGAAGCTTAAAAACTTGTCTCAGACACTTTTTTGTTTTTAAGGACTTTTTCCTTCCGAAGCAAAATAAACTCTCAGAAGCTTTATTGTTTTATATACAAAGCATTCAAGTGTTTATTTCTCTTCCAAAGCAAAATTTTCAAGACTCTCAGGAAAATCTTCCGAAGTCATTTTAGCTTCGGAAGCTTTTTTTCATTAAAACTTCCGAAGATAATTTACCTTCAGAAGCTTTTCGAATTCCAAGAAAACTACTTTTTGAGCAAAAGCAAACTATTTTTTCAGAGGTGGGACCGACATTCGGATTTCAAAGTTTATCCTCTTTCATTAACTTTGGTTCAAATCCCTTTTCACATAAATACCCAATGGTTCCCCCTCTCCCTCACTATCTTCTTCAATTCTACTATTCCTCAAACCTAATTCCCAAACCGCCTTTGCTTTTCACCTTTCTTCATCCTTAAGCTTCTCAAATGGCCAACCTTAACCGCAGAAACAACCCAGATTTCTCCATGCAACTTCACAGGCAACATAATCAGGTTGCTCTATTAAGCTCTGACAAAGATGAAAGTTTCTCAGAGATTTGCCAGTTCTTAGCTCTATCAAATTACTTCACCTCCTTAACCATTGATCCTACTCTCTATGAGGATCATCTGCTTGAATTTTGGAAGACCTGCCAAGAGGTCATTATGGATGGGGAGAAGGCACTGTCTGCCACAGTGCAAGGGAGGACAATCTTCGTCACAAGAAAGGGAAGAAGGTGAGTTGTCCTTCCCAAAGGAAGCTGTCAATCATTCCTTTCAGCAGATGGGCTATGAGTGGGATTTCTCTGTAAAGACCTTCAGGAAAGGGAAGGTCTCATCCCAGTGGAAATATCTACTCCATGTGGTTATCTACAGCTTATCAAACAAGCATGGAGGGTGGGACCAGATTCCTAAGGATCTCTCCTTCATAGTGCATAGAATGGTTCAAGGGGTCAAGTTCAGGTACTCTCAATTTGTCTATACCAATTTGCTTGCTAACTTGGACTCCTTAGAGTATTATATGTTTCCTAGATATGTTCACAGTTAAATAGATAATATTCTTAAATTGGGACAGATAATATTCTTAAATTGGGACAGATAATATTCCAACTGTGAACTGGGCTCACAGTTGAGGAAAATAGATAATATTCTTAAATTGGGACAGATGAAGCCCAACATCTTTAAAATCATGAAGAAGCCAACTGTAGGCTTCTCAGGGATAGAAACAGCCCTTGGCCACAAAATATTAGAGCTCATTTCTCAAGGTGACAACCTAGCAACACAAGCAAGTGTTGAACCCACACCTTCTACCTCTCTACCCCTAAAAAGGCCTCAAGTAACCCTCACCTACCAAAGAAAATCCAAACGAACCCCTGCTCAAGCTATTGAGTCTGTGCAGGTCCCCATATACTCACCTTTACAGGGAGGAAGTGGACACTAGAGCTCCCACTTCCCCTGAGGAGCAAACCACTCCAATCTCTTCAACTATCAGGGCTGAGGTTCCTTATGCTCACCCTGATGAGCTCACAAGCCCAACTGCCTTAAGCCTTCACTCTGAGTCTCAACACTCAAGTGAACAACCTTTAGAGGACAGTTACCATCCCTAGCCTTTAGATCTAAATCAACCCATTCCCAACCTTTCCTTCTATACTGATGAAGACTTAGGTTTCAGTGAGTACCATGAGTCTCTCTCTCTTCCCCTACTCAAAGAGAGATGAGTACTCCTGAGTCTCCTCAGTCTAGCCCACATTAGTCACCTATAACTGAGGTGGACACTTCTGAACCTGTACAGGATGTCCATATCGAAGAGGCTCTCACTTTTGAAAGTGATTACATTATTAAGACCTCAACCATGGCAACTCAGCCCACTGACATCTCAACTGAGATTGCCAGTGAGCAGAGGAAAACCAGCAGCCAAGAACCTCAAGCTGGTGGTGAGAGAGAGGATTTCGGTCCAATCATCTCATCCCCCAATGATTCTTCTGATGAAGAAGAGGGGAATCTGAGACTAAAGGTGCAAAAACTGTAAAAACATGCTCCTATTTAGTCTCTAAGGTTAGTCATCTTGAATCTCAGGTGACTACCTTACACAACAGGGTCAATGATCAGCAACTTGAGATATCTTATCTCAGGGAAAAACTAGCTTGGAGACCTTTAAGAAGACTTCAACCAGGAACACAAGAACCTGTGAATGTGGTTGACCTAACCTCTAGCTCACCTATGCAAGAGGGTGATGATACCAAAAAGGGGGAGAAAGTCATTACAAAGACAGAACCTGGGAGCTCCTCAGAGAGAATGGACATTGAGGACTCACCATCCTCACTTGCAATTGTGCATTCTCAGCAACTTCCTCAAGTTCACATTAATGTGGACTCTATAGACTCTATCATCAGGAGTCTCTTTAAGGAAGGTATACCAAGGGCTATGTCATCCTCCCCTCAAGTAACTTCAAACTACATCATTGGGTGGAGGTATGATGCTGATAGAAGAGCCCTTATTCTTCACAGAGTTCAAAGGCAGCGAGAAGTATTTGATTTTCAAACTTTGAACTTCTATGAAGGTCTGGATCTAGTCAACATGCCACTTGTCAACCCAAGCAACTCAAGACAAGCTGACAGATTGGCTCAAAGAATCCAAGACAGGATCACTGCAGAGTTTAGCTTAAGAAGGAGACTTAGGCAATCAGGTAATGCCATCGGTCAACTGGATGTTGAGGCAGACCCTAAGATTAGTTTCATAGGGGAAACCTTGAGTGAAGGCCTAGTGGCAGAACCTGAGACCCCTGTCTCATCATCATCAACTGCTGCAGAGATCCACATTCCTTCTGAGACACCTGCTGGTGAAGGTGCTTCTCAACCTCTCTCTGGCCAGAGCATGGATGCTACACCAAGCAATGAAGGCCAAACCTCTATCCACCCTGAGTCACAAAGGTTTGTGGGTGACAAAGGGAAAAGGATTTTGACTCCTGAGAAAATTGAGGAGGAGAGAGAGAGAGGAAGAGGAAGCTAAGGGGAGAAAGTTCCTCTGGGTCTTCAGGTTTTATGCAAGCTGCAATCAGGGTTGCCCCCAGACCAAATACTCAAGATGATGAGTTGAGGGCAGTCAGGATTACTTACCTGCAGACCAGGAACTATGATATTGATGAAATTATTTCTCTCCCCTTAGAACAACTAAATGAACTGGCTGACATGGAAGTGTCAAAAGAGATTAAAGAAAAAGAGGATGCAAGGTTACTTCTCCAATTCAAAGAGGAGAAGAGACAGAAAAGACTCTACAAGCATGCTCCTACTCTCTCCCCAGTTCAAGAAAACCCTGTACAAGAAGATGGGGTTCAACAAGAACCTCAGGTAGACAAAGAAGAAGATAGGATCAAAATGATCAACTACCTGAGTGCCACAGGCTTCTATCAGGCAGATGCACTTCTTCACTTGTCCTATGACTATGTTGAGTTTGAGTACTTAAAACAACTTGAGCTTGAGTTAGTCAAAGACAGAAAGACAATTAAGAAGAAGCTAAGGGAAGAAGCTACAAACTCAAGAGCCATCACCCAAAAGAGTATGAAGAAGTCAGCTAACAGACAAAGGATGATGAGCTTCTTGAAGCTGTATGGATTCTCCGGAAGGAGACTTGGCCCTATGTCTCTATCCACAATGGATGAGCATATAAGGGTAATCAAGCAGAAGATCAAGAGTGGAGAACTGATTGACTTACACTCTCTTCCAATTCAAGTCCCACCTGAAGTGGAGGTTAAGGTTGAACAAACTAAGACAATACAACCCGGACCTCCTGCTGAGCCTTAGCAAGCTTCATCTTCTGATCCACAGCAGGGTCAACCTCCCTCTCCTTCTGAACCTGAGAGAGAGGAAGTCCGAACTAAGAGAGACAACAGAGATCAATCTGGTACTGCAACCTAGTCTTCTTAGTTAAAACCTTCAAAGAGGAAAAAGAGGATGGCTTCTAAACCAAAGTCTAAGAAGAAGAAGCCTAAATCATCTACCTCTACACCTTAGGCTGAGTCAAATCAACCTGATAAAGTGCATGAAGGGGCAGCCCAATCAACTCCAATACAATTGGCTCCTCTTGCAGCTGAGACACCCATCTTATCCTGGACCTTCTCTTCCAATCCAGAAAGATGGCATATGATCAGAGATCAAGGTGTTGAGAATGTCTATACATGGCAAGACATAATCAACTTACCTCAGCATGATCTCTTTGAGATGAGAAGATACTATGAAGACTACTAACATCTGAAGATCTTCTAAATGTTTTGGTAGCATCAGCCTAGGGGGAGTTTGTAAGGATTCCTATAAGTCTGATGCAAACCAAAACATCCAAAGTCTCTCTGCAAGCAATGCACTAAAGAACTGAAGTAGAATTGCTTCGGAAGTTTTACACCATGCACTAGAAATATTCTAAGTGTAAAATCTTCCTAAGCCAAGACCAATATCTTCCGAAGCCAAAAGTGAAGCCTTCCGAACCTTCAGAGACAAAGTCTTCCGAAGCCAAATAGTGAAGACAGATTTCTTCCGAAGACTTTTAAGGATATGCCTTTATCTGATGTACTTTACCATAAAGCTGGACCATCTTTCCGCTGCAACTCTGTAAAGTCACCAACTTACATGAGTTGGTGAAAGGTCCATGCTTTTGGTAACTGTACATTGAGGTCTTGAGTCCATGCTTTCTACTTTATGTACTTTTATCCTTTTTGTAATATATTAGGATTCTACAACTGATTTTGTTTGTGTCTAGTCAATTGTATCCAGCTGGCTTTCAAAGTATAGCCGACTGTAGGTTGTAGTATAAGTATTCCATGTTCTAGTATCTTTCTTTATGCTTTGTAACAGTTGTAATAGAACTTGAGAAAGCAATATACTGCATCCTTGAAACCCAATCTCTTGTTCTGTCTCTTACTTGTTACTTGTGTTCTTAGTATCATTGTTGTGGTTAATCCAGTTTACTGTTTGATTAAGTTTGGTTAATCTCCTCTTTGTGTTGTTATGTTGTAAATGACCACCCTTCACCGATCCTTCAAATACCAAGGCCAAATGTTATAACTGTAACCAACTTGGTCATTTTGCAAGGGAATGCAAGGCTCCCAAGTCCAATCCGGGAACCCCACAGGCCTCCACACATCCCTCTACACCAAAGCCCATGGGAAAGTCAACAGAAACAGCTGCAATGGCTCAAGAAGTTGACTGGAGCTTCATGGTAAAGGATGTGACCCCTGCTCAAGCACTCATGGCTGGAACAGATGAAAATAAGGTATATGAAAATCTCTGTACTCCTGACTGTGTTGCTAAGGTTAAATTGTATCAGGACTACAATATGGAGATTAAGTCCGATATTGAGTCTTTAAATGTTTTAAATCCTGATTTTAAAAGGGCTGAATCTGACTATCATAGAAAAATTGAAGAGTTAGAGAAAACTATGTGCCTATTAAAACACAAACACACAAACTATAAGACTCAAATAAAAGATTTAATATCCAAATTGATTGAGGCTCAAGCCCAGCTTGTCACAGCTGAGGCTCAAGCCCGGAAGTATGCTATTTCCGAGCAAAACTTCCAAGCCATTCTTGCATCATCCTCTCACTCAAAACTTTGTTACCAAAACAAAGGTGGGTTGGGAACCAATGAAATTGCTCCACCACACTCCTATGAGTCTATAAGACAACCAAGGTGTGGTACTGAAAAGCAAGAGGTTCCATCTGCTGACCCATCTTCTTATGAGTCAAAGAATGATGCAACCATGGAGACCATTACAAAGAAAAACCAGGTAATTATACCCTCTCATACCAATGATGATCAAACCCTAACCACCAAAGCTAGAAGAAGCAGAGCTAAGACAGCTAGAAAAATAGCCAAGAAAGTGGCTGAGTCTAAGCTGAAGATAGACCCAAAGCAAAATGGTGTATTCATCTCAGCTGGATTCCAGGTGGTTGGAAACTCTGATTCAGGAAAAAGGTGTAGTACCAGCAGTCCTCTCCTACCAAAGGATCAGAAGTTAAAGGGAAAGGTTGCAGATGAAGAGAAAAAGCACAATAAACAGTAATCCTTAAATTCCCAAAAGATTAACATTGCATGCATAATGTGTGGTCTGCAAAACCACATGGCCAAAGATTGTTACTACAATCCTGCTAGCACACATTATGCAAATAATGTTAAAAAGGAAGAAGTCAAGGAAGGTTTCTCATTTGGACCATATCAAATGGTTCAAGTGATGAAAAAGGGAAAGCTTGTTTCCGAAGCAAGGCTGCTTCGGAAGAATGTCCTTCTTCCAAAAGGAAAAAAGCTTCGGAAGCTAAAGATATCAAGACTCAAAAGAATAAAAGAGTCCCCTTGAAACCATCCCAAAAGAAGACTGCTTCGGAAGAAAAGGTGGTGAAGGCTTCTTCCGAAAAGAAAGAAGCTTCGGAAGAATGCCAAGCTGCAAAAGCTTCAACAAGCTCATCCTCCACGATCAACCAAGGGATGGAATGGAAGATCAAGGAAGATGTTGTAGCCCAAACCTCTTCTTCAAGGACATCCATTGAACCCCATGCATAAATTTTGGTTCAATTATGTCACTATCATTGGAAGAACCCAAGACCAACAAGGCTTGGGTTTCCAATCAAAACTAATCATCTCATCTTATGTGCAGGGACATCCATATGACAAGAATAACAATGTTTGGATTGTGGATAGTGGATGCTCCATGCACATGACAGGGAACAGATCTCTCCATTAACAATTTCAACATTATGATGGAGGTCCTGTCCAGTTTGGAGGTGAGGCCAGAGGATATATTTATGACAGAGGAAGTATATCCAATGGAAAATTAAAGGTTGACAAAGTTAACTTTGTCAAACAGCTTGAAGACAATCTGTTAAGTGTTTCTCAGTTCTGTGATCAAAAGCATCAAATGCTTTTCACAAAACATGAGTGCATAATCCTCAAACCCGGGATGACAATTCCTCAGGAATTGGTGCTTCTTAGATCTCCTCGGAAAGGGGATATGTACAAGCTAGATATTAACAATGCTTCCCCAATAGGAGAAGTATCATGCTTTCTTTCCAAAGCTGATGGTAATGAGTCAACACTATGGCATAAACGAATGTGTCGTGTAAATTTTAAGACAATGAATAAATTGGCTAAAAATAACTTGGTACATGGTTTGCCTAAAAATGAATTTTTCTGCAAAGATAACTGTGTTGCATGCCTAAAAGGAAAGCAACACAGGGCATCTCATAAATCCAAAGTTGTTAACTCCATCACCACTCCATTACACTTATTGCACATGGATCTATTTGGTCCCACAAGTATAATGAGCATAGGAAGGAAATCATATTGTCTTGTGATTGTTGATGATTTTACTAGATTTACATGGGTATTCTTTAAGAACCAAAGATGAAAGTACTGAAACTTTGAAATCTTTTATTCTTAGAATAAAAAATCAAATTGATCACAAGGTTAAAATAATTAGAAGTGATCAAGGGACTGAGTTTAAGAACCACGTTCTTGACTCATTCTGTAACACAAAAGGGATTTCCAGACAATATAGTGCTCCTAGAACTCCTCAACAAAATGGTGTTGCTGAGAGGAGGAATAGGACACTTATTGAGGTTGCTCGGACTATGTTAGCTCATTCAAAGCTACCTCTAACATTTTGGGCAGAGGCAGTCAGCACTGCATGCTATGTGCAGAACAGGGTCCTTGTAGTAAAGCCACATGGAAAAACCCCTTATGTGCTATGGAACAAGAGGCCACCGTTCATTGGCTTTCTAAGGTCCTTTGGCAGCAGGTGTACCATACTTAACACAAAATACAATTTGGCAAAATTTGCTGAAAAGTCGGATGATGCCATCTTTGTTGGATATTCCTCTAACTCTAACTCTTATAGAGTTTATAACATTAAAAATCAACAACTTGAGGAATCTTTCAACATTGTAGTTAATGAGCACACTCTTTGTGTTAGGGGAAATGGTCCTAATCATATATTTGATTTAGAATTGTTTCCAAACTATTCTAAACCATCTTGTGAGAATGTTTCAGCTGGAACAGGTGCTCAAAGTGACTCTGATGATGATCAACTGTTTGAGCTTCCCAGACCTATTCCAAGTTCTCCAAGAGCTGTAGCAAATCAAGATCCCACTATTGGCAGATCTGATAGTATAACCATCTCAAGAGATAGTGGAGCTTCAACAAGCGGTTCACCTGTTGACTCTCAAACCTCTTCAGGTGACCCTGCACAACACCAAGCTGATAAAAGCAACATCTTGAAGGAACAGGCAACTATTGATGCTGCTTCACAGCAAACAAATGATGATGCTTCTCTTTCATTCTATCAGTTCTCATTGAATGAGTTTGAAACAGCAGCTGGACCAAGTGTTCAAGCTCATGAGCAAAATATGTCCAATTTGGATTTATCTTTGCAACTAGAGGTGATTCCTAGACTTAGGATTCACAACACTCATCCAACTGAGAACATCATATGGGAAGTCTTTTAAGGCATAAGAACAAGAGGACAAACTCACAATGGGAATGTCTGCTTGTACTCATGCTTTTTATCCCAAATGGAACCCAAGAAGGTGGAAGATGCTTTGAAAGATAGTAGCTGGGTTAAATCAATGTAAGAGGAGCTGCTTCAATTCAAAAGACAAAAGGTTTGGAACCTATGTCCGCTACCATCTGGTCAAGTACCTATAGGCACTAAATGGGTTTTTAGAAACAAGAGAGATGATAAAGACTTGATTATCAAGAACAAGGCAAGAGTGGTGGTTCAAGGATATACTCAAGAGGAAGGAATCGATTATACTGATGTCTTTGCACCTGTTGCAAGACTTGAGGCAGTTAGGATCTTCCTTGCTTATGCTGCATCCAAGAATTTTACTGTCTACCAGCTTGATGTCAAGTGTGCCTTTCTATATGGGGATATAGATAGGGAAGTCTATGTATGCTAACCTCCGGGATTTGAAGATCCACAGCATCCCAACTATGTGGGCAAATTGGATAAAGCTCTATATGGGCTGCACCAAGCACCTAGGCTGTGGTATGAGACTTTGTCTCAGTTTCTCCTAAAGAATGGTTACACTAGAGGTACCATTGATAAGACTCTTTTCATAAGGAAGTCAGGGAAAGACATCTTGATCGTTCAAGTCTATGTTGATGACATCATATTTGGTTCCTCAAATGACCATGTAAAGACTTTGAGAGCATTATGAAGAAGAAGTTTGAGATGAGTTCCATGCGAAAAATGGACTTTTTCCCTGGAATTCAGGTGTAGCAAATGAAGGAAGGGTTTTTTATCACTCAGTCTAAGTATGTCAATGACATCTTAGAAAGATTTGATATGAAAGATTGTAAGGCAGCAAAAACACCTATACCCAGAAACAATAATCTCTGCCTTGACTCTGAGGGGGAGGATACTGATCAACATCAGTATAGAGGAATTATTGGTTCTCTGATGTATCTCACAACAAGTAGACCCGATATCATGTTTGCAACTTGTATTTGTGCAAGATGTCAGGCTGCTCCAAAGTTGTCTCACCTAGTTGCTGCCAAGAGAATACTTAGATACCTAAAGGAGCACCTAAACTAGGTCACTGGTATCCAAAAAATAGTGATTTCAATCTCTATGGTTTACTCTGACAGTGATTATAGTGGTTGCAATATCAACAAGAAATTAACATCTGGTGGATGTCAATTTCTTGGTGGAAGGATCATCTCATGGCAATTCAAGAAGCAATCCTGTGTCTCTACATCAACTGCTGAAGCTGAATACATTATTGCTGCTACTTGCTGTGCTCAGCTGCTGTGGATTTAAAATCAGATGATAGACTACGGATTCAACTTCATGAGCACTCCTATCCACATTGACAACAAAAGTTCTATCTCCATTACTGAAAATCCAGTGAAGCACTCCAAAACTAAACACATCGATATTAGGTATCATTTCATTATAGATATTCATGAGAAAAATCTTATCAAGCTAATCAAAGTTGATTCAAATGAACAGTATGCTGACTTGTTCACCAAAGCCTTTGATGAACAAAGATTCAAATATCTCATTACAGCTATTGGGGTGATAAACCTTGATTAGTCTATCTCAATTGAAACCTTTTTAACATGTAAAGTTTTATGTCAAAACAATCTAAACCCTAATACAAAAGGTCTTTCTCTAAAGTTCTATCCAAGTATGAATTCTTCCGAAGAGGAAATATCTTCCGAAGCAAATTCCTCCCAGGATAATTTTCTTCTCGGAAGAGTTGTTAAGTCTCGAAAGAAGCGATTGATTTCATATCAGATCTACTTCCAAAGCTTGTAACACTCTCCATTCAGAAAACAACATATACTCTCGGAAGTAAAAACTTTACCTTCGGAAGTAAATTTGCCTTCTGAAGAACATTGCCTTCGGAAATACTTTATACTCGGAAGAAAGATTTTACCGTGTAACGGAAATCTTTTGGGCCCCACTCTGTAAAAAGGTAAAGATTTTGTTAATGATGTCGGATTATTTAAATGGCCTAACCTTACCGCCCATGTCACATCATCCACTGAAACCTCCCATCATCTTATCCAAACCCCCTTTAAACCGCCATTCCACCCTACCTCCGGATAATCACTTTCATCCTTTTTACCAAAATTACTGCCCTAAAAGCTTTCTTCACCTTCAATCTACCCAATTCCGAACTATCTACAACTTTCTCCAATGGCACTAAACCCTCAGCACAACCAAGTCGCACTCCTTGACTCTTCAAGGGATGCCGACTTCTCAGATATCATCTCCTTTCTAACCCAATCTTCTTACTACACTGCCCTGACTGTTAACCCCACGGTTTACTCAAATCATATGTCTGAATTTTGGGCAAACGGTCAGATTGAAACCCTAAATGGGGTTTGTGTCTTAAGATCGAGCATCTGTGGCCAGGAGTTGGTCATTTCTGAACAAATCTTAAGGGAGCATCTAGAGCTTCATGATGAGGGCGCTCCTACAGAATTCCCCAAAGCAGATTGGACAACACTTATCTCCAAATGAGATTTGGTGGAGATGTTAGCAGGTCAACCGTCTACAAATTCAACTTCTCTTACAACTGGAAGTTCCTTTTGCATGTAGTTCTTCACTGCTTGTCCAACAAATCAGGGGGATGGGATCAAATCCCATATGAACTTGGGTGCCTAGTTCATGGTTTGGTGAGAAGCCTCCGTTTCAAATACTCAAGATTTGTGCTGACCAATCTCATGGGAAACCTTCAACAGGACACATTCTTCATGTATCCCAGGTTTCTCCAGCACATAATCAATTGTGAGCTGGACCAGAGCAAGCTTTTCTGTGCAACTGCTCTGATTGTTCCTCAAATGAGGCCGACCATCTTCAAAACTTTGAAGATAGAGTCCACCAACTTCACCCGAAGAGATACTGCACTTCTTCCAGGTATGATTGAGCCAATGGCTCATGGTGACATCCCTGTTAACCCCACAGGAGATGAACAAGCAACTACCCTCACTTTGCCAAATCTACTTTCTCCACCCATTACCTTCACTTATCAAAGACGCCCCAAACGAACCCTTGTTCAATCTTCTCTGATTGAACAAGCTCCTCATGTTTTACCCAAAAAGGCTATAATGGAACCATAGGCTCCCACTCAGCCTGAGGTCCAACCATCCTTCACAATTGACCTCAATATGGGTCTTGAGTCTCCTCAGTCTCAGACCCATGAGCCCGAAACCCAAGATGAAAACTCTCAGGGAGAGTCTCTATACTCCCTTGAGCAGCCAAAAAGGGACAGCCCCATCACAGGCTCAATGCCTTTAGACATTGATCAAAGTCCCGGGTCACTAGGTTTTACTTCCATATCCTTTACTGACCTACTAATCGAAGCTGATGAAGAGATTATGTCTCTTCAGGGCAATGAAGTTGATCCACAACACCCTCTCAAGGATCAACAGAGCCCAGAGAGATCTCTTATCTCTAGCCCCCATCAACAAACCTTTACTGAGGTGAGTCCCACGGATGTGGAGGGGACTCATGTAGATTCAGTTGCCACTACTGAATGAGCCTCAAGGTATCCTCAGAACAGTGGTAACATTACTGAGATTGAATCTACGACAACCATGCCGTTTGATGACTCTGAAAGAGACATCATTGAGCAAGGGAAACTAGGGCGCCAAGAAAGCACATCTGGTGGTGAGGATGAACATACAAGGTATATTACCTCATCTCCCCGTGATTCTTCAAAAGAAGATGAGGGAAGACTGCAACTCACCATTGAAGACCTACTTTCTAAAGTCTCAAATCTTGAATCTAAGGTTAGGAATTTAGAGGATAGGTCTGGCACTCAGCAACTTGCGATTTAAAATCTCAAGGCCAAACTAGCTGAGAAACAGATTGAGAGGTCTATTAGGGACGTACCAATTCAGGTCTCTTTGACCTCTTCCTCTAGCTCATCAAGCTCTCAGGATGATGCTACCAAAAAGGGGGAGAGTGTTCAGGGACAAAGCCAAAGACAAGAGGAGCCACAAAGTCAAGCTCTCACTTCCCTAAGCTCAAAATATCCTATGCAACAAGCTTCAGTTTTTCCTGAGCCTCCTCTAGTTGTAATTCAAATGGATCAAAGGATGCTCCAAGATCTCAATAGGTTCTTCAACAAGTTCCTGTTGGAATCTCTTATTGAACAGCCAAGTCCTGATATGTCTGTGATCTACTTCAGAGCTCAAGAGCTTCAGAGATTAAATACACCTTCTATAACTATTGAGGAAGCTCGTCAACCTAAGGTCCACGTGGAACATGAGATTAACTTCGAAGGGGAAACAAGGACTGATGGCCCAGCAACTGAGACAGTTGGGACAGATAGTGCATTCTCACAGACTTCCGAAGCACAAGTCAAAGCCTCGGAAGAACAGTTTCAATCTTCCGTAGCTGAGATTGCAGTTGCGGAAGGACTATTCTCCTTATCCGATGATCTAATAGTCAAAGATGCAATCCTAGAACTTGCATCTGAGGTTAATTGGAACGATTTTCTCACCCAACCCCTGGCTCAAACATCAGCATTAACTCCACATTCCCTCTTTACTACTCAACCTGAACCTTCCATCAAAGAACCCCCAAAGTCTAGCACTTCCGAAGACATCAAAGGAAAGAGGAAGATGACTAAGGAAGAGCTTCAAGAGGAAGAAAGGTTAGAAAAACTCAAAAGAAAAGGTAGACTTCCAACTGGAAAACTGCTAGCTGCAAGTAGCAAAGCCGCTGCAGCCAACCAGGAGGTAGACAACAATAGAAGAAGAGTAGAGATCATTGATAGACTTGTCAGTCTAGGAGGTGCGAATGAAGATGTACTCCTGCTACCACTAGAGGAGTTAGTTGAGCTGGAAAAGGCAACTTTGCTGCAAAAACAGAAAAAAGGAGAGGCAACAAGCTTGGCCATAGAAAAAGAAAGGGAGAGGAAAGAAAGAGAAGCTGATCAGCTGCTCAGGAGGGAAAGGATAACTTTCTTAACCTCCAGAGGTTTCTCTCTAGAAGAATTATCTCCAAACAACAATGATACGATCTTATGGCTCTTTAACAAAGAGCAAGATCAAATGGAGAAAGAGAGAAAGAAAGCTGCCAGGGAAAAGCTGATGCTAAAGAAGAAGAAGGAAGAGGAAGCAGGACTAGCTGCTACCAAGAAGATAGGTGAGAATGCCTAGATGAAGTGCTATCTCAGGGCTCATGGCTTCTCTGGCAGGCAGGTGGGTCCTATGTCTGAAAAGACCCTCCAACGACATGTCAGTGACATAAAGGCTGACATTCGCTCGGGGAAGAGGAAGGAGATGTACAGAAGGGGACAGGGGATGATCTTCAAATCAACTACTCAACCCCAACTTCAAACCCAACCACAACCTCAACCAATTCCCTTTCCATTCCCCATCAAAACTGAACCAACCACTGAACCATACACCCCTGAACATACACCATTACCTCTACCAACCTCTTCACCTCAACCACCTAAACTACCCATCCTCCAACCCAAAACACTAACCAGAACCCAAACACCTCAACCTACCCAACAACCCCTCAAACCATCCCCTCATCCTTAGAAACATCTCCCCTGAGAGGAGTTCAAGGCAATCAAGACAAAGCTCATCAATTGCACAACCCTGAGCGACATCTCCTGTGAGGAGGATTCAATCAATTTGACTTATGTTGATGGATCCTCATGTTCCCTCACTAGAGATCAATTTCTTGATCTACCCAGAGGAACATTGGACCAAGCTGCAAATCTCCTTGGCCTCAATTCAGACACGTTGAATGAGGAAGAAAAGAAGTTAAGGAGAAGGTTGGTGACTCTACTGGATACCAAAAAAGGTGGCCGGGTGCCAAGACAACCTCTTGCACCTAGGAAGAAGATCATCCAGTGGAGGTTCGAAGACTCTTCTCACAACTTTGTTGTTGAAAGAGAGAATGGAGAGCTCAACAGGCTAAGTGCCTCATCTCTGCTACACTTACGCAGATTTGATATTGCTGAGTTAGAAGAGAAGCCATTCTCCAACCCTTCAAACTCTGATGTAGTTGCTCATACCAGAAATCATCTAGGCAATCTTCATATGGCCGAGCTAACCGCTAGGACCAAGGATTAAGAAGAGTTAAAACTGAGAGAGGAGGAGAAAAGGAAGGGATCATCAACCAAAGGCAAAGCCTTTCTACAAATGGTTGAAGGTCCTGAACTTGAATCCATAGTTAGATGGGAGTATGACTATAACTCCCGTCAACTAACTCTTTTCAAGGGGACGCAACAGAGGGTACATGTCATTCAGAGTGATAGACTGGATCTCCTATCCTCTAATGACTTGTATAAGCTTCTCAGCACCACTTCAGGGAAGAACAAAGACATAGACAAATATCTTCTCTCCCTGGTGTTGAAAGCCTTGAGAAGCAGAAACAAGTGAGGTTTTGGTAGCATCAGCCTAGGGGGAGTTTGTTGGATCTAGAAAGGCTGGTGCAACCAAAACCAAATCACTTAGAATATTTTGGTACAACTAATAAAGGACTTCCGAAGCTAAGTATGGAACTTCCGAAGGAAAAAGGAGCTCTTCCGAAGACAAAGTGTAAAACTAACTTCCGAAGGAAAACTCCAACTTCCGAAGACAAAGAACTTACTTCCGAAGATAAAGACTTAGAATGATAGATCAGAAGTCAACTTCCGAAGTACAGAAGTCCTCAAGCCTCGAAAGTATAGAAGCCTCTTCCGAAGTATAAGTGGCATTGGAAGAACTTGTTTCTCGGAAGCCAACTTACCATCGGAAGACACTACTATTATCCAGTGGACCTAAGTATGGTCTCCCTGACACTCCGCTGCAGACCTCTAAGATACTGCATGGCGTTTTCTTAAAAGCCATGTAGTTGACCATACTTTATTCCACTGTTTACCTTTATAAGTTAGTACAGTTGCCATCTTTACTTGGTGACAAAAGGAAAGTCATGGACATGTCATGACTACCATATCTTAGATAATACTTTATCTAAGATACCTTAACTTTAGCATTGTAGTATATGCTTTAGTCTTAGGTTTCCAGCTGGTATCAAAGTATATCCCGCTGTAGGATCTAGTATATATAGTTTCTCATTGTAACTCATGTTCTATGCTTGTAAGAGTCTTGTAAAACTTTGAGTTGAGAAGTAATATATACAAGTGCCTTGAAAATTATTTTTGTGTGTTCTTTGTTACTTATTATATTATTATCAACTCTTATAAAAGACTCTACTTCATCTGATTTGGGTGTTGTTTAAGTGAGTTTAAGAGAAATCCAAGCCATAAGTTACAAACCCGATCCTGCAAAATTGATTTAGAGCATTTTCCCCCTTAAACAGAAAAATAGTAAAAGAAAAACAGGGCCATGGAAGTCAACTTAAATGATGCGAGTGAATAGCGCAATTGATGTAAATCCCTGGATAATCATAATAAGATCGATCTTATGCTTTACACGCAGAATGAATAAAGCAGAGTTAATATGAATGAACTCGAGGATCAAGAGATCAAGTTGAATACACACAACGTAAATCTCTTCAGTAATATTTTATATAAAGTGTGTTTACAAAGTAATGGAAATTTCAAGTCTATTGAAACTAAACAACTAAACGCCTATTTATACTAAAACAAGAGTTGTCGTGTGAAAACATTTTTTTGCGCGGAAACTAGTTCTTACGTGGAAACTTTCAAAAGCTTGATTATGATTTCCAAGACTATAGGTTTAGTTCCTACAATCTTTCCCTAGTCTTGGTGAATGAAGTCTTCAAATATCAATGCATAGATCTTATTAGATAGGGCCTTTGTTATCAACTAACCAAACTGAGTTGCGATAAAGTGAAGTGATTCATGGATTCAATCGGACATGCCTGAGTAGATGAATATGGTCAATGATACATAATTTCTTGTCAATGCAGTAGATAATATGTCAAGTATTCTTCTAACAAACCCATCTCATCAGCTTAGATAAGCTATTTACATGCATAGAAGCACGGACTATAATCTTCCTTGCATATTTGGGATGAGTAAACACTTTGATCTTCATTCGATCTTTAGTGTTTTGATCTATTCGTGTTGTATCTTTAATGACTTTGGATTTTGTAGTCTTAAAGTCCTTAAAGTTGGATTTGGTGTTTCTCCGGATCATGCTACGTATCCAATTGTCTTTACTGTAATGGCTCAGATTAATAAATGGCACTTTTCCCATTGCATACAGATATGAAGCTTAAAGTGTGTGGAAGTCATGCTCATTTTGATAGTAATGAATCGCTCCGGCTCTTCTCTTCACAACATACATTTTCTTCTCAGCATCATAAGCCCAACTCATAACCGGTTAAGACTTTCCACAGCTATTGAACGACTTTGAGCCTCTTGATTTATGAATTGAGCTAGTGGGCAGGAGCAGATAAAGTAAGATTTCCAACTTCTCTTACAACATGCTTCCCTATCAAGTAAGATGTTTCAGCCGGATCGTCTTGGTGCTCAAATCTAGACTCCATAGGAATCTTTCCTTCTTCTACTAAAATATTTAAAAATAAGCTCTTTAACTATTCCAAAATATATCTATATAATCAATCAGCTCATCAAGGTCATCAAACGGCCCTAAGTCTTCATTAGACCCTTCAGTTAAGATTTGTAGTTAAAAAGTATAGAATTTTTTTCATATGTTGCATGGTCAAGGGGTTGATAATCCTCTGGAACCTCAGGTCTTGGTCCAGACACATTTTCAAAAACTTATTCACTAGAAGGACTAGCAGCTGAACCCAAATCACCACCCTGACCAACATCATCATCTTTCTTCTTTCCTTTAGGATCATCCTTACCATTATTATCATCATCATCCCCGTCATCATTCTCATCATCATCACCACCATAATCAACCTTATCTTGACCATCATTTTCATCATTATCAGCCTAAGAACTTTAGATAATATGCTCTGCAGTGACAATGACATCAACAGAGGTTTGGGTCATAGGTTGATCATCAATAAGTACATCTGTTACATTAGGTTGTGGATCTGCAGTAGTAGTCTCTGGTTGATAAGCTTTATAACAAGTTATTGACTAGTACTTTTTTGTCAACTTGTATCTGGTGCTCGAAAGTCTTCATCCTTGTATCTTTCTCATGATGATCCAACTGTAATAAATCAATAAGCTTTGTTTCCTCCACCATCTTTCTTTCTAACAAATGTATCCTTTGCTCTAAATTAGTTGGTGTTGGAGATCCTTATTAGGTTGTAGTTGTGCATCTTTTTTAGGAGGAGGTTTAATAAGGTGTTCAACATCAAATGCTACTCCATCATCTTTGCTCTATTATGGTGTAGATTGAACATTATCACTAGGAATTAGAGGCGTCGTTGTTACTATTGCTGACTCAGTAACAATAAAAGGTATCTCCAACAAATACCTTCATCAACACTTTCTTTTACCTTTGATAATGGAATTTCTCTAATTGGTGAAACGACGGTCAACAGAGTTCAAGGTTTTCTGAAAGTAACACCTCTCCCTCTTCCTCTACCACGCCCATGACTTTCGGTGGCAGCTTTCTTCCTAGACATTGTTTTCTTTTTTCTATTAGTGGTAGGAAACTCTTTAGTAGCAAAATCTACATCAATTTCTTCTACTGGAGTAACAAACTCTCTTGATCTTTCCTGAAGAATATAAGGCATATTTCCATCTCATCACTGGCAGTCTCAAATTAGAACTATCATCAAACCGTGCATCAATCTCTTCATCAGATGTTATTCCCTTTGATGAGCTAAACTTCATGGAGCATCATCGGGAATTCTAGCGTTTTACTAACGGATTCAGTATGATGTTGTTCTTCTGCTGTGTTGGTGTTGCTTTGGTCATTGTTGAGGTTGTTAATTGTAAGAAAATCTACCAAATTTGGCAAAATGGTCACCTTTCCAAGCATTTCCCCTTGTTCCCATTAGATATGTAAATTTGTCCTTCTTCATAATCATGATAGAATATCTAACAGTATCAAGATTAGCTAATAAATAATTTTAACTATCAGCTGTATGAATCTTATATACATGATAAATTTCTTTCTCACAATAGCTATCACAGTCTTCTACATCTCTGCAAATATAGCTTTGGAAATGCTATATGGAAGATCATCTACTAATGATACCAATAATGAACCAAAAGCAAAACTTAGATTGTCCAAAACAACCATTAATTACTCAAGCAATGTACCATTACATGAAATAGAAATTTCTACCATGGTGGTAAATGCTTCTTCAATAATGTTGGGTATCGTTTGCAGGATCGGGTATGTCACTTAAACACTTGGATTTCTCTCAAACTCATTTATATTACACTCAAATCAGATGACTCTTCTAAGAGTTGATTTAATATAATAAGTAGCAAAGAATACAAAGAAAAATTTTTCAAGGCACTTGTATATATTACTTCTCAACTCAAAGTATTACAGGACTCTTACAAGCATAAATCATGAGTTACAATGAGAAACTATATATACTAGATCCTACAGCCGGATATACTTTGATACCAGCTGGAAACCTAAGACTAAAGCATATACCACAATGCTAAAGTTAAGGTATCTTAGATAAAGTATTATCTATGATATGGTAGTCATGACATCTCCATGATTTACCTTTTGTCAACAACTAAAGATGGCAACTGTACTAACTTATAAAGGTAAACAGTGGAATAAAGTATGGTCAACTACATGGCTTTTAAGAAAACACAATGCAGTATCTCTGAGGTCTGCAGCGGAGTGTCAGGTTATGTCCACTGGATAATAGTAGTGTCTTCCGAAGGTAAGTTGGCTTCGAAATAACAAGTTCTTCCAAGGCCACTTATACTTCGGAAGAGGCTTCTGTACTTCCGAGGCTTGAGGACTTTTTTCATACTTTGGAAGTTGACTTTGATCGTTCACTTTAAGTCTTGATCTTTGGAAGTGAATACTTTGTCTTCAGAAGTTGGAGTTTTCCTTCGGAAGTTGGTTTTACACTTTTTCTTCGGAAGAGCTCCTTTTTCCTTCGGAAGTTCCACACTTAGCTTCGGAAGTCCTTTATTAGTTGCACCAAAATAGTCTAAGTGATTTGGTTTTGGTTGCACCAGAAATTCTAGATCCAACAAACTCCCCTAGGCTGATGCTACCAAAACCTCACTTGTTTCTGCTTCTCAAAGCTTTCAACACCACAGACAGAAGATATTTGTCTGTTTCCTTGTTCTTCCCTGAAGTGGTGCTGAGAAGCTTGTACAAGTCATTAGTGGATAGGAGATCCAGTCTATCACTCTGAATGACATGTACCCTTTCTTGTGCCCCCTTGAAAAGAGTTAGTTGACAGGAGTTATAGTCATACTCCTATCTAACTATGGATTCAAGTTCAGGACCTTCAACCATTTATAGAAAGGCTTTGCCTTTGGTTGTTGATCCCTTCCTTTTCTCCTCCTCTCTCTGTTTCAACTCTTCTTCAACCTTGGTTCTAACAGTTAGCTCAGCCATATGAAGACTGCCTAGATGATTTCTGATATGAGCAGCTACATCAGAGTTGGAGAGGTTGGAGAATGGCTTCTCTTCTAACTCAGCAATATCAAATCTGCTTAAGTGTAGCAGAGATAAGGCACTTAGCCTGTTGAGCTCTCCATTCTCTCTTTCAAAAACAAAGTTGTGAGAAGAGTCTTCGAACCTCAACTGGATAATCTTCTTCGTAGGCACAAGAGGTTATCTTGGCACCCGGTCACCTTTCTTGGTATCCAGCAGAGTCACCAGCCTTCTCCTTAGCTTTTTTGCTTCCTCATTTAAAGTATCTGAATTGAGGCCAAGGAGATTTGCAGCTTGGTCCAATGTTCCTCTGGGCAGATCAAGAAATTGATCTCTAGTGAGGGAACACGAGGATCCATCAACATAAGTCAATTTGACTGAATCCTCCTCACAAGATATGTCGCTCAGGGTTGTGCAATTGATGAGCTTTGTCTTGATTGCCTTGAACTCCTCTAATGGGAGATGTTTAGAAGGCTGAGAGGTTGTTGGGTAGGTTGAGGTGTTTAGGTTCTGGCTAGTGTTTTGGGTTGGAGGATAGGTAGTTTAGGTGGTTGAGGTAAAGAGGTTGGTAAAGGTGATGGTGTAGGTTTAGGGGTGTATGGTTTAGTGGTTTGTTCAGTTTTGATGGGGAATGGAAAGGGAATTGGTTCAGGTTGTGGTTGGGTTTGAGGTTAGGGTTGAGTAGTAGATTTGAAGATCATCCCTTGTCCCCTTCTGTACATCTCCTTCCTCTTCCTCGAGCGAATGTCAGCCTTTATGTCACGGACATGTCGCTGGAGGGTCTTTTCAGACATAGGACTCACCTGTCTGCCAGAGAAGCCATGAGCCCGAAGATGGTTTTTCATCCAGGCCTTCTAACCTATCTTCTTGGCAGCAGCTAGTCCTGCTTCTTCTTCCTTCTTCCTCTTCAGCATCAGCTTTTCCTTGGCAGCTTTCTTTCTCTCTTTCTCCATTTGATCTTGCTCTTTGTTGAAGAGCCATAAGATCGTATCATTGTTGTGTGGAGATAATTCTTCTAGAGAGAAATCCTTGGAGGTTAGGAAAGTTATCCTTTCCTTCTTGAGCTACTGATCAGCTTCTCTTTCTTTCCTCTCCCTTTCTTCCTCTAAGGCCAACCTTGCTGCTTCTTCTTTTTGTTGTTTTTGCAGCAAAGTTGCCTTTTCCAGCTCAACTAACTCCTCTAGTGGTAGAAGGAGTACATCTTTGGTCACAGCTGCTAGACTGACAAGTCTATCAATAATTTCTTCTCTTCTTCTATTGTTGACTGCCTCCTGGTTCGCTGCAGCTGCTTTGCTACTCGCAGCTAGCAGTTTTCCAGTTGGAAGTCTACCTTTTCTTTTGAGTTTTTCTAACCTTTCTTCCTCCTGAAGCTCTTCCTTAGTCATCTTCCTCTTTCCTTTGATGTCTTCGGAAGTGCTAGAGTTTGGGGGTTCTTGGAAGGAAGGTGCAAGTTGAGTAGTAAAAATGGAAGCAGGAGTTAATGTTGATGTTTGAGCTAGGGGTTGGGTGAGAAAATCCTCCCTATTAACCTCAGATGCAAGTTCTAGGATTGCATCTGTGACTATTAGATCATCGGATAAGGAGAATAGTCCTTCCGCAGCTGCAATCTCAGCTTTGGAAGATTGAAATTGTTCTTCCGAGGCTTTGACTTGTGCTTCGGAAGTCTGTGAGAATGCAATATCTATCCCAACTGTCTCAGTAGACAGTTGTTGGGCCATCGGTCCTTGTTTCCCCTTCGAAGTTAATCTCAGGTTCCACTTGGACCTTAGGTTGACCAACTTCCTCAATAGTGGTAGAAGGTGCATTTAACCTCTGAAGCTCTTGAGCTCCAAAGTAAATCACAGACAGATCAGACTTGGTTGTTCAATAAGAGATTCCAATAGGAACTTGTTGAAGAAGTTGTTGAGATCTTGGAGCATCCTTTGATCCACTTGAATTACAACTAGAGGTGACTCAGAAAAAACTGAAGCTTGTTGCATAGGGTATTTTGAGCTTAGGGAAGTGAGAGCTTGACTTTGTGGTTCCTCTTGTCTTTGGCTTTGTCCCTGAACACTCTCCCCCTTTTTGGTAGCATCATCTTGAGAGCTTGATGAGCTAGAGGAAGAGGTCAATGAGACCTGAATTCGTACAGAAAGTAGGTCTTCAATGGTGAGTTGCAGTCTTCCCTCATCTTCTTTTGAAGAATCACGGGGAGATGAGGTAACATACCTAGTATGTTCATCCTCACCACTAGATGTGGTTTCTTAGCGCCCTTGTTTCCCTTGCTCAATGATGTCTCTTTCAGAGTCATCAAAGGGCATGGTTGCCATAGATTCAGTCTCAGTAATGTTACCACTGTCCTGAGGGTCCATTGAGGCTCCTTCAGTAGTGGCAGCTGAATCTACACGAGTCCCGACTCACCTCAGTAAAGGCTTGCTGATGGGGGCTAGAGATAAGAGATCTCTCTGGGCTTTGTTGATCCTTGAGAGGGTGTTGTGGATCAACTTCATTGCCCTGAAGAGACATAATCTCTTGATTAGGCTCCTATTAGTAGGTCAGTAAAGGATATGGAAGTAAAGCCTAGTGACCCGGGATTTTGATCAATGTACAAAGGCATTGAGCCTGTGATGGGGCTGTCCCTTTTTGGCTGCTCAGGGGAGTATAAAGACTCTCCTTGAGGGTTTTCAGCTTTGGTTTTGGGCTCATGGGTCTGAGACTGAGGAGACTCAAAACCCATATTGAGGTCAATTGTGAAGGATGGTTGGACCTCAGGCTGAGTGGGAGCCCACTGTTCCACTCTAGCCTTTTTGGATAGAACAGGAGGAGCTTGTTCAATCAGAGAAGATTGAACAAGGGTTCGTTTGGGGCGTCTTTGATAAGTGATGGTGATGGGGGGAGAAGGTAGATTTGGCAATGTGAGGGTAGTTGTTGGTGTGGGTTCATCACTTGTGGGGTTAACAGGGATGTCACCAGGAGCCATTGGCTCAGTCATACCCGGAAGAAGTGCAGTATATCTTCCGGTGAAGTTGGTGGACACTCTCTTCAAAGTATTGAAGATGGGCGGCTCATTTGAGGAACAATCAGAGCACCTGCACAGACAAGCTTACTCTGGTCCAGCTCACAATTGATTATGTGCTGAAGAAACCTGGGATACATGTAGAATGTGTCTCATTGACGATTTCCCATAAGATTGGTCAGCAGAAATCTTGAGTAGTTAAAGCGGAGGCTTCTCACCAAACCATGAACTAGGCACCCAAGTTCATATGGGATTTGGTCCCATCCCCTAGATTTGTTGGACAAGCAATGAAGAACTACATGCAGCAGAAACTTCCAGTTGTAAGAGAAGTTGAACTTGTAAACGGTTGACCTGCTAACATCTCCACCATATCCTATTTGGATATAAGCGTTGTCCAAATCTGCTTTTCGGAACTCTGTAGGAGCGCCCTCATCACGAAGCTCTAGATGCTCCCTGTTGAGTTGTTCACAAATGACCAACTCCAGGCCACAGATGCTCGATCTTATGACACGAACCCCATTTAGGGTTTCAATCTAACCATTTGCCGTAAATTCAGACATATGATTTGAGTAAACTGTAGGGTTAATAGTCAGGGAAGTGTAATAAGAAGATTCAGTTAGAAAGGAGATGATATATGAGAAGTCGGTATCCCTTGATGAATCAAGGAGTGCGACTTCGTTGTGCTGAGGGTTTAGTGACATTTGAGAAAGTTGCAGGAAGATAGTTTGGAATTGGGTGAAATGGAGATGAAGAAAACTTTTAGGGCAGTAATTTTTGGTAAAAAGAATGAAAGTGATTAGCCGGAGTTATTTAAACGGGTGAAATGGCGGTTTAAAGAGGGTTTGGATAAGATGATGGGATATTTCAGTGGATGATGTGACAGGGGCAGTAAGGTTAGTCAATTTAAATAATCTGACATCATTAACAAAATCTATACTTTTTACAGAGTGGGTCCCAAAAGATTTTCGTTACACAGTAAAATCTTTCTTCTGAGTATAAATCATTTCCGAAGGTAATGTTCTTCCGAAGGAAAATTTACTTCCGAAGGTAAAGTATTTTTACTTTCGAGAGTATATGTTGCTTTCCTAATTGAGAGTGTTACAAGCTTGGGAAATAGATATGATATGAAATCAATCGCTTCTTCCGAGACTTAACAACTTTTTCGAGAAGAAAATTATCCTGGGAGAAATTTGCTTCGGAAGATATGTAAAATATCTTCCGAGGGTTAATTCCTCTTCGGAAGAATTTATACTTAGATAAAATTTTAGAGAAAGACGTTTTGTAACAGGGCTTAGATTGTTTTGACATAAAACTTTACACATTAAAATGTTTTCAAATGAGATAGACTAATCAAGGTTTATCATCCCAATAGCTGTAATGAGATATTTGAATCTTTGTTCATCAAAGGCTTTGGTGAACAAGTCAGCATATTGTTCATTTGAATAAACTTTGATTAGCTTGATAAGATTTTTCTCATGAATATCTCTAATGAAATGATACCTGATATCAATGTGCTTAGTCTTGGAGTCCTTCACTGGATTTTCGCTAATGGATATAGCACTGTTGTTATAAATGTGGATAGGAGTGCTCATGAAGTTGAATCCGTAGTCTATCATCTGGTTTTGAATCCACAGCAGCTGAGCACAGCAACTAGCAGCAGCAATGTATTCACCTTCAGCAGTTGATGTAGAGACACAGGAGTGCTTCTTGCATTGCCATGAGATGATCCTTCCACCAAGAAATTGACATCCACCGGATGTTGATTTCTTATTGATATTGCAGCCACCATAATCACTGTCAGAGTAACCATAGAGATTGAAATCACTATTTCTTGGATACCAGAGACCTAGTTTAGGTGCTCCTTTAAGGTATCTAAGGATTTTCTTGGTAGCAACTAGGTGAGACACCTTTGGAGCAGCCTGATATCTTGCACAAATACAAGTTGCAAACATGATATCAGGTCTACTTGCTGTGAGATACATCAGAGAACCAATAATTGCTCTATACTGATGTTGATTAGTATCCTCCCCTTTAGAGTCAGGGCAGAGATTGTAGTTTCTGGGTATAGGTGTTTTTGCTGCCTTACAATCTTTCATATCAAATCTTTCTAAGATGTCATTTACATACTTAGACTGACTGACTGAATTCCAAGGAAAAAGTCCATTTTTCCCATGGAACTCATCTCAAACTTCTTCTTCATGATGCTCTCAAAGTGTTTACACATTTGGTCATTTGAGAACCAAATATGATGTCATCAACATAGAATTGAACGAGCAAGATGTCTTTCCCAGACTTCCTTATGAAAAAGTCTTATCAATGGTACCTCTAGTGTAACCATTCTTCAGGAGAAACTGAGACAATGTCTCATACCACAGCCTGGGTGCTTGGTGCAGTCCATATAGAGCTTTATCCAATTCGCACACATAGTTAGGATGTTGTGGGTCTTCAAATCCTGGAGGTTGGCATACATAGACTTCCATATCTATATCCCCATATAGAAAGGCACACTTGACATCAAGCTGGTAGACAGTGAAGTTCTTAGATGCAGCATAAGCAAGGAAGATCCTAACTGCCTCAAGTCTTGCAACAGGTGCAAAGACATCAGTATAATCGATTCCCTCCTCTTGAGTGTATCCTTGAACCACCAGTCTTGCTTTGTTCTTGATAATCAAGCCTCTATCATCTCTATTGTTTCTGAAAACCCATTTAGTGCCTATAGGTAATTGACCAGATGGTAGCAGACATAGGTTGCAAACCTTTTGTCTTTTGAATTGAAGCAGCTCATCTTGCATTGATTCAACCCAGCTACTATCTTTCATGGCATCTTCTACCTTTTTGGGTTCCATTTGGGATAAAAAGCATAAGTACAAGCAGACATTCCCATTATGAGTTTGTCCTCTTGTTCTCACGCCTTTAGAGACTTCTCCTATGATGTTCTCAGCTGGATGAGTGTTGTGAATCCTAAGTCTAGGAATCACCACCAGTTGCAAAGATAGATCCAAATTGGACATATTTTGCTCAGGAGCTTGAACACTTGGTCCAGCTGCTGTTTCAAACTCATTTAATAAGGACTGATTGAATGAATGAGAAACATCATCATCATTTCTTTACTGTGAAGTAGCATTAACAGTTGCATGTTCCTTCAAGATGTTACTTCCATCAGCTTGGTGTTATGCAGTGTCACCTGATGAAGTTTGAGAGTCAACAGGTGAACTGCTGGTTAAAGCTCCACTATCCCTTGAGATAGTTATACTATCAGATCTATTAATAGTGGGAACTTGATTTGTTGCAGCTCTTGGAGAACTTGGAATAGGTCTGGGAAGCTCAAAAAGTTGGTCATAATCAGAATCACTTTGAGCATCTGTTCCAGCTGAAACATTCTCACAAGATGGTTTAGAATAGTTTGGAAACAATTCTAAATCAAAGATATGACCAGGGTCATTCCCCCTAACACAAGGAGTGTGCTCATTAACTACAATGTTTAAAGATTACTCAAATTGTTGATTTTTAATATTATAAACTCTATAAGCTTTAGAGTTAGAGGAATATCCAACAAAGATGGTATCATCCGACTTTTCAGCAAATTTTGCCAAATTGTCTATTGTGTAAGGTATGGTACACCTGCTGCCAAAGAACCTTAGAAAGCCAATGAACGGTGGCCTCTTGTTCCATAGCTCATAAGGGGCTTTTCCATGTGGCATAACTACAAGGACCCTGTTCTGCATATAGCATGCAATGCTGACTGCCTCTACCTAGAATATTAGAGGCAGTTTTGAATCAGCTAACATAGTCCGAGCAGCCTCAATAAGTGTCTTGTTCCTCCTCTTAGCAACACTATTTTGTTGTGGAGTTTTAGGGGCACTATATTGTCTGGAAATCCCTTTTGAGTTACAGAATGAGTCAAGAACGTGGTTCTTAAACTCAGTCCCTTGATCACTTCTAATTATTTTAACCTTGTGATCAATTTGATTTTCTATTTTAAGAATAAAAGATTTTAAAGTTTCAGCAGTTTCATCTTTGGTTCTTAAAAGAATACCCATGTAAATCTAGTAAAATCATCAGTAATCACAAGGTAATATGATTTCCTTCTAATGCTTATTATACTTGTGGGACCAAATAGATCCATGTGCAATAAGTCTAATGGAGTGGTGATGGAGTTAACAACTTTGGATTTATGAGATGCCCTGTGTTGCTTCCTTTTCAGGCATGCAACATAGTTATCTTTGCAGAAAAATTGCTTTTTAGGCAAACTATGTACCAAGCTATTTTTAGCCAATTTATTCATTGTCTTAAAATTTACATGACACATTCGTTTATGCCATAGTGTTGACTCATCACCATCAGCTTTGGAAAGAAAGCATGATACTTCTCCCATTGGGGAAGCATTGTTCATATCCAGCTTGTACATATCCCCTTTCCTGGGAGATCTAAGAACCACCAATTCCTGAGGAATTGTCATCCCGGGTTTGAGGAGTATGCACTCATGTTATGTGAAGAGCATTTGATGCTTTTGATAACAAAACTGAGAAACACTTAACAGGTTGTGTTCAAGCTGTTTGACAAAGTTAACTTTATCAACGTTTAATTTTCCGTTGGATATACTTCCTCTGCCAGAAATATATCCTCCGGCCTCACCTCCAAACTAGACATGGCCTTCATCATAATGTTGAAATTGTTAACGGAGAGATTTGTTCCCTGTCATGTGCCTGGAGCATCCACTATCCACAATCCAAACATTGTTATTCTTGTCGTATGGATGTCCCTGCACATAAGATGAGATGATTAGTTTTGATTGGAAACCCAAGCCTTGTTGGTCTTGGGTTCTTCCAATGATAGTGACATAATTGAACCAAAATTTATGCATGGGGGTTCAATCGATGTCTTTGAAGAAGAGGTTTGGTCTGCAGCATCTTTCTTGATCTTCCATTCCGTCCCTTGGTTGATCATGGAGGATGAGCTTGTTGAAGCTTTTGCAGCTTGGCATTCTTCCGAGGATTCTTTCTTTTCGGAAGAAGCCTTCACCACCTTTTCTTCCGAAGCAGTCTTCTTATGGGATGGTCTCAAGGGGACTCTTTTATTCTTTTGAGTCTTGACAGCTTTAGCTTCCGAAACCTTTTTCCCTTCGGAAGAAGGACCTTCTCCCGAAAGCAACCTTGCTTCGGAAACAAGCTTTCCCTTTTTCATCACTTGAACCATTTGATATGGTCCAAATGAGAAACCTTCATTGACTCCTTCCTTTTAAATTTATTTGCATAATGTGAGCTAGCAGGATTATAGTAACAATCTTTGGCCATGTGGTTTTGCAGACCACACATTATGCATGCAATGTTAATCTTTTGGAAATTTGAGGATTGTTGTTTCTTGTTCTTTTTCTCTTCATCAGCAAGCTTTCCCTTTAACTTCTAACCCTTTGGTAGGACAGGAGTGCTGGTACTACACTCCTTTCCTGAATTAGAGTTTCCTACCACTTGGAATCCAGTTGAGATGATACACCCTTTTGCTTTGGATTTATCTTCAGCTTAAGACTCAACCACTTTCTTGGAAATTTTTCTCGCTGCCTTAGCTCTGCTTCTTCTGCCTTTGGTGGTCAGGGGTTGATCATCACCGGTAGGAGAGGGCACAATTACCAGGTTCTTCCCTATGATGGTCTCCATGGTTGCATCACTCTTTGACTCATGAGAAGGTGGGTCAGCAGATGGAACCTCTTGATCTTCAATACCACACCTTGGTTGTCGTATAGACTCATTAGAGTTGGTGGAGCAATTTCATTGGTTCCCAACCCACCTTTGTTCTGGTAACAAAGTTTTGAGTGAGAGGATGATGAAAGAATGGCTTGGAAGTTTTGCTCTGAATAGCATACTTCCTAGCTTGAGCCTCAGCTGTGACAAGCTGGGCTTGAGCCTCAGACAATTTGGATATTAAATCCTTTATTTGAGTCTTATAGTTAGTGTGTCCATGTTTTAATAGGGACACAGTTTTCTCTAACTCGTCAATTTTTCTTTAATAGTCAGATTCAGCCCTTTTAAAATCAGATTTTAAAATATTTAAAGACTCATTATCGAATTTAATCTCCATATTGTAGTCCTGATACAATTTAACCTTAGCAATACAGGTAGGAGTACAGAGATGTTCATATACCTTATTCTCATCAGTTTCGGCCATGAGTGCTTGAGCAGGAGTCACATCCTGTACCATAAAGCTCCAGTCAACCTCTTGAGCCATTGCAGCTGTCTCTGTTGACTTTCCAGTGGGATTTGGTGTAGAGGGATGTGTGGAGGCCTGTAGGCTTCCCGGATTCGACTTGGGAGCCTTGCATTCCCTTGCAAAATGACCAAGTTGGTTACAGTTATAACATTTGGCCTTGGTTTTGTTAAACCCAAATTTGCTGTTGATTGGGTTCTGGGGAAATCGCCTTTCAGTTCTCTTGAAGAACTTCTTTGCTCTGTAGGTTAATAGAGCCATTTGTTGGACTATGTCCACGTATTCCACGTCATCTGGGCTGAAGCATTCCAGATCATCAAAGCACTATTGATAAATATAGGGTGTCCACTTCCTGAGACCAAAGCATAGCTGTCCTGAAAGGAACTTTGCTAAGCTTGTTGAGACCTTGGAGTCTCAGGAAATGTGAATTATGGACCAGAAAAACAGGATGGCTGCTGGGTGTAAGTCAGGTATTGTTGAGGCTGGGAGGGCCCTAGGCCTTCAACAACCATTAAAGCGTTGCTAGCAGGAAGACTCAAGGGTCTGCTTGTTTGATGACCTCTCTTATTCTCCATTTCCAAACGGTATCCATCAAGGATGCCATAGAGTTCGATCATGGTGAGTGTATTCAGGTTCTATGTTCTCTTGATAGAGACACAGTAGAATGTCCACTCATTGGTAAGTGCACTCATGAACTTTCTTGTGAGGTCTCTAAGTTCAAGAGTAATTCTGACAGACTGAAGGGAAGAAATGAGATCCATGTACCTGAAGTATTGCTGGCTGAGGGTCTCTCCAGCAACGTAGGTGAAGTTCTCGAACTACTGCTTCAGTGAGTCCTTCTTGGAGTCATTTGAACTTGAGTACATATGAGCAAGTGCATCAAACAGTTCTTTTGCTGACTTGCAATGCTCAAACCCCACCATGATGGAGTTGGGAATTGCAGTCATGAGAACAGTCATAGCATTGCTATCAATGTCCAGCTTCTTCCGGTCCTTATCAGAATAATCTTCAACAGCTTTCTCAATCATGGCACCGTTTCCACTAGCTACCTTTGGCTTATACGGGCCATTGACAATAGATTGTCACATCTTGCTGTCTTGATACCTGATGAAGCCTTCCATTCGTCTGCCCCATTACCTGAAGTTTTCAGAGGTGATGATGGGTGCTTTAGTCATTGTCCCCATCTCTACTTCAGACTTGTTGAGGGCCATTTTGAGTGTGGTGTAAGGAGGAGTGAAAAAAAGGTTGATTAAGATGGTAAGATCTCACAATCAAGAGCCTAAAAAGCTTTGATACCAATTGCAGGATTGGGTTTGTCATGTAAACACTTGGATTTCTCTCAAACTCACTTATATTACACTAAAATCAGATGAAGTAGAATATCTTCTAAGAGTTGATAAGAATATAATAAGTAGCAAAGAACACAAAGAAATAATTTTCAAGGCATTTGTATATATTACTTCTCAACTCAAAGTATTACAGGACTCTTACAAGCATAAAACATAAGTTACAATGAGAAACTATATATACTAGATCTTACAGCCGGATATACTTTGATACCAGCTGGAAAAACCTAAGACTAAAGCATATACTACAATGCTAAAGTTAAGGTATCTTAGATAAATTATTATCTAAGATATGGTAGTCATGACATGTCCATAACTTACCTTTTGTCACCAACTAAAGATGGCAACTGTACTAACTTATAAAGGTAAACAGTGAAATAAAGTATGGTCAACTACATGACTTTTGAGAAAACGCCATGTAGTATCTCAGAGGTCTGCAGCGGAGTTTTAGGGAGACCATACTTATGTCCACTGGATAATAGTAGTGTGTTCCGAACGTAAGTTGGCTTCGGAAGAACAAGTTCTTCCAAAGCAACTTATACTTCGGAAGAGGCTTCTGTACTTCCGAGGCTTGAGGACTTCTTTCATACTTCGAAAGTTGACTTCTGATTTTTCCCTTTAAGTCTTGATCTTCGGAAGTGAATACTTTGTCTTCGGAAGTTGGAGTTTTCCTTCGGAAGTTGGTTTTACATTTTGTCTTCGGAAGAGCTCCTTTTTTCTTTGGAAGTTCCACACTTAGCTTCGGAAGTCCTTTATTAGTTGCACCAAAATAGTCTAAGTGATTTGATTTTGGTTGCACCAGCATTTCTAGATCCAACATCGTGACTCAAAACCCATTCTCTGTAAACAATCTCTAGCCACCTCATCATCAATGTTTAAGGAGGATTTGGTTGAAGTACTCGGTTAATGATCCATCATTGATTACAATCTCCTTCCCTTAACAATAGCTACTATGCACTGTTAGCCTTGTTCATCTCGTTCACTGGCATCATAATCTTAGAAGTCATTAACAACTTTTGAGTAAATAGTTGGATTAGCTTAGATAGCATAATAAACACGAGGAGTCTTTAATCCTTAAATAGCCGATATGGATGATGCTTTATCTTCAGTAACCTCTAGCAAGTGGACAACAAAACTATGGTTTTTTAAGAAAAAACCATTGTCTTGCCATTTATAAAGCGAAGAGCATAATTAATCAGTTTCAAAATCATCAAAAATCAAGTCTGCAAAATTCATTAAACTTTGAACTTATCAAGCGAAAAGATAGTTATAGCATGCGATAACTTCAAGTAATTGCATGTGATATTTTGAACAGAAAGTCACCTTATCGCACGAAAGTCAAACTATTCTTGTGCAATAAATTTCAAAAGTTAAGCAAGTTTTCGCGTCAGCTCCTCTTTTTAGACAACTTTTTGTGTGCGAAAGCATCAAATACAAAATCAAAATTAGACATTTTTTATCAAGTTTTGATCGTTATTGAGGATTTCTTATGTGTCGTTTAGTCATTATTTGAGTGTCATTTATGTTCAGTTTGATCAAATAACAAGTTTATTATTGTGTTTAGATCCGAATCAGATTCAAATTATTCACTTCGATAATCATCATGAATAATACTTAAATACACAATATAACACCAAATCGAATACAATGAATCGGACAAACACATAGAAATATTTGAGAGAGATTTGAGTATTGTGCGAATTGAGTAATGAACTACTCGCATGATTGTTCAACTTATAGAATAGTCAGACTTCTCGCGCGAGAAGTCAACATTCGCATAACCAAACTTCTCGGATTAGGAAACACATAACCACACTTCTCGCGTGCGATAACCATTTGAAATTTCAATTTTCAACTTTTTCAAATATTTTAAACATTTTGAATTTCCGATCAACTTTCTCAAATTTAAAAGTTTATGTTTTTAGTTTTTCAAAATTTTATATATTGAATTTAAAACAAAATAAAAAAAGACAATATAGAAATAACTTAATGTTTTTGTGAATTTTCTATTTTAGGATCATATTACATGAAATTTATCATTAACATCGTACGACCGTATTTGGAATAAGACTTGTTAAGTTGATTGTCAATATATTAGTCCCTCATTAATACTCACGCCTCAATCTTTACTTAGTCAAATGTGTTATAATTTTTTTATCATATTTTAATTTATTTAGATGAAATCAACAGATGCCACAAACTTAAATTCTATAGAACTTCTATTTATCTTCAAAACACTTTCGAAATTTCAAGTCACCCTAGTTTGAATTAAACCTTTCACCGCTAATTAATATTTTTATGATTATTATTTTTTCTTAATATATCTATTTGAGCATAACTTGCCAAAGAAATGTTACTAAACACAGAATAATAACAACTTTTAGGACTTATTAATAACTAGATTTCTTACTTTGCCCTCTCGAGATGTTTAGGAATTACATGCCAATTCAGACTACAAGCACTATTTTTAGATTTTGCCTCCCATGTCAGAACTTATTCTAAGAAATGACAAATTTACCATATTGTATGCATGTCTTTGATATATCTTTTATTTGTATGCTCATTGACATTATTTATTTGTATATGGCCTTATGACATCTTTTTCCTCCTTTTTGACATAATATACTTTTCTTTGTTTAGTTTTTTTAATATGATTTTCTTGCTTTTTCTTTTAATATATATTTGTATGTATACTTACAATAATCACTAAATCAGATAATGAAGGGCTTGAGTATGATAAGACTGTAACTCTTAGTCTATTTTTGCATAGAATTAGTGTAACCACAAAACCTTAATATGTTACCCACTTCAATCATATCAAATTTAGTTCTAATTCATCACAATCCATATTGCTTTTCATTCTTGTAAGCTCATCCCATCAACATATTAAACAAAAACCGAGTCAGTTTCTTTTTAAGCCTTACTATATAGTATATCAAGATAAAGAAATATGCTATTCTTTCCTATATACACAAAAAATTAATTTTTCTGAACATTTAAAATCTTTTTGGAATTTTCAGTATATTTCTAACTCCCATTAAATCAAAAAAAATTTCATTATATTTCTAATTTTCTCCCACTAAATTTGTAAATTAACTAAGAGAAGTTACAATTTTTAACAAACAAATATAAAAAACAAATATATTTTTGGTGAAATTTCTAGTGTAGTTATCAAAAATTAATCATTCCCATAGATTGGACTAGAAAGTTGTCACACCCATACACGTGCGGATTTTTACAGCGAGGCGTGTGAACAAACCAGGATCACAGTCACTAGTTACTCAGAACGACACTATATGCCATATTTAAAATAAAACCAACTAAAATTCGAACGTTGAAACCATACGGAAGCGTTTTGTAAATAAGAGAAACCCAAAATATAAAAATGTATATTTGGCAAAACACGCACCAACCTAAATAAATAAACACTCATAAATAAAAACCAACAAAGATGTCTTTAAAATAGAGTCTTACAATGCATGCTGGACCCGTGTTGTGCTCCTAATGGCAAGCAGAGTTAACGATCTAAGAATAGCATACTAAAATGTCAACACAATGGTTGGTGAGTTTAAGAGTTTGCATTTATCATAAATATTAATAGTTGTATAACATAAGAAGTGCATTGAAATAGATAGCTAGTCTATATTCACATGTATTAACAATAGTGATTTCGCGATCAAAGCTGACTGTGTTGTATTTGTTGCCTCTTGTCACGACTTACCAGGTCGTAACGAATGTTTATGTCTAGGACAATATTGCACCCGTTTGACCTCGAGTCTCACAGGTGGGGCTCGTCAGACCCAATAGTACTACCCAAGATTCCCCGCTAGTCACCACATACCATGTGAAGCCACCCACGACTTCACATCCTAAACCCTGCCAATCCTACTAAGTAGGGGCCTCAGATTCGCACTTTTGTATGACAATCATAATTACATTCATTCACTTAATTCATTCCAACCAACATTCATAGTGACAATCAATCATATCCCAAACATGATCACCTAATCATAACCATAATTTATCATCATGTACGATCACCAAAACCTATACCTATTGCATGATCAACCAAGCATCCATACAACTCAATTAACACATTCTATCACATCAAACATCATCAACAATCATTCTAACATGATCTTAACATCCCAAGCATGCAAAATTCATCACATCCAACGTTCTACAAAAATAAAGTTTTCCGTTTGGGAAAGTAACACCCAAAAGTGATCTAGCAACCCATTCAATCATAATTTCATCAATTTTATACCTAATCAAGTTCATAACATTCATTCTAACATGCTAATCATCACCAAAACATCCAAATTTCCAACATCATTCACAAAAGTTTCTACTTTTAGTAAGTCATGATTAAAATCTCAATTTCATAGATTTTCTTGCACAATTCAATTAAACTAACATCCAAGCATTGTATCTAACATCATAACATCATTAAATCATGAATTCTAAGAACAAAAAGTTTCCTCTTATGGCAATGTATGAACTAGATGATCAATCCTTGGATTTCTTGCATAATCAACATAATCTAGCATTCTTACAACCTTAATAACATCATATCAACAACTAACAATCATCAATTTCATGTTTTCATAACCAATTTTCGGATTACGGATCATCTAGATCAAAAACTAAGAACAACCAATCATAACTAACCTTCAGATGTGCTTAGATGATGATTATCACTTGCAAACAACTTGTACTACTTGAAACTAACTGAAATTCGACTTATGTGCTTGTTCTTGGATCAAATTCGCAAGGTGAGGGGGTTTTGGGTGAGGTTGCAGCCAAAATTGGGGTTTGAGGTGGGATTAGGGTTGTAATTTTAGTAATATTTGATAAAAAGGTAATTCAAAAATAACCCCTTTAATTTGTTTTATAAAACTATTCTTTTGAACACTTTTTAAATAATCTCAACTACAATTTAAAGAATCATAAACAATTACAAGAAGTCACACAACACATGAAACACATATAACACGTTCTCACGTTATCGCGTAAAATTTATAAAATAAACATTAAAAATTCATGAATCACATAATCAAAATTTAATAATCCACATTATTAATTAGATTATTATTGTTTATCATAGATTAGTATTATTCAGTCACCAACGTTAAGCGACAACTAGTGTGTGCCCACGACACGTGTATGCAAAATCTAACGGAACTAACGGAGTTTGGTAATGGAAATTTACCGGATGTCACAAAAGTCGAAACAAAAATGATCAAATGCCTTGGTAAACAAGTCATCGTTATTTTCCTCAGATTTGTTTTGTTTTGTAATGTTAAATATGATTCATCACTATATTAAGAACTGTAATGTTATCACACCAAATTCTGGTATAAAAACTATTAACACCATAATCAAGAAGTTGTTGAATTCAAACAATTTGCGAACAACAGCTAGAGTTAACCACATATTCAACTTATACAAAGGATGTGGAAATAGTGTTTTGCTTCTTGCATTTCATGAAATCAACCTATTTTTGTGACATTAACAACCACCTGTAGTTGATTTCTTGTCTAAATTACAACTAGCATAATCATTGTCACTATAACCATATAATTTAAATTCAAACTTGCTAGGATACCAAAGTGCGAGTTCTGGTTGGCATTTGATATATTTCAATATTCTTTTGACAGCTTTCATGTGTGATTTCTTTGGATTGCTCTAATAACATGCACACTGCAAAGAGAAAATATGATATCTAGCCTGCTTGCAGTAAGATACATCAAGGATCTGCTCACTGATCTGTACAAATGTTGATCAACGTTTTCACCTTTGAGATTAGGACATAAAGTAGAAAGAGAACGCTTAGGAGTTTCAGCGATGTTGGAATCTTGAAACTTATATTTGTCATAATAGTTTCAACATATTTTTCTTGACGTCTCTAAATACCTTGGTTATCTTATTTATCTTGTATACCTAATAAAATTTACCCAAGAGAACTCATCTTAAATATCTTCTTCATCACATCCTCAAATTCTTTTCAAATGTCATCATTTGTATAATCAAAGATAATTTTATCAACAAAGATTTGGATAAGAATTAGGTCATTACCGGTCTTTCGTACGAATAAAGTTTAATCAATAGCTACTCTTGTATAACCATTTGCAAGCAAATGTTCAGAGAGAGTGGCATACCAAGCATGAGGTGCTTGATGTAATCCATAAAGAGCTTTGTTTAACTTATACACGTACTCAAGATAATTTAGATCTTCAAAGAAGGAGGTTGACACACATAGGTTTCCTCTTTCATTTCCCCATACAAGAAAGCAGTTTTCACATCCATTTGATAAACTTTGAAATTCATGAATGAAGTGTTTGCAAGAAATATATGAATTGCTTTATGTCTAACCACTGGAGCATAAACATCTTCATAATTTTAGCCCTTAACTTGATAGAACCCTTGTACAACAAGACGAGCCTTATTTCAAACAATAACACCTTTTTCATCCATCTTGTTGAGAAATATCCATTTTGTTCTAATAGGCAACTTATCCTTAGGTAGTTCATAGATATGCCATAAATTTAGTTTGTTGAATTGCATCAACTCATCCTGCATATCCAACTGTTCTCCTATAATGCCATTTCTATATTCTTATATACAACTTGAGAAATGAAGCATTGTATTTGTTGCTTTGATTAACTTCTAGTGTGTACACCTTCAATTAATAGACCAATAATTACATCAACAGGATATGAATTCTCAATTATGGAATAGCATTTTCAGCAATAACTACTTCTAAGTTATATATATGACCAATAGGCTCATTCCCTATCACATCTTCTTGTGGTTAATAAACAATTGTTTCTTCTAAATTGTTGGATCTAGAAAGGTTGGTGCAACCAAAACCAAATCACTTAGACTATTTTGGTGCAACTAATAAAGGACTTTTGAAGCTAAGTGTGGAACTTCCGAAGGAAAAAGAGCTCTTCCGAAGACAAATTGTAAGATCAACTTCCAAAGGAAAACTCCAACTTCCGAAGACAAAGTATTCACTTTCGAAGATCAAGACTTAGAGTGAAAGATCAGAAGTCAACTTCCGAAGTATGAAAGAAGTCCTCAAGCCTCAGAAGTATAGAAGCCTCTTCCAAAGTATAAGTGGCTTTAGAAGAACTTGTTCTTCCAAAGCCAACTTACCTTTGGAAGACACTACTATTATCCAGTGGACATAAGTATGGTCTCCCTGACACTCCGCTGCACACCTCTAAGTACTGCATGGCATTTTCTCAAAAGTCATGTAGTTGACCATACTTTATTCCACTATTTACCTTTATCATTTAGTACAGTTGCCAACTTTAGTTGGTGACAAAAGGTAAGTCATGGACATGTCATGACCACCATATCTTAGATAATACATTATCTAAGATACCTTAACTTTAGCATTGTAGTATATGCTTTAGTCTTAGGTTTCCAGCTGGTATCAAAGTATATCCGGTTGTAGGATCTAGTCTATATAGTTTTTTATTGTAACTCATGTTTAATGCTTGTAAGAGTCTTGTAATACTTTGAGTTGAGAAGTAATATATACAAGTACCTTGAAAATTATTTCCTTGTGTTCTTTGCTACTTATTATATTATTATCAACTCTTAGAAAACATTCTACTTCATCAGATTTGAGTGTAGTATAAGTGAGTTTGAGAGAAATCCAAGTGTTAAGTGACAAAACTCGATCCTACAATTGGTATCAGAGCTTTTTAGGCTCTTGATTATGAGATCTTACCATCCTAATCAACCTGTTTTTCACTCCTCCTTACACCATACTCAAAATGGCCCTCAACAAGTCTGAAGTAGAGATGGGGACGATGACTAAAGCACCCATCATCACGTCTGAAAACTTCAGGTCATGGAGCAGACGCATGGAAGGCTTCATCAGGTATCAAGACAGCAAGATGTGACAATTTATTGTCAATGGCCCGTATAAGCCAAAGGTGGCTGGTGGAAACGGTGCCATGATAGAGAAAGCCGTTGAAGACTACTCTGATGAGGACTGGAAGAAGCTGAACATTGGCAGCAATGCTATGACTGTTCCCATGACTGCAATTCCTAACTCTGTCATGGTGGGGTTTGAGCATTGCAAGTCAGCCAAAGAACTGTTTGATGCACTTGCTCACATGTACGCCAGCTCAAATGACTCAAGAAGGACTCACTGAAGCAGTAGTTCGAGAACTTCACCTACATTGCTGGAGAGACCCTCAGCCAGCAATACTTCAGGTACATGGATCTCCTTTCTTCCCTTTAGTCTATGGGAACTGCTCTTGAACTTAGAGACCTCACAAGAAAGTTCATGAGTGCACTCCTCAATGAGTGGACGTCCTACTGTGTCTCCATCAAGAGAACGGAAAATTTGAACACCCTCACCATGACCAAACTCTATCGCATCCTTGTTAGATACCATTTGGAAATGGAAAAGAAGAGAGGCCATCAAACAAGCAGACCCTTGAGTCTTCTTGCTAGCAACGCTTTAATGGTTGCTGAGGGCTCAGGACCCTCCCAACCTAACCAGTACCTGACTTACACATAGCATCCATCATGTTCTTCTGGGCCATTCATCACATTTCTTGAGACTCCAAGGACTCAACAAGCTCAGCAAAGCTCCTTTCAGGACAGTTGTGCTTTTGTCTCAAGAAGTGGACACTCTAGTGTATCAGTATTGCTTTGATGATCTAGAGTGCTTCAGCCTAGATGACGTGGAATACGTGGACATAGTCCAACAAATGTCTCTCTTAACCTACTTTCTTAACCTATAGAGCAAAGAAGTTCTTCAAGAGAACTAGAAGGCAATTTCCCCAGAACCCAATCAACAGCAAATTTGGGTTTGACAAAACCAAGGCCAGATGTTACAACTGTAACCAACTTGGTCATTTTGCAAGGGAATGAAGGCTCCCAAGTCTAATCCGGGAACCCCACAGGCCTCCACACATCCCTCTACACCAAAGCCCACTGGAATGTCAATAGAGACAGCTGCAGTGGCTCAAAAAGTTGTTTGGAGCTTCATGGTACAGGATGTGACTCTTGCTCAAGCACTCATGGCCGAAACAGATGACAATAACGTATAAGAACATCTCTGTACTCCTGCCTGTATGCTATAGTTAAACTGTATCAGGACTATATTATGGAGATTAAATCCGATATTGAGTCTTTAAATGTTTTAAAATCTGATTTTAAAAGGGCTGAATCTGACTATCAAAGAAAAATTGAGAAGTTGGAGAAAACTGTTTCCTTATTAAAACATGAACACAAAAACTATAAGACTCAAATAAAGGATTTAATATCCAAATTGTCTGAGGCTCAAGCCCAGCTTGTCACAGCTGAGGCTCAAGCCAGGAAGTATGTTATTTCTGAGCAAAACTTCCAAGCCATTCTTACATCGTCCTCTCACTCAAAACTTTGTTATCAAAACAAAGGTGGGTTGGGAACTAATAAAATTGCTCTACCATACTCTTATGAGTCTATAAGACAACCAAGGTGTGGTACTGAAGAGTAAGAGGTTCGATCTGCTAACCCACCTTCTGATGAGTCAAAGAGTGATGCAACCATGGAGACCATCACAGGGAAGAAACAGGTAATTTTACCCACTCCTACCGGTGATGATCTACCCCTGATCACCAAAGCCAGAAGAAAAGGCAGCCAGAAAAACTACCAAGAAAGTGGCTGAGTCTAAGCTGAAGATAGACCCAAAGCAAAAGGGTGTATTCATTTCAGCTGGATTCCAAGTGGTAGAAAACTCTGATTCAAGAAAGAAGTGTAGTACCAGCACTCATTTCCTACCAAAGGATTAGAAGTTAAAGGGAAAGGTTGCTGATAAAGAGAAAAAGAACAAGAAACAGCAATACTCAAATTCCTAAAATATTAACATAGCATGCATAATGTGTGGTCAGCAAAACCACATGGCCAAAGATTGTTACTACAATCCTGCTAGCACACATTATGCAAATAATGTTAAAAAGGAAGGAGTCAGGGAAGGTTTCTCATTTGGACCATATCAAATGGTTCAAGTGATGAAAAAGGGAAAGCTTGTTTCCGACGCAAGGTTGCTTTCGGAAGAATGTCCTTGTTTCGAAGGGAAAATGGCTTCGGAAGCTAAAGCTGTCAAGACTCAAAAGAATAAAAGAATCCCCTTGAAACCATCCCAGAAAAAGACTACTTCAGAAGAAAAGGTGGTGAAGGCTTCTTCCGAAAAGAAAGAAGCTTCGGAAGAATGCCATGCTGCAAAAGCTTCAACAAGCTCATCCTCCATGATCAATCAAGGGATGGAATGGAAAATCAAGAAAGATGTTGCAGCCCAAACCTCTTCTTCAAAGACATCCATTGAACCCCTATGCATAATTTTTGGTTCAATTATGTCACTATCATTGGATGAATCCAAGATCAATAAGGCTTGGGTTTCCAATCAAAACTAATCATCTCATCTTATGTGCAGGGACATCCATATGACAAGAATAACAATGTTTGGATTGTGGATAGTGGATGCTCCAGGCACATGACAGGAAACAGATCTCTCCTTCAATAATTTCAACATTATGATGGAGGTCCTGTCCAGTTTGGAGGTGAGGCGGGAGGATATATTTCTGGCAGAGGAAGTATATCCAATGGAAAATTAAAAGTTGACAAAGTTCACTTTGTCAAACAGCTTGAACACAACCTGTTAAGTGTTACTTAGTTCTGTGATCAAAAGCATCAAATGATCTTCACAGAACATGAGTGCTTTTTCCTCAAACCCGGGATGACAATTCCTCAGGAATTGGTGCTTCTTAGATCTCCCAGGAAAGGGGATATGTACAAGCTGGATATGAATAATGCTTTCCAATGGGTGAAGTATCATGCTTTCTTTCCAAAGCTGATGGTGATGAGTCAACACTATGGCATAAACGAATGTGTCATGTAAGTTTTAAGACAATGAATAAATTGGTTAAAAATAACTTGGTACATGGTTTGCCTAAAAAGGAATTTTTCTGCAAAGATAACTGTTTTGCATGCATGAAAGGGAAGCAACACAGGGCATCTCATAAATCCAAAGTTGTTAACTCCATTACCACTCTATTACACTTATTGCACACGGATCTATTCGGTCCCACAAGTATAATGAGCATTGGAAGGAAATCATATTGCTTTGTGATTGTTGATGATTTTACTTGATTTACATGGGTATTCTTTTTAAGAACTAAAGATGAAAATGCTGAAACTTTAAAATCTTTTATTCTTAAAATAGAAAATCAAATTGATCACAAGGTTAAAATAATTAGAAGTGATCAAGGGACCGAGTTTAAGAACCACGTTCTTGACTCATTCTGTAACACAAAAGGGATTGCCAGACAATATAGTGCTTCTAGAACTCCTCAACAAAACGGTGTTGCTAAGAGGAGGAACATGACACTAATTGAGGCTTCTCAGACTATATTAACTGATTCAAAGCTGCCTTTAATATTCTAGGCATAGGCAGTCAACACTGCATGATATGTGCAGAACAGGGTTCTTGTAGTTAGGCCACATGAAAAACCCCCTTATGAGCTATGGAACAAGAGGCCACCGTTCATTCGCTTTCTAAGGTCCTTTGGCAGCAAGTATACCATACTTAACACAAAAGACAATTTGGCAAAATTTGCTGAAAAGTCAGATGATGCTATCTTTGTTGGATATTTCTCTAACTCAAAGTGATTCTGATGAAGACCAACTGTTTGAACTACCCAGACCTATTCCAATTTCTCCAACAGCTGCAACAAATCAAGTTCCAACTATTGGCAGATCTGACAGTATAGCTATCTCAAGGGATAGTGGAGCTTCAATAACCGATTCACCTGTTGACCCTCAAACCTCATCAGGTTTGGAAGATAGTAGCTGGGTTGAATCAATGCAAGAGGAGCTGCTTCAATTCAAAAGACAAAAGGTTTGGAACCTATGTCCGCTACCATCTGGTCAAGTACCTATAGGCACTAAATGGGTTTTCAGAAACAAGAGAGATGATAGAGGCTTGATCATCAAGAACAAAGTGTGACTGGTGGTTCAAGGATACACTCAAGAGGAAGAAATCGATTATACTGATGTCTTTGCACCTGTTGCAAGACTTGAGGCAGTTCGGATCTTCCTTGCTTATGTTGCATCCAAGAATTTCACTGTCTACCAGCTTGATGTCAAGTGTGCCTTTCTATATGAGGATATAGATAGGGAAATCTATGTATGCCAACCTCTAGGATTTGAAGAGTCACAACATCCCAACTATGTGTGCAAATTGGATAAAGCTCTATATGGGTTGCACCATGCACCTAGGCTGTGGTATGAGACATTGTCTCAGTTTCTCCTGAAGAATGGTTACACTAGAGGTACCATTGATAAGACTCTTATCATAAGGAAATCTGGGAAAGACATCTTGCTCATTCAAGTCTATGTTGATGACATCATATTTGGTTCCTCACATGATCAAATGTGTACAGATTTTGAGAGCATCATGAAGAAGAAGTTTGTGATGAGTTCTATGGGAAAAATGGCCTTTTTCCTTGGAATTCAGGTGAAGCAAATGAAGGAAGGGTTTTACATCAGTCAATCTAAGTATGTCAATAACATCTTAGAAAGATTTGACATGAAAGATTGTAAGGTAGCCAAAACACCTATACCCAAAAACCATAATTTCTGCCCTGACTCTGAGGGGGAGGATACTGATCAACATCAGTATAGAGCAATCATTGGTTCTCTGATGTATCTCACAGCAATTAGACCGGATATCATGTTTGCAACTTGTATTTGTACAAGATATCAGGCTGCTCCAAAGGTGTCTCACCTAGTTGCTTCCAAGAGAATCCTCAGATACCTCAAAGGAGCACCTAAATTAGGTCTTTGGTATCCAAGGAATAGTGATTTCAATCTCTATGGTTACTCTGACAGTCATTATAGTGGCTGCAATATCAACAAGAAATCAACATCCGGTGGATGTCAATTTCTTGGTGGAATGATCATCTCATGGCAATGCAAGAAGCAATCTTGTGTCTCTACATCAACTGCTGAAGCTGAATACATTGCTACTTCTAGTTGTTGTGCTCAGCTGCTGTGGATTCAGAACTAGATGATAGACTACAGATTCAACTTCATGAGCACTCCTATCCACATTGACAACAACAGTGCTATCTTCATTACTGAAAATCCAGTGAAGCACTTCAAGACTAAGCACATTGATATCAGGTCCCATTTCATTAGAGATATTCATGAGAAAAATCTAATCAAAGTTGACTCAAATGAACAATATGTTGACTTGTTCACCAAAGCCTTTGATGAATAAAGATTCAAATATCTCATTACAGCTATTGGGATGATAAACTTTGATTAGTCTATCTCATTTGAAAATCTTTTAGTATGTAAAGTCTTGTGTCAAAACAATCTAAGCCCTATTGTAAAAAGTCCTTCTCTGAAATTTTCTCTAAGTATAAATTCTTCCAAAGAGGAATTAACCCTCGGAAGATATTTTACATATCTTCCGAAGCAAATTCCTCCCAGGATAATTTTCTTCTTGGACGAGTTGTTTAGTCTCGGAAGAAGCGATTGATTTCATATCAGATCTACTTCCGAAGCTTACAACACTCTCCATTCAAAAAGCAACATTTACTCTCGGAAGTAAAAACTTTACCTTCGGAAGTAAATTTGCCTTCAGAAGAACTTACCTTCAGAAATGCTTTATACTCGGAAGAAAGACTTTACTGTGTAACGGAAATCTTTTGGGCCCCACTCTATAAAAAGTAAAGATTTTGTTAATGATGTCGGATTATTCAAAAGGACTAAACCTTACCGCCTTTGTCACATCCTCCACTGAAACGTCCCATCATCTTATCCAAAACCCTTAAACCGCCATTTCACCCATTTAAATAACCCCGGCTAATCACTTTCATCTTTTTACCAAATTTACTGCCATAAAAGCTTCCTTCATCCCTAATTCACCTAATTCCGAACTATCTTACTGCAACTTTCTCAAATGGCACTTAACCCTTAGCACAACCAAGTCGCACTCCTTGATTCTTCAATGGATGCCGACTTCTCAGATGTCATCTCCTTTCTTACCCAATCATCTTATTACACTGCTCTGACTGTTAACCCCACAGTTTACTCAAATCACATGGCTGAATTTTGGGCCAATGGTTAGATTGAAACCCTAAATGGCGTTAGGGTAATAAGATCGAGCATCTGTGGCTAGGAGTTGGTCATTTCTGAACAACTCATCAGGGAGCATCTCGAGCTTCATGATGAGGACACTCCTACAGAGTTCCCCAAAACAGATTTGGACAACACCTATATCTAAATGGGATATGGTGGAGATGTAAGCACGTCAACCATTTACAAGTTTAACTTCTCTTGCAACTGAAAGTTCCTGTTGCATGTTGTTCTTCATTGCTTGTCCAATAAATCTGGGGGATGGGATCAAATCCCATATGCACTAGGGTGCCTAGTTCATGGATTGGTGAGAAGCCTCCTCTTTAACTACTCAAGGTTTGTGCTGACCAATCTTATGGGGAACCTCCAGCGGGACACATTCTTTATGTATCCCAGGTTACTTCAGCACATAATCAATTGTGAGCTGGACCAAAGTCAGCTTGTCTAGACAGCTGCTCTGACTATTCCTCAAATAAGGCCGACCATCTTCAAGACTTTGAAGAGAGTGTCCACCAATTTCACCGAAAGATATACTGTATTTCTTCCAGGTATGACTGAGCGAATGGCTCCTAGTGACATCCCTGTTAACCCCACAGGTGATGAACCCACACCAGCAACTACCCTCACACTGCCAAATCTACCTTCTCATCCCATCACCATCACCTATCAAAGACGCCCCAAATGAACCCTTGTTCAATCTTCTCTGATTGAACAAGCTCCTTCTGTTCAATCTAAAAAGACTAGAGTGGAACATTGGGCTCCCACTCAGTTTAAGGTCCAACAATCCTTCATAATTGACCTCAATATGGGTATTGAGTCTCCTCAGTCTCAAACCCATGAGCCCGAAACCCAAGCTGAAAACCCTCAGGGAGAGTCTTTATACTCCCCTGAGCAGCCAAAAAGGGACAGCCCCACCATAGGCTCAATGCCTTTAGACATTGATCAAAGTCCCGGGTCATTAGGCTTCACCTCTATATCCTTTACTGATCTACTAATAGGAGCTAATGAAGAGATTATGTCTCTTCAGGGCAATGAAGTTGATCCATAAAACCCTCTCAAGGATCAACAGAGCCCAGAGAGATCTCTTATCTCTAGCCCCCATCAGCAAGCCTTTACTGAGGTGAGTCCCACTAGTATGGAGGGGACTCATGTAGGTTCAGCTGCCACTACTGAAGGAGCCTCAATGGACCTTTAGGACAGTGGTAACATTACTGAGACTGAATTTACGGCAACCATGCTCTTTGATGACTCTGAAAGAGACATCATTGAGCAAGGGAAACCAGGGCGTCAAGAAACCACATCTAGTGGTGAGGATGAACATACTAGGTATGTTACCTCATCTCCCCGTGATTTTTCAAAAGAAGATGAGGGAAGACTGCAACTCATCATTGAAGACCTACTTTCTAAAGTCTCAAATCTTGAATCCAAGGTTAGGACTTTAAAGGATAGGTCTGCCAATCAACAACTTAAGATTGAAAATCTCAAGGCCAAACTAGCTGAGAAACAGATTGAGAGGTCTGTTAGGCATGTACCAATTCAGGTCTCATTGACCTCTTCCTCCAGCTTATCAAGCTCTCAAGATGATGATACCAAAAAGGGGGAGAGTGTTCAGGGACAAAGCCAAAGACAAGAGGAACCACAGAGTCAAGCTCTCACTTCCTTAAGTTCAAGATATCCTATGCAACAAGCTTCAGTTTTTCTTGAGCCTCCTCCAGTTGTAATTCAAGTGGATCAAAGGATGCTCCAAGATCTCAACAAGTTCTTCAACAAGTTCCTATTGGAATCTCTAATTGAACAGCCAAGTCTTGACTTTTCTGTGATCTACTTTGGAGCTCAAGAGCTTCAGAGGTTAAATGCACCTTCTACCACTATTGAGGAAGTTGGTCAACCTACAGTCCAAGTGGAACCTGAGATTAATTTTGAAGGGGAAACAAGGACTGATGGCCCAGCAACTGAGACAGTTGGGATAGATTGTGCATTCTCACAGACTTCTGAAGCACAAGTCAAAGCCTCGGAAGAACAATTTCAATCTTCCGAAGCTGAGATTGCAGCTGCGGAAGGACTACTCTCATTATCCGATGATCTTATAGTCACAGATGCAATCCTAGAACTTGCATCTGAGGTTAATAGGGAGGATTTTCTCACCCAACCCCTAGCTCAAACATCAGCATTAACTCTAGCTCCCATTTCCATCCCTCAACCTGAACCTTCCATCCAAGAACCCCCACAGTCTAGCACTTCCGAAGACATCAAAGGAAAGACGAAGGTGACTAAGGAAGAGTTTCAGGAGGAAGAATGGTTAGAAAAGCTCAAAAGAAAAGGTAGACTTCCAACTGGAAAGCTGCTAGCTGCCAGTAGCAAAGTAGCTGCAGCCAACCAGGAGGCTGTCAACAATAAAAGAAGGGTGGAAATCATTGACAGACTTGTCAATCTAGGAGCTATGAGTGAAGATGTACTCCTTCTACCACTAGAGGAGTTAGTTGAGTTGGAAAAGGCAACTTTGCTGTAAAAACAGAAAAAGAAGAAACAACAAGGTTGGCCTTAGAGGAAGAAAGGGAGAGGAAAGAAAGAGAAGCTGATCAGCAGCTCAAGAGGGATAGGATAACTTTCCTAACCTCCAGGGGTTTCTCTCTAGAAGAACTTTCTCCACACAACAATGATACGATCTTATGGCTCTTCAACAAAGAGCAAGATCAAATGGAGAAGGAGAGAAAGAGAGCTGCCAAGGAGAAGCTGATGTTGAAAAGAAAGAAGGAAGAGGAAGAAGGATTAGCTGCTGCCAAGAAGATAGGTGAAAAGGCATGGATGAAAGACTATCTCCGGGTTCATGGCTTCTCTGGTGGGCAGGTGGGTCCTATGTCTGAGAAGACCCTCCAGCGACATGTCGGTGACATAAAGGCTGACATTCGTTCGGGGAAGAGGAAGGAGATGTACAGAAGGGGACAGGGGATGATTTTCAAACCAACTACTCAACCCCAACCTCAAACCCAACCACAACCTGAACCAATTACTTTTCCATTCCCCCATCAAAACTGAACCAACCACTGAACCTTACACCCTTGAACCTACACCATCACCCTTACCAACCTCCTCACCTCAACCACCTAAACTACCTATCCTCCAACCCAAAACACTAGCCAGAACCCAAACACCACAACCTACCCAACAACCTCTCAAACCATCCCCTCCGCCTTCTAAACATCTCCCTTTAGAGGAGTTCAAGGCAATCAAGACAAAGCTCATCAACTGCACAACCCTGGGTGACATGTCCTGTGAGGAGGATTTACTCAAACTGACTTATGTTGATGGATCCTCATGTTCCCTCTCTAGAGATCAATTTCTTGATCTGCCCAGAGGAACATTGGACCAAGCGGCAAAGCTCCTTGGCCTCAATTCAGAGACTTTGAATGAGGAAGAAAAGAAGCTAAGAAGAACGCTGGTTGACTCTATTGGATAACAAGAAAGGTGACCAGGTGCCAAGACAACCCCTTGTGCCTAGGAAAAAGATCATCCAGTGGAGGTTCGAAGACTCTTCTCACAACTTTGTTGTTGAGAGAGAGAGTGGAGAGCTCAACAGGCTAAATGCCTCATCTTTGCAAGCAGATTTAATATTGCTGAGTTAGCAAAGAAGCCACTCTCCAACCCCTCCAACTCTGAAGTCGCTTCTCACATAAGAAATCACCTGGGCAGTCTTCATCTGGCCGAGCTGACTGCGAGGACCAAGATTGAAGAAAAGTTGAAACTGAGAGAGGAGGAGAAAAGGAAGTGATTAACAACCAAAGGAAAAGCCTTTCTACAAATGGTTGAGGGTCCTGAACTTGAATCCATAGTTAGATGGGAGTCTGACTATAACTCCCGTCAACTAACTCTTTTCAAGGGGCACAACAAAGGGTATATGTCATTCAGAGTGATAGACTGGATCTCCTATCCACTAATGACTTGTACAAGCTTCTCAACACCACTTTAGGGAAGAACAAGGACACAGACAAATATATTCTGTCCCTAGTGCTAAAAGCTTTGAAAAGTAGAAACAAGTGAGGTTTTGGTAGCATCAGCCTAGGGGGAGTTTGTTGGATCTAGAAAGGCTGGTGCAACCAAAACCAAATCACTTAGACTATTTTGGTGCAACTAATAAAGGACTTCTGAAGCTAAGTGTGGAACTTCTGAAGGAAAAAGAGCTCTTCCGAAGACAAATTGTAAGATCAACTTTCGAAGGAAAACTCCAACTTCCGAAGACAAAGTATTCACTTCCGAAGATCAAGACATAGAGTGAAAGATCAGAAGTCAACTTCCGAAGTATGAAAGAAGTCCTCATGCCTCGGAAGTATAGAAGCCTCTTCAGAAGTATAAGTGGCTTTGGAAGAACTTGTTCTTCCGAAGCCAACTTACCTTCGAAAGACACAACTACTATCCAGTGGACATAAGTATGGTCTCCCTGACACTCCGCTGCAGACCTCTGAGATACTGCTTGGCGTTTTCTCAAAAACCATGTAGTTGACCATACTTTATTCCATTATTTATCTTTATCCGTCAGTACAATTGCCAAGTTTAGTTGGTGACAAAAGGTAAGTCATGGACATGTCATGACTACCATATCTTAGATAATACTTTATCTAAGATACCTTAACTTTAGCATTGTAGTATATGCTTTAATCTTAGGTTTGCAGTTGGTATCAAAGTATATCCGGCTGTAGGATCTAGTATATATAGTTTCTCATTGTAACGCATGTTTCATGCTTGTAAGAGTCTTGTAATACTTTGTGTTGAGAAGTAATATATACAAGTGCCTTAAAAATTATTTCCTTGTGTTCTCTGCTACTTATTATATTATTATCAACTCTTAGAAAAGATTTTACTTCATCTGATTTGAGTGTAGTATAAGTGAGTTTGAGAGAAATCCAAGTGTTAAGTGACAAAACCCGATCCTGCATTAATAAATATCAAGAGCAGGAGTTTTTAATGAGATGGACTCAGTAGATGAGCTTTTAAATAGGACTTGAATTGTTTTAATTGGAACATCTTTTGTGGAAGATGTAGATGTTTTTCAGAAGACTAAAGGCATGTTCAACCATGGGTTTTTGATCAACTAAAATAGAATCGGATGCTTTTGACAAAATGTGATCTGGGCATGACCTTGATCGAAATCTAGATTCAAAGGTTGAACCGCTAAAACATTTGAAGAATAAGTTATGTTGGAAGAAATTCTACGATCTTGAGAAGAAGTATGCATATTTTCTTCAAAAAATACATCTGAAAATATTGAATATAATGGGTTGACATCTAAAATGACATAAAAAGATCGATTAAAATTTCCAAACAATGATGCATACTAATATTCCCAAGTAGGATCTTGTCCTGTATCAGTGTTATTAGATTCATGTCAATCAATATTAAATGACTCAATAGTCTGTTTTTTCCTTTTATTATAAACTTGATATGATACTTTTTTACTTGATTAACCAACAATAATAATAATAATAAGCCATTTCATCAAACTTTGATTTTAAGTTGGATGTGTGTAACAAAGTACAACAAAAACCAAAGGCTTTAAAATATTTAACTAAACATAACACATGGTATTGATAGCCTCTGGGCAAAAGCATAATGGAAGCTTTATAGCTAGAAAGCATTGTTCAAGAAACTTCAATCAATGTTTTGTTTCGTCTTTCAGCAACTCTATTTTGTTGTGGAGTTCCTTCTACACTGTATTGTCCTGCTATTCCCTTTCAATCACAAAAATCATTCAAGATATGAATGCAAAAGTTAGTTCCATTATCACTTCGGATGAACTTTATCTTTTTCTCAGTTTGATTTTCCATAAGAATGATAAACTTTATCAGCAAATGACTGGACCAAAAAGATCCATGTATAAAGTTGTAGGATTGAGCCAACAAAGTTATGTGCAATGGGTTTATGAGGATGTTTGTGTTGTTTACCCTTGGAACATGACAAATAATGTTTGACAAGTTAAAATTCTTTCATTGGTAACCAATAACATGATTCCATCTGACTAATCTATTCATGCTTTTTATATGGACATGTCCTAGTTGGCGATGCCATAACATAGCATCACTGTTCGAGGCTTGGGATAACAAGATGTGGTTACCAAAGAATGCGAACTATTCGTACCCATCAAATATGTATCTTTATCTCTTGGAGTCCAAAATAACACCCATCATTAGGTATCATGAAACCAAGTTTGATTATTAAACACTCTTTTGCAATGAAATTTGTTGAATATTTTTTATCATAATTTTATCAAACACACGTAGCAAATTGTGTTTTAGTTCCTCAACAAAACTTATATCCTCAAACCTCAGCACACCGTACTATATAGTATTATCTTGTATGAATACTTAACTATATAGTTACTAAATACCTTTATAATAATGATGATAAAATAATCTATATCTATATTATCTGTTTTTATTACTATCGATGAAACATCTCCTTAATTAACACAAGATTGTAATTTTATAATAATTTTTAGATGATATATAAAATGGTTGCAAGCCTTAATCTCTAATATAAGAAATCTTTTCATTATGCTCTTATATGCTTCATAAAGTTATACCAAATGTTTTTTCATTAATATATAAATATTTATTTTCAATGTCATAACAAAGATTTTCATATTTATATCAAAACTATTCAACCTATACTATGTTAAATATAAATTCTTTTTAAAATATTCATTAAACTTTAATCATGTTCAACCCTTATGTTTACTTAAAAGTTGAGTCATTCAACTATTATTGTTAATGATAATTCGTTTTAAAGCAACACGTTAGCTCTAAGATATAATAAGGATCATAAGTCATATACAATATTTAAACCATAATATAAAATAACTGATAAGTTAAATGATAGATAACAAATACATACTAGTAAATTATTCACTCTGCCGCAACGCGCGGATTACCCATTAGTCTTATTAATAGATATTATTATTATCCTTACAATATCAAATTATAGATTATTACGGGTATTTCAATTGATCTACTTAAACTTCAAGAATAAGACCTGAACCCTTCAACTTCTGTTTCGTGATTTTATCGATACGTTGTTTCATCTCCTCACTCAAATAGTTCTTCCAGTCTCCAACCTCTCCTTTTCTGAAGAACTCTCGATTCTTGATCTCCACTAGTTTGCCAAACTTTACAACACCATTCTTGTTCACCTCTAAATTACTCAAACTACTAAAGCTGCACAACTTAACTATTCCTTCTACCGCCCCTTCTTTCTCCTCCTCCTCTGTGAACGGCTTCCCCATGAAAGCTCCTAACTTCCTCACAACAGCCTCCGGTTGCTTCTTCAGTTCCTCATACTTCAAGAATAGAATCTCGTTTGGAGATTCCAAGTAAGCTCTCCAATATGACAAAACATGCTCCCAAATGGGCCCGTATTCTGAGACCCCGTGGCAGAAACTCTCAAACGCACCATCAAACGAAAGAGGAGGCAGATCTTTGGATCTAATTTTGTTCATATAATGCCACTTGGAAATAAACACATCTTTCGGGTCCCTACACACATGGACGAACTTGCAAGAATTCATGGAAGCCGGTAGTAGAGTGCGAGCGAAGTGTGTAGCGAATAATCGAGGAACCGGGAGGTCGGTGAAGTCAGGGAACGGGTAGGATTCCGAGTCGAGAAAAGGGAAGGTGCTTTGCGGGGTGTGATTGTGCAGATGGTGGTCAGAGAAGGTGTAGCGGTGGCGGTTAAGGGTGGAGAATATAAGAGCTTTAAGCCAGGTAGTTCCAGATTTCATGAAGGAGGCCAAGAAGATGTCAGTGGGCTGAGGTTTAAAGTGGGCATGTAGAACCAAGTAGTTTAACATGATCTGAGTGTTTAACCAGAATCCATTGTAGTTATACATGTCTTGTTTCCACCATCCATTGCCTTTGGGTAGTGTTTCTATCAATTTCTTATGCTTCTCGCAGATATTGTTGTACTGGGCTTCTGCTTCTTCATTGGATTCCGGAAGAGACGGATAACTTGACATGATGATGAAAGATGTCGATAACAAGTGTAGTGTGTTGATATTTTTTTAAAGGTGCAATGCAATCATTGAGTTAAGAAAGAAAAAATAGTACATTGTGTAATTCAATCATTGAGTTTAAACGTGTGGTACAATACAACTTGAGCTCACTGTTAGTGATAAGGGAATTGGTGGTGTTCATATATACTGTCATATACATAAACATTATGCTGACACAACAATCCCAACCAAAGTTGCATGAAAAAACCTCTTCTTTGTGACCCTATGATGAGGCTAACAATTTACTACCACGTAAATATATATATTTGGCCATAAAAATTACTTTCAATTCAACGAGCACTTTGTGATACTTTTAGTTTTTGTTTTTATTAATTCTTTTTCAAAATTAAAACAAGTAAAAACTAATATTTCAATATCTTTTAATTCAAACTTTATTTTTATTTTGTTTTTTATTTTCTATGGTCCATATATAAAACACGTACATACTTTTCTACCAACATTTCATATTTACATCCGTCATCCATTAAATCAAGTCAACAACTCAATTAATATTTAAATTATACAAGTGAATCATATATTCTATGCCAAAGATCTTTGAATGTTTCTTCTAATTCGTCTTGTGATTACTTAAATTTATGTATAGGTATCGATACTCATATTTAATAAAGTCAAGATTCAATTTCAATATTCAAAATATTCTTTAATTTTATATTAACATCATCATCGGTTTGGTTAAGTCTAAAGTCAACCCATACATAGATTCTGTCGTGTAATATGTAAACATTGAAAAATAATTTTTCGTTTTTAATTTATGTTTGAGCTAAAGCATTTATGGCTTGCGGTAAAACGGTGAAACAACTAAATGATTTTTGGTCTGGTTTGGTTTTACATTCAGGTTTCTTAAATATATCCAGTTGGTTGAATAGTAATTTTTAATTGATATTAAACTAGGAAGGTTTCCCACAAGTGTTGCCTTAGGAATTGTGCAACGTGGCCGGATCTTAAAACACGAATAAAAACCCGAATAAAAACCCCATCTTGTTCGATCGTGAATAACATAGTAACAAGATTGTTTCTATGAAAATGATTAATAGATGTGGAGTCTCTATTGATAAAAACTAAGACCTCTCACAAATTGTAAAGAAAACACTAAAACAGTAACAATAAATACCTTGAGTTTTTTTTTGTATATTTCACTCACTATTGCAAATTACAATACATTGAATAAAAAGCAAGTATAAAGGCTTAAGTTGTTAATTTTACATTGAAAGGTTTTATATTAAGAACTAAAGTCAATTACACCTAGGCACGATTATGTAATATTATTGGGTATATAGCATAAAGTGAACACTAAGACAGACATACCAAATTACAGATGAACGGATGATCTTCTACAGTCATGGAGTTAAAGGTTGTTTGATAGGATCAGATCAATTAGGTTTGAATTATGCAGCGGAATATCACGAATTAAGATCGAATTCAAGCAAGAAAAGTAATGAATATGCAAGACAATCAATCCCAATTATAGAGAGAATATTTCTGTTAAAGGAATGTTTTCATTCACGCGTAATGCTTCGGTTAAAATACAGCTAGGTCAACATCCCTTATATAGAGGAATGTGACGTCTGCTGATGTCACTTGACAGTGACATCTAACAGAATTTACAAACAACTGAAATATGCAAACTACTGAGATGTTCTTAACAACTGATTACATCTCAGAGAATGCTAAGTACAATTACATGAAACTACTGACTACAACTACTGAAACAATAAACTACTGAAATGTAAAGTTACAAGTACTGAAAAGTAAAACCATCACAACTACTGAAGTTAACAACTTCAGCTGTTGTGACAACTGCTGATCACTCTGGTCTTCAGTCTTTGTCTTCAGCACTTCATCTTCAGACTTTGTCTTCAGTTCTTTGCTTTCAGACTTTGTCTTCAGTTCTTTGCTTTCAGACTTTGTCTTTAGACTTTTGTAATCAGCTGATGTCTTCAGCTGTTGTGATCTTCATCAGCAGTTGTAATGTCTGTGGGACTTAGAGGTTTTTCTGACCAGGCTCATTGGTTCTTTTGGTCCAACAAACTCCCCTGAACCAATGCAGCCAAAACCTCTAACTTTATTAAAGATCCCACTTATTCTTTGGCAAAATTACTCTCTTGATCAGCTTCAGAGGTAAACAAATAAGCACAGGCCAGGAAAAGGTTTCTAATCATTTGATTGGCTAAGCATGGAAGGGAACTCTGTCTTGGGGAAATTGGACACAGAGTCTTGTCCCAACCATGAAACCTACTTCCAATTGATGAGTCTGAAAGACTCCCTTGCATAGGCCTCAAGGAGAACAACTTGTTCCTCCTTGGTGAGTTCTTCTGCTTCTCCCTCAAAGAAGAACTCAGGCCCATAGTACTCAGACAGATACCTCACTGTCTTCCCATTCTTCAACTCAACAGTTGTTATCTCTCTATATGCGAATTCATCTGGATGAGAGCCTTCAAGCAACAACTGGAGTTCACTCTTCTGAAGATCTTCAAGTCTTTTATACAACAACCCCTTCTTGATCATTTTGTTTTCAAGAATAGACATAGGGGTTGATTTGGATGTGTGAGCTCTCTTGAATTCTTCAATGATTTCCCAGGGTGAGACTACCATGGCCAACATGATTGCAGCATTCAAAGTCTTTCTTACTTGGCCATGATATCTACTTGGTAAGTTTTTCTTGTGAATTCTGGAACTTACCCTGGGATCTGGCCAAATCCTCACTCTCCCTTTTTGATGTTGAAAAGTATGCCTGAGAGTGTACAGCCTTTGAGCTTGAATCTTCATAGCTTGAATGGATGAGGACTGAGGGAAGTCCTTGTCAACCATTCTAAGAAACTGCTCATCATGCTACTTCTGCTGTTCTTCTTCTTCAATTTTGACCTTAACTATCTGCCTTTGAGTTTCAGGAGTTATTGCTTGAGATTGACTCCTAGGCTTCAGTTTCTTCTTTTCAAGAACAACAGATATTGGCAGATTGTCTTCTTCATCCTCTTCTTCTTCTTCTTCCATCCTCAGCAACCTTCTTTTTCTTTTTGGTGCTTCACTGGTGGAATCTTGGATGGGTTTCTTGGGTGAAGGGATTGGTTCAGATGGTTGTGAGGTTGATTGTTTGGGAGGTTGAGAGGTTGGTTGTTTTGAAGGTTTTGATATTGGCTGTTTTGGTTGTGAGGTTGGCTTGGAAGATTGTTTTGGTAAGGGAGATTTGAAGGGTTGCTCTATCATTTTGTTAGTGAGGGTGGCTTTGGATAACTTGGCCATATCAGTTCTCTTCCCAGCACCAGCTTCATCCAGAGCTTCAATGATTAAGCCTTTGTTGAAGCTTTCAGATGAGCATATCTTGGTAGTTATCTCCAAGATGCTATCTCTGGACCATGACTTAATCTCAATGTTAGGTCTTCCCAAATGTTTAGAGAGGAATCTAATCATAGCCTCTAATCTCTCCCTTTCTTCTTCATTCTAACTTGCCCATCTATCCTCAATTTCTTGAATCTCAAGTCTTCTGATCTCTGAGTCAAGTGTGGCAGTATCAAATCCTTGTCTAAAGAGCTGATCAATGATCCTGTCCATGGATCTGCTATGTTGGTCATCAGCTTCTTTGATCATCTCATCTAACCTCTTCTCATCTTCAGTTTGTTCACCAATGCTTTTCTTTCTTTTGTAGGTGATGATCTCTTTTCCTTTGTTCTCTTCCTTAGCTTCTTCCTCTTCAGCTCTTTTCCTTTTATCATCCTTTACTGACTTAGACTCCCCCTTTTTGGTTGCATTGGGTTCAGGGGTTTGAATGTCAGAAAGATGCTTGGACACAACATCAGTCACAAGGGATTGAAGATCTGAGGAGAGCCTCTCATCAATGGTTTTATGAACAATAGATGTGATTATGGGGGTGATGAGAGGTAAGGATGATTTGAAAGCAGCAACCATTTGCTCAGAGGGGTTCTCTCCCTGAGAAATGGTGCCTGAGCCAGAGGCTGGTGGTTTGGTTGATTTAAGTGGCTTAGTGTTTCGGGAAGCTCCAACAAAAGCTGCCATCTGTGGGTTTATTGGGGCAGATGGTCTTGATTCCTGAGGCATAATGGGAAGCAGATCTTTTAATCTACAAACCTCAGCCTCAAGAATAGTATTTTGGGCTAAGACTTCAAAGAAAAAGCCCAGGTCATCATCAGTATAAACTGAATCAGCTGACCTCCTAAGTGAATCAGGATGAACATGTGCTGAGTGTAAATCAGTGATCACATGTGCCCCTTTGTCTTGGAACTGGGGACTTCCTGTCTCAGGAGCATGTCGTTCATTGACAGTTGCCTCTGGTGAGGTCTTAGAGCTGATACCTGCTTCATCCTGTTCATGTGCTGAAACAGGGGAAGAGGTAGCCTCACCAGATGTTCTAGTCTCCATATTTACACTAGGAGACTGAACTTGATAATCCCTATGTTGTTGGATATCAACTACATTTTGATCCTCTCCCTCAGTTGTTGAGGTTTTCCCAGTAGTAACAGGTTTCTGGGGAGGGGTAGAGGAATGTAGCTGAGTCAGCACTTGTGCAATGACTGCAGTTAGGCTTGTAGGGGTGGTATCAGTGGGAGATGGTGGTGAAAAGGTTTGCACCTGGGGAGAGTGGTGCTCTTCAATTGCAATCTTCTCAAGTGTGGTTTCCCCAATATTGGTTGCATCAGGATCCTGTTGAGAGAATACCTGAGCGGTTTCAGCTGGTGGAGTCATTGAAACTACAAGGGGATTAAGGCTTGTAGTCTCATCCTGCGTTTGTGCTACAGGGGCATCATCAGGGGACTCAACTCCCTGAGTAGCCTTTTTGGTTTTCTTTGGTTTGGGTTTGGAGGGGACTTTAGATTTGGAGGTGGAGGCTGTGGGTTCCCTCTGCTTGGGTTTGAGCAGTTTGGCAGCCTCTTTGAGTTGTGGGTTTGAGTTGTGCCTGGAGTATACTTCTGGCAAAACCAGCAGAGCAGGGACTCCAAGGCCAACAAGGCCATCCGATTTTAATTGGTTTAAAATGATTGCCATAAGAAACCTTGGATATAATATCCATCTATTTGCCACAGGTTTCAATGCCAAATCTTTAAGTTCCAAAAAGATAATATCAGAAAAATTTAGATTTTGATGTTCAAGGATAGAATATAATACCTGTTGCCACCTGGATGACATTTGATCCCAAGAGGATGTTTTGGGAGCCAGGCAGACATTGATCATGTGAAATATGAGTCTCTCAGCATCATGGAAGTGCTTCTTCAGGATGGTAGTAGCACTTAGGTCACCTTCATAACCATGATTAGCAAAAGAAAGATCAATGGTGCCTTTTGGGTACTTGGTGGGATAGGTGGCATCATTCAGATCTAGGGTTTGACGAATGATCTCAGGAGTGATGATCACCCGTTTCTGGTTAACAAAAGACTGGAGAGTGATGGTGGCATCATTCTCATCAGTATGAACGGTAACATTCGTCCATAACTGGCACAGGGTATCAGGGTAGATGGTTGGATTGAGGAGAAAGGCTGTGCGGTATTGGGAATCAACCATCAAGTCGATAGCAGCATCAAACTTGTTCCAGAAAGGTGATTTGGTAAGATGAGCAACACAGTTGTGTCGAGGTTTGATTTGCATGGTCGCCATTAATGGAAGATGAACGTTTGGAAAGTGGGTTATGAAAAGGTTGAAGTTAGGGTTAGGTATATATAGGTTATGAAATGGCTGAGGGAAAACAACTGAAAGTGTTGGTGTTGGTCATCAGGTGTTAGAAAACAACTGAAGACATGGTTTAACTTTCAGATGTTGTAAACAACTGAAGACTTGGTGTTGGTCATCAGTAGTTATAAAACTACTGAAGACTTGGTTTTGGCTTCAGTTGTTTGGAAATGAAACAGTAGTTGTCGTCAATTCATGAAGTTCAGCTGTTTCAATGACCTTGACACTTACTCATCAGATCATCTGATTTTCAGATGTTTCATTTGTCATCAGTACTTATTTATTACAAAAGACATCAGTAGTTTGAACTACATCAGTATTTTCGAACAAATAAGGTACTTCAGTACTTTTAAGTAATTTAGTCTTCAGTAGTTGTAAAACTACTGAAGATAAAATGACTTATCAGCACTTATTTTTGACAAAAGTATACTAATGCTCATCAGTATTTATGAACTAAGAGCATCAGTAGTTGTCAAATTATTCTAGTTGCAGCATACCAAGCCTGAGTACAAGATTATGAAAAGTTGCACTATCCAAAGGCTTAGTAAATATATCTGCAAGCTCATCAGCACTAGGCACAAACTTTGGATCAATCAGACCTTTTTCATAGCAATCCCTAATGAAATGATGTCTGATCTCAATATGTTTGGTCCTAGAATGCTGGACAGGATTCTTAACAATACAAAGAGCTGAAGAACTATCCATTAATAATGGAGTCTTAGTCTCTGTAATGTCATAATCCAATAACTGATTTTGAAGCCAAAGTACCTGAGATGTACAGCTTGCAGCTGCAATGTACTCTGCTTCAGCTGTTGATGTAGCAACTGATGTTTGTTTCTTACTCTGCCAAGAGACCAAACAGTTGCCTAGAAATTGGCATCCACCGAAGTTGATTTTCTGGTTAACTTACACCCTGCATAGTCACTATCAGAAAAAGCAACCAATTTACAAGAGTGCCCAGTGGAATACCATAGTCCTAGTGATTTAGTTCCCTGCAAATATCTAAAGATCCTCTTGACTGCAATCATATGGGAATCCTTAGGAGCAGCCTGAAATCTAGCACAGACACAAGTTGCAAACATAATATCTGGTCCAGAAGCTGTTAGGTACATCAAGGAACCAATCATACATCTGTAAAGAGTTTCATCAACTGCTTTACCTTTTTGATCAGCATCCAGTTGTGTGTTGCTGCACATGGGAGTAGAACAGGATTTACAGTTTTGTAAATCAAACTTGGTTAACAAATCTTTTGTGTATTTTGACTGATGAATGAAAGTTCCATCAGTCAGTTGTTTGATTTGTAACCCAGAAAGAACTGTAATTCTCCCATTGCACTCATTTCAAACTTTTGTTGCATCAATTTTGTGAATGCATCACACAACTGTGGATCAGATGATGCAAAAATATATCATCAACATAAATTTGAACAAGGAGCTTATGCATGCCAGCTTTCTTTATGAACAAAGTTTTATCTATGGAGCCTCTAGTGAAATTATTTTGAAGAAGAAAGTTAGATAATGTTTCATACCAGGCTCTGGGTGCTTGTTTCAACCCATAAAGAGCCTTATCAAGCTTATACACCCAATCAGGGTGTTTATGATCTTCAAAACCTGGTGGTTGACACACATAAACTTCTTCTTTTATTTTACCATATAAAAATACACTTTTGACATCCATTTGAAAAACTTTAAGGTTATGAAAAGCAGCATAAGCTAAAAACAAACGAATTGCCTCCAGTCTGGCTACAGGGGCAAAGGTTTCATCATAATCAATACCTTCTTCTTGTGAAAACCCCTGTACAACCAGTCTGGCCTTGTTCTTGACAATTTGGCCTTTTTCATCAGTTTTATTCCTAAACACCCATTTAGTGCCTATTGCACACTTACCTTGGGGTAGAGGAACCAGTTCCCACACTTGCTGTTTTTGAAATTGAAGAAGCTCAAGCTGCATGGCTTCAACCCATCCATTGTCCCTTAAAGCAACATGATAATTCTTTGGCTCTTGCTGACTGATGAAGAGAGCATAGAGACAAAAGTTGGACAATTGACTTCTTGTTGAAACACCAGCAGTTATTGCACCAATGATCTGGGACATGGGATGATTCTTCAATTCTTGATATGCAATAATATCTGTGCAAGTGTTTGTAGAAGATTCAGCAGCAGCAGATGTTGATGTAGACTCTTGAAACCTAGACTGAGATGGCAGTTCAAATGAAGTAGAGGATTCAGAGATTTCATCAGCATTTGTTGTGGATGGAGCTGCTGAGGCTACAGGAACATCAAGTGTAGTAGAACCAGGCAGATGATCACTACAACTTGCATTTGTATCTTCAGTTGGAGATGATGGAACTTCAGAGACCATAACAGGTGGAGGCTGATATGGAACATATTGCAGTATGTCCAAGTCAAACATCTCAACAAGGTTTTGAGGAATCTTGTCTTTTGGGGATTCATTAAACTTGACATGCAAGGTCTCTTCAACAATCTTTGTTCTGCAGTTGAAAAACTCTGTATGCCTTGCAAGTAGATGAATACCCAACAAAATACCCTGCATCCACCTTGGAATCAAACTTCTGAAGGATACTCTTTGTGTTAAGAATATAACAAGGACACCCAAATGCTCTAAAGAATGAAATCAAAGGAGCCAAATGATGTAAGAGCTCATAAGGAGTCTTCATCAACCTCTGATTCACTAATACTCTATTCTGAACATAGCAAGCTGTATTGACAGCTTCAGCCCAAAAGGTTAGTGGCAAACCAGAGTCAGCCAACATTGTCCTTGCAGCTTCAATCAGGGTCCTGTTCTTTCTCTCCACCACTCCATTTTGCTCTGGAGTTCTTTGAATACTATATTGTCTTTTGATTCCCTTAGACAAATAGAATTCATCAAGAGTGTGATTCCTAAACTCTGTCCCATTATCACTTCTCACACACTTAACTGGAAGTGAATGCTGCTTCTCCACATGTAACACAAAATAGATGATACTTTGTGCAGCCTCATCCTTGGAGTGCAAGAAGAAAGTCCATACATATCTTGAGTAATCATCCACAATTACCAGACAGTACTTTTTCTTTGCCATGCTCATTACTCTCACAGGACCAAAAGATCCATGTGCAGTAATTGCAAACAGGCAGTGGACTTAGGTTCTTCTATAGAAGGGAATGAAGCTTTGTGTTTCTTTCCTTTTAAGCAAGCTGGGCAGGAGTTGAACTCCTTCAATGGCAAGCCTCTCACTAAACCATGATGAATGAGCTGATTCATGTTCTTGAAATTCACATGACCTAGCCTTCTATGCCATAGTTCTGATTCTTGAGGAGAGGCTTTGGAGAACAAACATGGATGGCCTTTTAGATCAATTTTCTTTGATAGATCTAAAGCATATACTCTTCCAATCCTGTTGGCCTTCAGGAGAGTATACTCATCAATATTTTGTCAATCTTGTGCAAAACTGTGGAAGACAGAATCCGACAGTTTTGACTTGTGAAAAGTGCAACATGCCCTTTATCACACATTTGACTGACACTCAAGAGATTGTATTTGAGGTTCTCCACATGGTTAACATCATCAAATCTTGTCTCTCCATTTGAGACAAAACCCTTCCCAATGATGTAACCCTTGGCATCATTTCCAAAAGAAACAAATCCCTTCTTCCTTTGGGAATAGTCATGAAGAAGAGAGCTGCTCCCTGTCATATGCATGGATCCTCCACTGTCCACATACCAGATGCTTCTTTGGCATGATGAAGAACCCTGCATTTATCACAAACATTAGTTAGCCTTTGAGACCCAAACCTTTTTGGTTTTGGGTCTGTTTTCATCAACAGATGTTAAACTAACAGTTGTGCATGATTAACAGCTTTTGAAGATGTAGATGATGCTGAAAAGGATTCCTTGGATTTTGGCTTGGGTATCCTTTTCAGTGGTTTAGTCACAGAAACATCTAATTGGTTAACTCTCCCCAATAGATGTTGAACCATCATCACAAGTTGTGTTGATTTGTTGACAGAGTTTTCAACTCAGTTGACACATCAGTACTTGTAGATGATTTGTTCTTGTTATTCTCTACACCCTTCTTTTGAAAAGACACAGACTTAGTCTGAGTTTCAAATTCCCTGAGGAATATTTGCAGCTGTTGTTTGAAAAACCCCTTCCTCCTTAGTGACATTTTGAGAAAGCTTAGGTTTATCAGAATGAGATGATTGTGGTACAAACTTGGTTTGAAATTCATTTTTCATTTTATGCATTTCCTGCTTAATGATTTTCTTTTTATTGAATTTTAAACCCTTGTTATACCAGCATTCATCAGTCAGATGATTGAACAAACCACATATTTCACATGGTTTTCTTTTCATCTTTTCTTGATCAACTGCTGAAGTTGATGAAACTACTGAAGATTTGTTCTTCAGTACTTTCTTCCTTTCAGTACTTTTGGGAAGTACTGAAGGATTTTCAACAACTGAAGATTTCTTCTTCAGTGGTTTTCTATCAGTATTTTTTAGAATCCTGATAGATTCTTCAGCAGTTGTCAAGGAATGCTTGTTTTTCTCTGATTTAAAATGCTCTTCAGGTGTTGTGTTTTGCCCTTCAGTACTTTGAGTACCTTGTGGAACAACACCTGAATTTCTCAGCCTCTTCTTGATCAAGTGTTTCGAAGCAGTGGGATCATCAGTTATTTGATTAACTGAGATACTCACACTATCTTCATCCTCAGATTTTGAATTTTCAGTTAAGGATGAAACACCTGATGATGTGGTTTGGGAATGACTCTCAACCTCAGATTGTACTTCTAACTTAGGAGTAAAATCTGTGGGAGGTATGGTATGATTATACCCAATCCCAAACTTCACATTGGAAGCAGTTTGCTTACTGAGAAGCATTTCAAATCCCGTGCAGGATGTTACCCATCGTTCACAATCAACTTGGGTAGCTGCAAGTGTTTCCTTGAGATTCTTGTGATTTTCTAGAATGACCTCTACCTTTGCCTTTTTATCAGTAATTTGACATTTAAGTTTATAAATCTCTTCATCCTTTTCTTTTAAAGCAGACTCAAACTCAGATTTTCTTTTGGAAATTGCCTTTTCTAGGTCAAGATTTTGATTAATTAAAGCTACATTTGCTTCCCTAATAGAAACAAAAGCAGCTATGCATGATTCAGAACATATCTTGGCCTTAGCCTCAGAAGATACCTGTGGTACCTGTGATGATGAAGGATTGTCATCAGTAGATTCCAGGGCCATTAAAGCAAGGTTTCCAAAAGGATTGTCACCACCATGTTGACCAGCACCAGCAAATTGCTCAGAATAACCAGAGACATCATCTGGTAGGCTGCTCCAGTCAACAACCTCAGGGGTGAAAAAGCTCTGATGAGATTGAGGTTGAGATTGCTGATTTGTTTGAGATGGCTGAGGGTCAGGTAGAGCATGTGGTTGTTGAGCCATTGGTACTAAAACTTGACCAGACTGAGGCATGTAAAAGCATGGATAAGGATATGGCATGGGGCTTTGAGGGACAAAGTATGCAGGAGATGATTGATGTTGTGAATGATGATCAGAACTGGTAGGATGTTGCCCTTTGGATTGTGAATTATTACTTGGAAAAGTCACAAAGGGTGCAGATGAGTTAGATCCAGATGATCTACACTCTCTAGCAAAATGTCCAAGTCTGTGGCACTTGTGACATCTCAACTTACTCTTGTCAAAACCAACCTTGGTTTTGCCAGAGAGACCAGGAAATTTCCTACCTGTTCTCTTATAAAACTTTTGAGATCTGATATTAATCAATGCCATTTGGCTCAGAATATCCATCTCTTCCAGATCATCATCAGCAATTCCTTTCAAATCATCCATCATAAACACAAATTATCAACATTAAAACCTGAGTTTCCCTCAACTCCAACAAAAGCATGATTTCCACTACTTTTGAAGAGAAATCAATATGCTCATCATATGAACTTTCAGATGAAGCATATTCAGACTCATGACCACCAGAGCAGTATTCCTGGTACAAAGTCATCAGTGAGCTTTCCAGATGAAGATAGTTTCCTTTTCTGTTCTATCTCTCTCTCAAATGTTAAGAGTTTCCCATGAAGTTGGGTGAGAGATAGAGTATCCAGATTTGCACTAGAGCGTAGGACAATGGTGTAAGTGTCCCATCTCTCAGGCAGGGATCTGAGGAATCTGTATTCATCTGGCTGTTTGTGTATTCATGTTGAACCATTTTAAGCTCAGAAATTAAACATGAAAACCGCTCAAACTGTTGAGTCAGTGTCTCACCCTTCCTATGAGAGAATGTCTCATATTGCTGGGCAAGGATTTCTCTGTTGTTTGCTAAGACCTCATCAGTTCCTCCAAATTGTTCCTTTAGAGCAACCCAGAGATCATAAGCAGTTTCATGATGCATGAGCCCAGAATAGATTTCATTAGGCAGTGCCATGGCCAGAATTCCATGGGCTTTAGCATCAATCTCAAACAGTTTTAAATCCTCATCAGAATATTGTTCCTTCTTTTTAGGAACCATCTCCTTGGTTTCAGGATTACTCACCATAGGCTTGTATGGTCCATGAACCACAGACTTCCAACAACCTGAACTGTTAACAGACAGGATGGAGCATTCGGCGTTGCCATATGTTATACTCACTCCTAACAAGCATTGGAGGCTTAGTTGAGGAGCCAGTATTGTGAGGATCATTCATTGAAGTAGTCATTTTTACTAATTCAATTGTCCAAGGAGATTAAAATCGGTCTAGTTTGAAAACTCAACAACACACTTAGAAAACACAATTAGAATCACAATTAATGAACCGGAAGCACAGAAAATCAATCTCTATAATCAATTCTTGCAAAACTACTAATTCGATCAACCTTTGCTATCAAAAGAACAGTTTCAATGATCAATTGTTAGATCGATCAATGATTAACCTGCTCTGATACCATTTGATAGGATCGGATCAATTAGGTTTGAATTATGCAGCGGAATATCACGAATTAAGATCGAATTCAAGCAAGAAAAGTAATGAATATGCAAGACAATCAATCACAATTATAGAGAGAATATTTCTGTTAAAGGAATGTTTTCATTCACGCGTAATGCTTCGGTTAAATACAGCTAGGTCAACATCCCTTATATAGAGGAATGTGACGTCTGCTGATGTCACTTGACAGTGACATCTAACAGAATTTACAAAACAACTGAAATATGCAAACTACTGAGATGTTCTCAACAACTGATTACATCTCAAGAATGCTAAGTACAATTACATGAAACTACTGACTACAACTCATGAAATAATAAACTACTGAAATGTAAAGTTACAAGTACTGAAAAGTAAAACCATCACAACTACTGAAGTTAACAACTTCAGCTGTTGTGACAACTGCTGATCACTCTGGTCTTCAATCTTTGTCTTCAGCACTTCATCTTCAGACTTGTCTTCAGTTCTTTGCTTTCAGACTTTGTCTTCAGTTCTTTGCTTTCAGACTTTGTCTTCAGACCTTGTAATCAGCTGATGTCTTCAGCTGTTGTGATCTTCATCAGCAGTTGTAATGTCTGTGGGACTTAGAGGTTTTTCTGATCAGGCTCATTGGTTCTTTTGGTCCAACATTGTTTCACTGCTCATCAGAATTGAAACAATGCAGGAGTTTAGAAGTTTGTAGTGTATTAGAATCGAAAGAAGTCTTCGGAAGTGTAGTGTCTCGTAAGATGTATTATTGTTCTATTCAGAGGGAGACTGTCTAATGTGATTTAGAAGCAGATAGTCTTTCTAAAGAAGATAGTTCGTAAGCAGTTAGTTGTGTCTTCACCAAATTTAGTTCTTCATAACCTTTATTTCTTCAACGGTGAGTTAACTTAATTGAGTAATAGGCATGTTTTGAGTAGCTTTAGTATCTTATATCCCAAGACATCTTAACTCCTATCTTTTCCACACAAAAATAATTTTATTTAATCTTAACTAACATGATCGCTAAACAATGGAAAACAAAAAATTATTAAAAAAAATAACAAGATAGAGAATAAAAGAAAGGATACGTAAAAAGAGAGAGGGAGTAAAAAAAATCTCAATTGTTGGAAAGTGGGGGAGAGGGGCTCTCTTAAGAGTATGTGATCTAAGGAGGCGTACAAAGGGTTGTTGGATTACCGCTGACTCAAAAAAATCTGACTGAGTTAGAAGCTGACCCAGTTAAAAGTTCTGACCGAAATCTGCATCTGACTAGAACTTGACCGCTTGATTCAGTATCGAGTTACTTTACTAAATGATAAAAATCACTATATTACCCTTGTATTTTAACTGGTATTATGTAATAACTCCCTTAATAAATTATTTTAACACACCAAAGAAACCATAAAAATAAAACCCACATCCCACACCTCTTATCTCCTCATCCCCTTTATATACACTCATCATATCCTCTTACCACTACCACCATCACCACCGTCACCACCCTCACCACCACCAGCGCCAAACAAGACAAAAGACGTAGCGGAGCAAGGGTCGTTCTCCGCAAAGGACTACCAGGACCCACAGACGGAGGGAGGGGAAGAGCGGCGGCGGAAGGGAGGGAGGGCAGGAGCGGCGGAGGGAGGGAGGAAGGAGTGCCGAGGGGAGGACGCCGGAGAGGGGGTCACCAACGGGTGGAAAACCCCTCCGAGGGCTGGTCAGCGCCCCTTTTCTTTGTCAGAAAGGTTAAAACTAGGGTCTGGGTTAGAACTCACGGACCCCGTCAGAACAGCCCCACAACCACATCAAACACACTAACCGGCAGTCAGCCAGTCAGCCGGGTCAATCAGACCCAAACAAATAGCCTCTAAGAATCTCCTTATTAAACATCTTAAATTTAATTGAATATAATATGAAACTTATTAAAATAAACAAAAAGATAAGCAAAACTAGGTTCTATGCTACTAATCACAGGTTATACCAAAACAATATAGTTAAACTCCTTACAAAATTACTTTATAAAATAAAAGTATAGTATTCTTAGTGTTCAATTTTTTTTGTTTTTATTTTAATACATTTAAAATTGTTGACTTGTTTTATATTGACCTAATTTTTGCTCTATTCCCAACGTCTGATAAAAAAATTTTATTACATTACTTTATAATATAAAAGTACACTGGGTAATTTTTTTTGTTTTTATTTTAATACATTTAAATTTGCTGACTTGTTTTATATTGACCTAATTTTTGCTCTATTTGATAAAAGTTTTACTAGGAAAAGGAACAAATGTTAATTCTTTTTTTATTGTGATAACCGTGTTAACTTTTAAAGATCACATAAAACTATTATTTTTTGTTGTAATAACATAATATATAAATACAATGTTATATTGTGTAATGTTGGACTCAACAAGTGCATTAAGAAGGATAATACTTGTCATTGTTGGAGCTGGAAAATATAGTCTATATTATCAACACTATGAAAGTCAACAAAAGTCAACGTCACGGTCAAAGTCAACTAAAGTCAAACCCGACACGTTCAAGACGAAGAACCGAGTCGAGACGTTGAACATTTAGATGACTAGGAGTTTTATTGTAATAAATATATTTTGTGTGAACAAAATATATTTTATCTTGTTTTTAGTCATTTTTATGCTTAATATGTAATTTTGTATTAATTAGCCTAAGTCTAGGGGGTTAAGTGTAATTAGTGAAATTAGTCTAGATTATAAATAGGTTAATTGTCATTAGTGTTGGTTAATGGTTGAATGACCAATTGATTGGGTTTCCACTTTGTAAAAATCATATGCAATCAATATAGATCAAAGGGGGTTTTATTGTGATTATCATTGTTTGATCCATAATTCTTCATGTTATTTGATTCAAGTGTGTATCCTGGAGTAACAATTTGGTATCAGAGCCATTTTGGATCAAATTCACTGAAGATTTGAAGATTATTAGAGAGAGAAGTTGAGGTTTTGGTTTTTGTTCAATATCATGTTTTCATCATTTTGAGATCGATTATTATTGATATAGAAATTGATTGAAGTTTGCTTGTTATTGGTTGGGAAAGCTCTATTAATTATCAGGTTTCAAATCCATTGAGATTTCGGCGATTTCAGATTGATTTCGTGTTGAAAAAGCTTTTCAGCTTCGTCCAGCGAAACTACGAGTTCTTCCAGCGAAATTGCCTGTTCTTTCAGCGAAACTACAAGTGTTTTACACTTTGTAGTTATTTCAGCACTTCAGCGAAGTGATCAACGAAAGTTACAACTGCTTGTGTCATATTACAAGCGAAATTGCTGCCGAAAGTATCATTGAACAAAAGTTCAAGCTTGTTTTGTGCGAAATTATCGGCGAAACAAAGCAGTTTAAAGCATTTGGCTAGCGAAACTGCTGCCGGAATTTCCAGCGAAACTACTGTCGACTCAGCGAAACTAGATATTTCTGCGAAACTAGCTCTGCGAAACTACAATTTCCAGCTTGACCCCAGTTGCTAAGATCGTCTAGTGTGGCATTTAAAAAAAAATAATATTATTCCCGCGGGAGAATTATTCTAAATTTTTTTGGGAAAAATATTTTTGGGGCGTTTAATTGTTTAAACAAAATAAAAATGAAAATGGTTTTTGCAGAAATGATTAAATCATTTGAATCTGATGATCTCACAATTGCACAATGTCGGTTTGATAATTTTGCAGCTTTAAAGAATGAAACGATGTCTGATTTTGTTGATCGTTTTCTTTTGGTGGCAGGTAATCTGAAGAAGTTTGATGCCCAACTGGGAAATCATGAATAAGTTCTAAGATTACTTGATTCCCTCCCATCAGAATGGAGCTCTCACGGCAAGTCGATTCAACGAGATAGAGGCTTTCGGGATTACAAACTGATGGAGGTGATCAACAAACTGAAAGAGATTGAGTTGGATATCAAACGTCGTGAGTACTATGAAGCAACATATCTAACTCCAAAGATCAGTTTAAACTCCAAAGAGAAACCAGAAGAGAGATCAGATTCTGGCATCAATTCTGACGGTTTACCGAATCCTGAAACTAAAGAGGTACAAAAGGAGCTTAAGCAGACATCAATGGGTAAAGGTGGAGCTGAGTTGAATGCTGAAGTTTGTGATGCTGAGAAGGAAGATGAATGGAAGCAAAATACCAGAGTTTGCAACTGTGAGAAGGCTCTTACAGCTGAAAGAGTCATCCTGGATCTTCCATACGAGACAGTTCAGGATATGTGTTCTTCTGCTTGCAAAATTCGTTTATTTGGTGTGTATAAAGCTAATAGATTACTTTTAGAAAACCAAAAGGAGTTAACCACCATAAATGCAGAACTTAAAAAGAATGAAGCCAAGTATTTCATAAAATTAAATGAAGCTTTAAAAGAAAATGATCATTTAAAACGAACTCTTCTTGAAAGAAATGTTGAAATTAATCTTTTAAACGAAAGAGTCACTTTGGCTGAATTTGAAACAAGCAAGCTTAAAACAAAGCTTGATAGATGGACCATATCCGGAATGAAACATGAAGAGCTATTGTGTAAACAAAGGGGAGCTAGGATTAAAGCGGGAGTGGGTTGTGGTGAAAATCCATACGTCTATCCTCCTCCTAGCACCCATTGTTACTCTCCTATGCCTCAACCTCATCCATCTAATGATTTGATTGAAGCTGCAGAAACTAACAGTTTAAATGCAGGTTTAAGCAACGTCAATCTTAAAGAGGTTAGAGATGTGCAGGATCCTCCTGTTGGTTTGGGATTCCTCAGGCAAGGGTCTGATAAGAAGATTAACGCTGACTCCACTTCTGATGCTCCAACATCAATTTCAGTTGCTTCTCCAACTTTTTTCAACAAATTCAAATCAGGTAACATTCCTTCGTTTGTTCCCGTCAGGTTTGTCAAAGAAGGAACAATTGTTGAATCATCAGACAATCAGAATCATCAAGTTCCAACAACAACACATCCTATTCCTGTCAATCAAGATCCATTGGAAGCAGATCTGTGTATACGAGACTGGACAAGCTCAGATGATGAATCAATCACAGAGGTGCGTGTTGGTTCCTCACAAATCAAGATGTCTCCTAACATTGTCAAGTCACAAAAGCTTCCAAAAGCTGAATCAAGACCAATACGGATCTCTTCTCCAATTGCAAAGCAACCCAGTCAATCAGTGAAGATCTCATTCCCTGTTCAGCATAGCAAATGCCAAAACAAGCAAGAATCTGCTACAAGCTCAAAGCAATCCTCATCCCTACCTGCATCACACGGGACTACAAAGAATCAAAAGCCATTCAAGGCTTGTTTTGAGTGTGGAAAAGAAGGTCATGTGGTTAAGAAATGTCCTCAAAGGCTTGCTACGGATGGTAAAGGCAAAACAAATTGCTTCTCAAGCTGTAAGTCTACAAAGAATGTTCCAGATGGTAAAGGCAACACGGGTTGCTTCTCTGGATTAAGAGGTAAAAAGCACACATCTTTGAATGGTTGGATGCAAAACCCTCCATCCAAACCTTTTCATGTGAAGCCGGTTTCACATGATACAAAGATGAAAATGACCAAAGGTTCAAAACCAAATTCTTTTCCTTCCGGTCTTAAACAGAAAATGATTTCCAAATTTAATTCATTCAAATCCAAGCTAATTGAACCGAAACAAATTTGGCAAATTAAAAAGAAGGATACAACAATCCCCTATTGTTTAAACGGTTGTGTGCAGAAGCTTGTTACTTATCTTGATGAAAAAGGAACTTCCAGGACTACGATGGCCTGGGTTTCCCTTTCTAACTAATTTGTTAATGAGTGCAGGAACAATTCAGGAGGACTGTTAGTAATCCGAATTACTGACAGAGATTGTTCTTGATTCAAATTTGAGGCGGAACAAACAGGTTAAGGTCATGGTATTTTATCCACAATCTGGATATTTATATATGCACAATCACCGTTCTCACTTCACAATCACTGCATATTTCTTGAGAATTCATTTCTTATCATCATATCAGTGTAGTTTGGAAGACCTTCTTTGATAAATTTTTATTTTTGTACAGTTTAAAAAAAATTTAAAAAAAAATAAAAAAATAAAAAAATAATTAAAAATAATAATAAAAAAAATTAAAAAAAAATACAAAATAATAAAAAAATTGTAAAAATAAAAATTTAGGGGGAGAGTATATGTAAATAAAAATGAAAAGAGAACTGAGAACTTGATTTGAGATGATTGAGAAATGATTGTATATCTTCTTGCAATGCTTGTTTTTGCATGACTTGCGTTTTTAAAATGAGAAATGATAGTAACTGATGCTGTTATCTGATTTACATCTTATTTTTAATTGCAAATAATAGAAAAACAAAAAGATTCTTTAATGATATGCTTGGTAGACTCAGCCTGAAGAATAAAGTAGACAGCAGCATAATGATTTAAATTAAAACATCATGCTTAAGGATGTCTGGATTTACGCAATCATTTTGGCCTGCACAAAAACTGAGTCCCGACAAAAATTGGATTGAGAATTGATCTTTCACCCACCATGATACAAATCATATATGTCATAGCTTTGAGTCATGTCTGGTGTATTTATGTGTCTTGTATTTGTGCTAATCTCCTCTGCTGTACGGAAGTACTGACCTGGAGTGATGATCTCCTCTGCTGTACGATAGTACTGACCTGGAGCTCTCATCGGCACATGATTAAATGGTCATCTCCTTTGTTATACGTGAGTATAGATCTGGAGCTCTCACCATTTTGGTCTAAGTAGTGTCAAATTATCTAAATGATGAATTCATCACAGAATGCAATATTCTGTTGATAATCACTTGCACACTAATGTACAAGCCTTGCTCTGTAAAGATCGTTACAAAATTCAAGAAATCCTAAGGTTGGGTGAGGGTTTTTGCCAAATGATTGTGGGGTCCTAGCATTCTATAGTATTTAATCGAACCTTAACGAATCATCTTCTGCTTGTTGAAAAAGATAGGGCATGAGTTTAAGTGGACAAACATACCAGCAATCGTTATTGATCTGTTTGACAATTTCAAAAATCATTCAAAGACTGTTATTAGATTCAGTTATCAGTGTGATCTCATTGCTTGTCGATGATTAAATTCATCTTTGTGCTAAAGTATATCTTGAGGATGTGATCTCATGATCGATTCAATTCTCGGTTATAAAAAAAAATATATAGATTAAAAAAAATGTTATAATAAATGTATATAATAAAAATAAAAAATATAATAAATTTTTAGTTCGAAATTTCTTTTAGGTCTTCCATATTATGCTGTTATAATTTTATCATTTTTCAAGCATTTCATAGAAATTGCGTACAAACGAACACGGATTCGCTTGTTTTTCACACACAGATAAACACGGGTTTATTTTGTTAAAATAAAATGATCTAATTAGAAATGTCGAGATTGTGTTTGTGTATGTGTTTTAGATTTTGTTTTAAGTGATGGCCGATCATCAGTTAAGCAGTGTACCTGATCAGAGAGCCTGTTCTTCAAGTTTGCAGAAGATACCGAGCTAGGAATCCTCCTCCTACATCTTCTGAAGCACTCAAGAGTAAAGATTTGGGAAACCTGTTTCAATATCCTTGTAAAGCTTGCACTCGAAAACGGGGAGCATATAAATAGGGGGAGCTTATGAGATGAATAACTTTTCTCATCAGATTCAGAAAGATTCAAATTGAAGATCTTTCTATTGTTGACTTCTCGATGCTGAATTCGTATGAAGACGTTGATAATGATAGACTAAGGGGGAGTATTGTTGGAGCTGGAAAATATAGTCTATATTATCAACACTATGAAAGTCAACAAAAGTCAACGTCACGGTCAAAGTCAACTAAAGTCAAACCCGACACGTTCAAGACGAAGAACCGAGTCGAGACGTTGAACATTTAGATGACTAGGAGTTTTATTGTAATAAATATATTTTGTGTGAACAAAATATATTTTATCTTGTTTTTAGTCATTTTTATGCTTAATATGTAATTTTGTATTAATTAGCCTAAGTCTAGGGTTTAAGTGTAATTAGTGAAATTAGTCTAGACTATAAATAGGTTAATTGTCATTAGTGTTGGTTAATGGTTGAATGACCAATTGATTGGGTTTCCACTTTGTAAAAATCATATGCAATCAATATAGATCAAAGGGGGTTTTATTGTGATTATCATTGTTTGATCCATAATTCTTCATGTTATTTGATTCAAGTGTGTATCCTGGAGTAACAGTCATAATCAAACATAATGTGTTCTAACATCCAAACAATCATTAACTAATACATTATTATCATTAACAATCATAACAATCACTAATGTTGCTTAAATTTCTTTTTCGGGTTTGTAGATAAAAGAAAGTTTTGCTAAGTGTCTGCAGCGAATGAAGACTTGCCCACAGCGGATGAGCAAGTCTATGCAGCGGATAAATAAAAACTTCCAAGTGTCTACATCGAATGAACAAATCATACAGCAGATGACCAGAGTCCACAGCTCATGAACAATCCACAGCGGATGATAAAACCATAACGGATGATCAATCCACAGCGGACAACTATCAAGACAAACATACAACAAGTGTTCACAGCGGACAACATCCAACGCATAGCGGGGAGCTTATTAAATATCCACAGCGGACGACTAAGCATCCACAGAGGAAAGTTTAACATCCACAACGGAAAACTTATAGACTTAGGATTATTTATGTAATTTTTGTTTGCATAAGGGTAGTATAGTAATTGTAAATAGCTTTTTATATAGGCTATAAATAGCATTCTACCTAATCCTTTGAAAGCTTTTATATTGAATTAAGAGATTTGAAAAGATCCTTAGGGAAATCAATCATCAAACAAAACACAAACTTGTTGTTTTTGAGATATATATATTGATTTCATCAGATGGTATCAGAGCCTTGGCTCAAATCAACACTGATTTTCAATCATGTTATTCAACAACATGATATATGTGGTTCATTAGCTTCAAAACATACATTTCGAGCTTAAAATCATCATATTCATCTTCTTCAACTTCTAACATACATAATATGCTGAAGACATAATGTGTCAATTTGTTTTTGTGCATTTTGAAGAAGATTTTGTGTGTAAAAAACTCAAATTAGCATTCATACACTGTTTTTCGAACGTGTTCATCACAAACACTTTAAAACCTCACCGGTTCTAACGGTTTTTGATAAAACGGTACTCGAATATTTTTTATCAGATTTTCATCAAACAAACGCTCATTTGAATACACTTAATCATTTCATTGTATTTAAAATCACATCTGAGTTGTTCAACACTCAAATCAGGGTTTTCATCAACATTATAACAAACCGACTATTGTTTAGTTTGATACTATACCCGCTGCAAACAAACCATTGGAAAACCCTAGTTTTTGTTCATACACAGTCTTCAAAATCTACGATGATGTTGTTGAACATTCATAAAAAATCGAAGAGGAAACATATTCTTCATTAAAACTTTTTTAGTGTTTTTAGGGTTTTTGATTTGTATTAACTGGCATCATTAAAGTTGGCATTCTTAAACATGATATTCCATTATTTTCATCGAGATTTGAAAGAGACATCATAGGACTTAAATTAATTTAATTAATTAATTTCCTTTATCTGGTAAAAGGTAACAGAACATATCAAACAAATCCTAGTGACCTTAGGATAAAAAAAATTTAGCACTGAGCTAAATATTCAAACAAATTTAACTTAAGCCGTTAAGTTAAAAATTTAACAAACATGTCTGATGAAATTTCAGGATCAAACAATGGTCTTATTACCAAGACTAAAGAACAAAGCAGATTTCAAACAATGGAAGATTATAATCAGAAATTAGATTATCTTCCAAGACCCGACCTATGGACATCCATAACTGAGGGACCATACATTCCTGTGACTCTTGGTCCAGATTAAAAAATACAGAAACCAGTGAGCTTCAAAAGCGTAGCTGGTGATGACCTCAAGAGGGTTATAACAGACATGAAAGCATACAACATATTGGCAATGACTTTGTCATTTGAAAATTTAACAAGAGTTGCAAATTTCAAAACAACACATGAATTGTGGAAAGTACTTCATACTATATGTGAAGGAAGTGAAGAGACAAGGGAAATCAAAAAGGAAAATTGAGGACCCAATATGAAACCTTCCACCATATTGAAAGAGAATCCATTCCACAACAGCTCCACAGATTATTCAACTACTTAATAAGATGACAGTTTAAGGTCTCAAATATGAATATGTGAAGATCAACAAAAAGATGTTGCATACACTACCTGAGAGCTGGACTCAGTCAGTTTCTTTGATGAAAGCAACATTGGATCTTGAAGCATCAACTCTTTATGCTCTAGTGGCTAAAGTTGAAGCACTAGAACTAGATGAAAGATCTAGAAACAATAACACAATGAGACATGTAGAAACATACAAATTCAAGGAACTTCAACAAACAGACAGTGCATTCTTGACTTGCACTGGAGAAGATGAAGATGCAGAATTTCTTGATTCTAGTGAAACCTCATTCTTCTAAGCTCCTAAATCATCCAATAACAAACAAAAGTCTAAGCAGACTGGTGTTCATGCTTCTCATGAAGCAACACCACAGAGCAAACAACATCAACATTATCATGCCTTAAGCTCAAGCAAACAAAAACAACCAAAGATTCAAAATATACACAAGTGTGACAAACCAATGGATGCACTCACAATCAATTACAAAGTGAAGAACCAAAGGCAGCTTATGCAACCTTCTCCACAAGATTTAAAGCTTATTTGAGTGCTAATCTCACAGCATCACAGATCATCTAGCTAAACTTTTAAGAAATACCACCAGACATGGTTGAAGAAATGGATCTTCAGTGGTCTATGGCAATGATTGCTTATAGATAAAAAGGTTGCTACAAAGAAACAAAGGTTTAAGCATAGACAAGGAAACCACGATTGGTTTTGAAGACAAAGGTGAGATGCTACAATTGTCAACTATATTGTCATTTCTCAAGAAAATGCCAACAACCAAGAGTTGACAGAAACAACAATCAAACACAAGCATCAAGTAACTATCATTCAAACAGACAAATTCCACCTCCTATCAGTATTCCAGCTGCACCAACTCCACCACAAATCAAACAATAAAGCCCAACTCAACACTCAAAATCATCAGCCATGATTATCAAACTAGATGGTGAATGTGATTGGAGCATGTTTGAAAATGAGATCCAATCTCATGATAAAGCCCTCATGGCAAACATATAATATAAGATCTCTGAAATCCTAAAAGAGGTAAGGGAAAACCTTTGTACTCAAGCATGCATTGATGAAGTCAATAGATACCGAGAACATGCACACAAACTTCAAAGAAAATCATTGAAACAAACATTTTTAACGAATGCCTAAAACCAGAACAAAAACAATATGGGATCAAAATTCTTTCATTACAAAATGTTTTGGACAAATTAATGTCTCAAAAACTATCACTTGCAGCTCAAGTTGAGCAACTCTCTGAATGTTTGACTCGGTCAAAAACTATACAAGCTGAAACTGAAGTGAAACTTCAGAAATTTCAGGTGAGCAATAAGAAATTTGAAGAACTTCTTGCTCAACAAAGAGGTTTTAAGGACCCTTCAGGTTTAGGATATAATAAGGTCAATCCACCTTATAATGACAATTATATTCCTCTACCTGAATAAATGACAAACAAACAAGGTGAATCTCTTGACCCACATGACATGATTCAAAACAGTCATCATCGTCATAATCATCACCATTAGCATTAGTAACAAAAACTCCTTAGATAAAATTTGTTTAAAGTCAAGCACCATCTATTGGGTCAGATAAGGCTGGTGCAACCAAAACAACACTTAGAAGAATTTTGGTGCAATTGAAGAAAGTCTTCTGAAGCTTATCTGCACTTCCGAAGTCAAGTTGAGGACCTTCTGAAACCTAAGTTTGAAGAACTTCCAAAGAAAAACTAAGTCTTTCGAAGACTAAGTTACTCCTCTTTCGAAGCTAAACACTTAGAAGATTCAAGACAAAGACTTTCGAAGAACAAAGTCTAGAAGACCAGCAGAAGTCTCAGAAGAAGTTGATATTTCTAAAGTATAATTGGCTTCGGAAGAACTTACTCTTTCAAAGAAAGTTTACTTTCGGAAGAACCAACAATGAACCAGTGGACATAAGTATGGTCCGTTTGACAAACCACTGCAATCTCTGATATACTACATGGCGCATCCCATGCCGTGTAGTTGACCATACTTTATTCCCATGTTCACCTTTTATAGATTAGTAGAGTTATCATCTTTAGTTGGTGACAAAAGGAAAGTCATGGACCTGTCATGACTACTTAATCCAGGATAATATTTTATCTTAAATACCTTACTTCTAGGAATATAGCATTGTTTAGTATTAAGGTCGAGCTGGTAATCTAAGTATAAACGGTTGTACATAGTAGTATATATATAGTTTCTTATTGTAACTCAGTTAAAATGGTTGTTAGAGTCTTGTAAACTTTGAGTTGAGAAGTAATATATACAAATATCTTAAAAAAACATGTGTTGTGTTCTTTGACTTAGTATATTATTCTCAACTCATTTGATAATTCTGCATCATCATCCGAGTGTCTCTGAGTAAGTTTGTGAGATAATCCTGTGTTGATTAACCATAACCGATCCTGCAATTGGTATCAGAGCTTCTTAGGCTCGTGATTGTGAGATCTAAACCTCCCAAATTACCTTGTTTCTTCACTCACTACACTCAAAATGACCCTCAACCAGAAATCTTCTGAATCTAAAATGGTAACGATGACTAAGGATCCTATCATCACCCCTAATAACTTTAGATCTTGGTGTTAACATATCAAAGGTTTCATTAAGTATCAAGACGGCAAAATGTGGAGATTTATAACTCATGGACCATACAAGCCAAAGGTGGAGTCCTCGGCTGGTAACGCTGCCATGATAAAGAAAGCTGTTGAAGACTACTCCGATGAAGACTTCAAGAAGATGGATATCGATAGCAAAGCCATGACAGTACTGCTTACAGCCATACAAAACTCCATAATTGTAGGCTTTGAGCACTATCAGTCTGCCAAAGAACTCTTTTGATGCTTTGACATTGATGTGCTCTGGTTCAACCGAGTCCAAAGAGTCCAATAGAGATATCCTGAAGCAGCAGTTCAAGAACTTCAATCACATTGCTGGAAAGACCCTAGCCAGCAATACTTCAGGTTTATGGACTTAATCTTATCACTTCAGTCTATGGGAGTAACTCTTGTGAAGAGAGACCTTGTAAGAAAGTTTATGAGAGCACTTCCTCATGAATACACTTTTTATTGTGTCTCAATCAAGAGGACTGAGAATCTAAACACTTTTACCATTACTGAACTATATGGCATCATTGATGGATACCGTGTAGAGATGGAGACTCAGAGAGGCCACCAGATGAGCAGAACTTCTAGCCTTCCTGCTAGCAATGCTTTACTCGCTGCTGAAGGCTAAAGAACTCTCAGCCCCAGTAGGACCTGAACTACCCCTTACAACCATCATCTTCCTCTGGGCCATACATCACTTTTCCTGAGACACCCAGGTCTCAACAAGCTCAACAAAGTTTCTTCCAGGATAGTTGTGCCTTTTTTTCAGGAAAATGGCAATGTAGTGACATTTAGTTTTGCTTTGATAATCTAGAATGCTTCAGCCTAGATGATGTTGAATACATGGAAATTTTCCAACAAATGGCTCTCTTAACCTATAGAGCAAAGAAGTATTGTAAAAGAACTGGAAGGCAGTTCCCTCAAAATCCAACCAACAACAAATTTAGGTTAGACAAATCAAAGGCCAAGTGCTACAATTGCAATCAACTTGGTCATTTTTCAAGGGAATGCAAAGCTCCAAAGTCCAACCCTAGTGCCATTCATGCCTCTCAACATTATCCTGGTACTCCAAAAGCTGCAACAAAGCCAACTGAACAACAAACAGCTGTTGTTGCTCAAGAATTTGACTGGAGTTTGATGGTGCAGGATGTAACCCTAGTTCAAGCTCTCATGGTAGGAACATAAGACAATCATGTATATGAACATCTCTGTACCCAACATGTATAGCTAAGGTTAAACTTTATCAGGACTACAACATGAAGATTAGTTCTGATATTGAGTCTTTGAATATACTAAAATCTGATTTTAAAAAAGGCAGAATGTATGTGTCTTCTTTACAACATGAACACTCAAATTTGATTTCCAAGTTGAGTGAGGCTCAAGCCCAGCTAGTAATAGCTGAGGCTAAAAAAAAGAAGTATGCTATTGAAGGGCATAACTTTAAAACCATTATTACATCATCCTCCCACTCAAAGGTATGCTATCAAAACAAAAGTGGGTTGGGAACCAATGAAATTGCTCCACCACACTCTTACATGTCTGTGAGACACCCTAGATTTGGTATCGAAGAGCAAGAGGTTCCAACTGCTGACACACTGCATATTGAGCAAAAGAATGATGCAGCAATGGTTACCACCATAGGGAAGGATCAGGTAGAAAACCTTATCCACACCACTGATGATCAACCTTTGACCACTAAAGCCAAAAGAAACAAAATCAAGGCAAGAAGAAAAACTACTAAAAGGGTGGCTGAGTCAAAGTTGAAAATAGACCTAAAACAAAAGAGTGTGTTTATCTCAACAGGATTCCAAGTGGTTGAAAGCTTTGATCTGGGACAGAAGTGTAGTACCAGCACTCCTATCCAGCTAACAGATCAGAAGTCAAAGGAAAAGGTTGTTGTAGAAGAAAAGAAGTGCTAGAACAACAGTTGCCATGCCCATCAAATTTAACATTGAGTGTATAGTGTGTGGTCTGCATAACCATTTGGCGAAAGACTGTTACTAGAATCTAGCAAGCACACATTATGAAAATAATGTTAAAAGGGAAGGAGTCAAGGAAGGTTTCGCATTTGAACCTTATCACATGGTTCAAGTGTTAAAGAAAGGAAAACTTGTTTCCAAAGCTAAGTTGCTTTCAAAAGAAACTCATTCTTCCGAAAGGAAACTGGCTTCGAAGACAAGTCAAAGCAAAAGAGAAGAAGCAAAAAAAAACCTTACAAGAAGAAGACTACTTCGAAAGAAAAGGTGGTGATAACTACTTCCGAAAAGAAAGAAGCCTCGGTAGTATGTACTGCTGCTCAAGTCTTAACAGACTCATCTACTTTGATCAACCAAAGGATGAAGTGGAAGATCAGAGAAGATGCTAGAGCCCAAACCTCTTCTTCACAAACCATTATTGAACCTTCATGCATACACTTTTGTTCAATTATCTCATCAACATTGGAAATTCCCAAGACCAACAAGGCTTGGGTTTCCAACAGTAACTAACTATTCACCTTATGTGTAGGGACATCCATATGATAAAAATAAAAACCTATGGATTGTGGATAGTGGATGCTCCAGGCACATGACAGGGAACATATCTCTTCTTCAACAATTTGAACATTTTGATGGAGGTCCTTTTTAGTTTGGAAGTAAAGCCGGTGGATACATTTCTGGCAGAGGTGGTGTATCCAATGGTAAGATAAAAGTTGACAAAGTAAACTTTGTCAAGCAGCTTGAACAAAATCTCTTAAGTGTTTCATAATTCTATGATAAAAGGCACCAAATGCTTTTCACAAAACATGAGTGCATTATCCTTAAACCCGGGATAACAATTCCTGAGGAATTGGTGCTTCTTAGATCTCACAAAAGAGGGGTTATGTACAAGCTGGATATGAACAATGTTTCTCCACTAGGTGAAGTATCATGCTTTCTTTCCAAAGCAACTGATGATGAGTCAACTCTGTGGCATAAATGAATGTGTCATGTTAATTTTAAAATCATGAACCATTTGGTTAAAAATAACTTAGTACATGGTGTTCCTAAAAAGGAATTTTTCTGCAAATATAACTGTGTTGTTTGTCTGAAAGGGAAGCAACATAGGTCATCTTATAAATCCAAAGAAGTTAACTCTATCACCACTCCATTACACTTATTGCAAATGGATCTATTTGGTCCCATAAGTATATTGAGCATTGGAAGGGAATCATATTCACTTGTGATTGTTGATGATTTCACTAGATTTACATGGGTATTCTTTTTAATAACTAAAGATGAAAGTGCTGGAACTTTAAAATATTTTATTCTTAAAATAGAAAATCAAATTGATCACAAGGTAAAGATCATAAGAAGTGATCAAGGGATTGAGTTTAAGAATCAAGTTCTTGACTCATTCTGTAACTCAAAAGGGATTGCCAAAAAATATAGTTCTCCTAAACTCCTCAACAAAATGGTGTTGCTGAGAGGAGAAATAGGACACTTGTTGAGCCTACTAGATCTATGTTAGCTGATTCAAAGCTGCCTCTAACTTTCTGGGCAGAGGCAGCCAGCAGTGCATGCTATATGCAGAACAATGTTCTTATTGTTAATCCCTATGGAAGAACTCCTTATGAGCTATGAAACAAGAGGCCACCGTTCATTGGCTTTCTTAGGTCCTTTGGCAGTAGGTGTACCATACTTAACTCAAAGGACAATTTAGAAAAATTTCCTAAAAAGTCAGATGATGCTATCTTTGTTGGATATTCCTCCAACTGTATTGCTTATAGAGTTTATAACAATAAAAATCAATAATTTGAGTAATCATCCAACTTTGTTGTAAATGAGCACACTCCTTGTGTTAAGGGGAATGGACCTGACCATATTTTTGATTTAAAAATGTTTCCAAACTATTCTAAATCTTCTTGTGAGAATGTTTCAGCTAGAACAGGAACTCAAAGTGATTCTGATGATGATCAACTGTTTGACTTACCCAGACCTATTCCAAGTTCTCCAAGAATCAATAAAGATCAAACTCCTACTGGTGAAAGCTTGAAAGCATAAACATCTCAGGAACTAGTGAGGCTTCAACAAGTTGGCAACAAAATGAGCCTCAAAACTCATTGGATGGCAACTCCAGCTCACAACACTAAGCTGATGAAGAAAGCATTCTAGAGGGACATGCAACTGTCAATGCTGCTTCACAGCACCACACTATTGATGTTATCTCAAATTCAATCAATTAGTCCTCATTGAATGTGCATGAGACATCAGCTGGAAATGAGGTTGTTCCTAATTCTAATAAAACTTTTCTAACCTAGATTTGTCTATGCACTTAGATGTTATTCCTAGGCTCAGAATTCATAACACACATCCAGCTGAAAAAGTCATTGGAAATGTCTCTGAAGGCATGAGAACAAGAGGGCAAACCTCTAATGGGAATGTTTGTCTGTATTCATGCTTTCTTTTCCAAATGGAACCAAAGAAGGTGGAGGAGCCTCTCAAAGACAATAACTGGCTTGAATCAATGAAAGAGGAATTGCTTCAATTCAATCATCAAAAGGTTTGGAACCTATGTCATTTACCTCATGTTCAAGTACCCATTGGGTGTTTAGAAACAAAAGGGATGATAGAGGTCTGATTATCAAAGACAAGGCAAGACTCGTAGTTCAAGGATACACACAAGAGGAAGGGATTGATTACACTGATGTCTTTGCACCAGTTGCAAGACTTGAAGATGTGAGAATCTTCCTTGCTTATGCAGCTTCCAAGAACTTTACAGTCTACCAACTTGATGTAAAGTGTGTGTTTTTATATGGGGATATAGATAGAGAAGTCTATGTGTGTCACTCTAGGATTTGAAGACCCATAACATCCCAACTATGTGTGCAAACTGGATAAAGCTCTCTATGGGTTGCACCAGGCACCTAGGCTGTGGTATGAGACTCTTTCTCAATTTCTCTTGAAGCATGGCTACACCAGAGGCACAATAGACAAAACCTTGTTTATCAAGAAGTCTTGGAATGACATTTTTCTTGTATAAGTTTATGTTGATGATATCATATTTGGTTCTTCAAACGACCAAATGTGTAAGAACTTTGATACCACTATGAAGAAGAAGTTTGAGATGAGTTCTATGGAAAAATGGACTTTTTCCTAGGAATTCAGGTGAAGAAGATGCAAGATGGGTTTTTTATCAATCAATCTAAGTATGTAAATGACTTTTTAAAAAAACTGAAATGAAGGATTGTAAGCTAGCGAAGACACCTATACCCCGAAATCACAACCTTTGTCCTGACTCTGAAAGGAGGATACTGATCAACATCAGTATAGGGCAATAATCGGATCTATAATGTATCTTACAAAAAGTGGACCTGATATCATGTTTGCAACTTGCATCTATGCAAGATATCAGGCTACTCCAAAGGAGTTTCACCTATTTGCTGCTAAGAGAATCCTTAGATACCTTAAGGAGCTCCCAAGCTAGGCCTTTGGTATCTTTGAAATCAAGATTTCAACCTCTATGGCTACACTGATAGTGACTATGGTGGTTGTAATATTAAGAAGAAATCCACATCGAATGGATGTCAATTTCTTGGTGGAAGAATCATCTCTTGGAAATGTAAGAAGCAATCGTGTGTCTCTTCATTAACTGTTGAAGCTGAATACATTGCTGCTATAAGTTGGCGTTCTCAGCTGCTCTGGATTCAAAATCAGATGTTAGACTACGCCTTCAACTTGTTGAAGACCCCTATTCATATCGATAACAAGAGTGCCATGTCTATCACAGAAAAACCTGTCAAGCACTCCAAGACAAAGCACATTGACAACAGGGATCATTTCATTAGAGATATTCATGAGAAAAACCTGATTAAACAAGTTAAAGTTGACTCAAATTAATAATATGCTGATGTTGGTCCATTTGATCGAATTTCAGTACACTTGAGAGGTTGATTCGTTCAATATCAATAATAAGAAAAACAACAAACACAATAATGAAGAAGAAGAACCCAAATGTATTCAACATATAACAATCATGATCCAATACAATAAAAGTAACAAAAGCTATATTTCTGTTATAAACCAGCTTACAATGGACACTTGCAACAGGAATAAACGATTAGGATTTTGCAAGGATACCCAACAATGACAAAGATCAACACTATATATAGTAATGATAGTTTCACTGACAGATTCGCTATCAGCGAAACTATCTTGCCAAAAACACAGTTTCGCCCGGTAAGACAGACAGTTTCGTCGGGTGAAACTAACAGCTTGCTATGAGCGAAACTATAGTTTCGCTCATAGTTTCGCTGGGCAGCAAAACTTAACTAATTAACCAACAATCAAAAGTAAACTAACATTAACCCTATGACAATCAAACATAATCAAAATCTAATCTAATTTGAGTCCAACCTATACATGATCTTCAATACTCCCCCTAGGTTGGACCTCACCGTCTTGATCACTCTTGGTTTGTCTTTTCAGCTCCAGTCTCTTCAGCTGCCTCAGATATTTCTTCAGTAGCTCTTGCAGCATCATCCTCAGAAGCTTTAGCCATTGATTCTCCTTGGTCAGCTCTTGCTGTCGTAGCTTCTTCGGCACGTGCACTAGCCTGCTCAAGTTGTCTCGATAAGTCCCGCACGTCCATCCTCAACTCATCATCTTAACGAACCTTCAGGGCTAGTTCCCTCACCTCAGCCCGAACACCCCTTACCTTGTTAGCCACAGTCATGAACAATCCACCCTCTTTTCGCGTCTCAGCTCCAGCCCCTACTTTTATATGATTCTCACATAGCATAAGTAGATCTTCGTCACAGAAGGCAAATATCCCTATCCGGTCAAACAACCTAAATTCTCCTCCATTCTTTAATCTGATCACCGCCTCCTCAGTATTGTTATCATAAAACAAATTCTCAAAACTTTAAAGCTGTTGGGGAAGGGGATCGAGCAATCTAACCCTGCTCATAGTCTTTGGGGGTTTCACCCTCAGCACAATCCTTCCTTTCCCTGTTTCTCAATCCTTATCCTTCTTTGACGTCCTTCTCTCGGCCTTCATAAACCCGACAGCCTCAAAGTTATCATTCATCCCTTTCTTGATTTCCTCCTCCAACATCTTCGCCCTCTCACTTAAATTAGAGTCAATCAATGGTAGTAAAACTAACCTTCTCAAGTCCCACTTAGCAAGGTCTTAAATGTCTTTGTTGATACATATGTACCTAGATCATGATATGAATGTAATAGGTCTTGTTTGTCTTACACTGTTGTAATGTTTGGAATACTAATGAAATGAGATTGGTTGTTTGTGATTTATAATGTTTAATATTTCATTAATGAGTTGATATTGAATTGGTTAAATAGGTTGTGATTGTTTGAATTGATACATATAATGTTATATTAATGAATACATTCAAACTTAACATAATGAAGTTCCCATGCGAATGGCCCATGCGAATGGACCATACGCATGTATAACTTCAGGCGAATGACTCAGTCGCACGACTGAACCAGGAGACTGGATCAGTCGTATGATTGTAACATGAGATTGGCTCAGTCGCACGACTGAACACTCAGTCGTGCGGATGGATCAACCGCATGGTTCAATCGCACGACTGAACCATACTAATGGTTCAGTCGCCCGAATGAACAACCTAACCTATAAATACCACCCAATTGTGGAAAAACTAAGCATTCATTCTATTTCGACTCCAGACGTACCCTAGCCGTCCAGAAGCCTCCAAGTTCATACTCCAAGTTCATAGAACGCTGTAGATCGATTCCTAATCGATTCTTAACGTTGATTCAATACTTTATTGATTCTACGGCGTTCTCACTGATTGGATCGCCAATCAAATAGGATTCCGCACTATTTGGTTTGGTTTACACGTTAATCAGTTGGTGTTTCGTTCAAATACCAGATCCTAACAAGTGGTATCAGAGCTTTGGCTCTTGATTACGTGTGATTCAATCAATTTTGATACAAAGTTTGTGTTTTTCACTAAAAACGCAATCTTTTGTGTCAAAAGTTGTCTTGGACGTCCCCTGCTCATCAAGTTTTGGTTTCTACGGCATTAGGCGATTAGGGTTGGTGAAAATTCGGATTTTTCGGCAAAAACACGTTTAACCTAGAAATTTTCGAAAACAGCAGCTTCAGTCGCACGATTGACCCAATCGCACGACTGGACTTCATTCGCATCCTCCAGACGCACGATTGGACTGAGTCGCATCTTCATTCGTACGACTAAGCCTACCGTTCGCAGTGTTCATACGCATCAGTTTCATTCGCACGACTGGACCAATCGCTCAGTTCAGCCGCACGATTGAACCAGTCGCATAGTTCATTCGCACGGATAGCCCATTCGCATCACTCCAGTCGCACCAGTTAACAGATTGTTTAGAGACTTAAAGTTAATCGAGATGGAAGATCAGATGTCAGCGTTTACAGCCGGGAAGGACTCACGGATCCAGAACTTACTGTTACTTGAGAGTGAGGTGGGGAATCATAATAACCCCCAAAGCTCTTAACGTTAGATGAGTTTCCCCACTGGAAACAACGTTTTGAGATCTACCTCAATGGAGTGGATCCAAATATGTGGGAAGCTATTGAGACGGGTTACAGTATGCCGGTGGGAGCTGATGGGGTGAAGCTTACTTTAGGAGGAATGACTGATGCTCAGAAAGTTAAGTATAATGCAGAAAAGAGAGTCTATGCATTGCTAACACAGTCTATTCCTAAGGATATTTTCCACCAGTACTCGGAGAATAAGCAAGCCAAGAAATTGTGGGATGAGCTGGAGAAGAGATATGACGGGAATGCTTCGCTGAAGGCAATTAAAGCTAAGGAGTTGAAGAAAGAATTTGACAACTTCTCATCGATGGGAAATGAGAGTTTAGACGATGTATTGATAGATTCTACCATTTGATGAGCGAACTGCATACACATGGTGTTGCTACTACCATGGAAGATAAAGTGTCAAATTTTGCAGACGGATTGCCAAAAAAATGGGCTTCTTTTGTGTCAAATCTGAGACAGAATGAAATGTTGGCAAAGTTGGATATCAATGATTTCATTCTAAAGCTGCGAGAAGAAGCACTTAGGATGAAGTACCGAGCTCAGAAGTCTTCATACACTCAGAATCCAGCTTTGTACAATGCCACTTCAAGTTAAGACGTCTGGAGCACCTCTTCAGACCGCCTTTGTGTCTAGCTCATCTGGTCCCTCACAAGCTTCTCCTTCAGGATCAGAAACGTCAGGGTCTTCTAGTACCCATTACATTGGATCTGAAGCAAATGCTACTAGACTGAAGACCGAGAATCTCGGAAACGTGACAGTGGAAGTAGCTCGAGAGCACATGGATCTCTTGGCAGCAGTGGTTCATTCCTATGATGGACTTGTTGCTGGAAAATTGGAAACTGCCATCTGGCAGATGAGGACTACGAGCAGGTAGATGAAATGGAACTGGAGAGGATGGATATTATGTGGGCCTTAGCAAGTGCTGTCCGGAGGGCGAAGAAGTTTGTGAAAAAGACCGGACAAAACTTGGTTGCTACTAAGGACACTACATTTGGCTTTGACAAGAGCAAGGTGACCTGCTTCAACTGTGGAGAAAAGGGGCACTTCAAAGAGAGAGTGTGAAGCCAAAGAAGACTGGGAACGGGAATCCATTCTCGTCCTTCACTCGTCAAGACAAGCAAGCTAGCAGTTCTACTTCATCAAGCAAGGATCCAAAAGCCTTGACTGCCCATGATGATGAAGGACAGGACTGGAGCTTTCGGTTTGTCTCTCCAGGGGAATCCAATATTGCAAGCGTGGAAGACTTAGATGATGATTCCGCGAGTGAAGGAGATATTGCAGTTGAGATAGCGATGTCAAATAGTGAAGAGACAACTGCAACTGAGGTCAGCTACAAGCCTGAAGAAGGGACGTCTACAACAAAGACAGAATCACCAGAACCAGAGACATCTGATGCTGCGTTGATGGCTAATTCATCAGAATCTCCTCAGGTAAGTACCACTGACCAACTGTTTAAAAATCATGCTTGTTCTGATTGTAATACATTTAGAGAAAGCATAGATCAGAAATTTGCTAGGTTATTAGATCATAATGATAACTTAGTAAAGGATTTGCAACTGTGCACTGAGGCTAATAGAGTTTTAAAACAAAATGAGCATAGTTACAAAGAAAAGATAGACCTTTTGAATAAACAGCTTAGGGAAACTGAAGTAGTAGCATTTAACCAAGCTAATGACATTAGGTACTATCTTAACTCCCTAGAAGACACTAAGAAGCAAAAGGCAGTTTTAGAAGTAGAAGTCAACTCTTTAAAGCAAAAACTGCACAGTTGGACAAGTTCATCACATATTGTCCAACACTTAGTGAGAGAACGTAACAACGGGGAGGGTTTGGGTTATAAAGTGGTTCCACCACCACCTGAGACCTTGATGAACACTAAGAGTAGACCAATAAATAACAATCCCATCAAGGATCATGTGGTGTCTACTCCTCTTGTTAGTGATCCAGATTCCTCATGTTCTTCAATTGAATCTGGAACAAAACAAAAGGAGGCCACTTCAAAGGCAAAGGGTAAAATGCCTTGTGTTAAACTGGAAAAAGAATTTGAAAAGGTTAATATAAAGTCAGGGTCAAACAAAGTCAAATCTGAACCTAAAAAGACTACTAATGTTAATCTTTCACAAGTCTCATGTCAAAACCAGTTAACCAAAAAGGAAAAGATGTTAAAATGTTAAAACAATTAATTTTGTTAAACAAGAGAAAACATCAAAAGAAACAGAGTCAAAACCCAAACTAAGTGATGTCACTAGGGTGTCACACACATCTCCACAACGAAAGTTTAATCATAAAGTTGATAGCAGGTCATGCTACAACTGTGGAGAGTGTGGACACATTGCTTCCTTTTGTCCTTACTATCAGACACCTAGGAAGAAAATTGAACTTCAGGATTCAAAACCTAGGTCTTCTAAGAGGAGTTCTTTAACTCCACCTAGAAGAACTAGTGAACCCAAAGTTCAACCCATTAGCCAGTCGACTGTTTATCACAAACAGGCCTTACACAAATCTGGCTTATGGAAAGAAAAGTCATCCTCTGTCTGATAATGATGACAAGAAGGCACCTGAGCTACCCTCACCTTCTAAGGGTCAATGGGTTGAATTCATGATGTGTGATGCCTCTGGGAAACCCAAGCCAGTAAAGGCTTGGGTTCCTAACCTAAACTAATGTTTTACATTGTATGTGCAGGGTGTTCGCTACAGTGCTGAAACCAACACGTGGATTGTAGACAGCGGAGCATCCAGGCACATGACAGGAAACAGGGCTCTTTTATCAAACGTCAAACAAATAAAAGGAGGGCATGTTTCGTTTGCTGGTAACAAAGGAGGCTATATCACAGCTCAGGGGAGGTTGGAAATCAGAAAGTTAAGTTTGATAAGGTGAACTACGTTCAACAACTTCAAAACAACTTACTTTCTGTTTCCCAAATATGTGACAAAGGATTTAAAGTCATATTCGACAACAAGAAGTGTTACGTCCTAAAGAAAGACTACGTGATTCCGGAGGACCAAGTTTTGATGACAGCTTCAAGATATAAAGACCTTTATGTTTTGGATCTCTCAACGGCTTCTACAACGGATCATGAAGTTCAGTGCTTTCTATCAAAAGCTACTGAGAAGGACTCCATCTCCTGGCATAGGAGAATGGGACACATTAATCAACGGAAGATGAATCACTTGATCCAGAAGGATCTCGTGAGAGGAGTTAACGTCAAAAATTTCCAACTTCCGGATTTCTGTGTAGCATGCAAGAAAGGCAAACAGACGAAGAAGTCTCATAAGGAAAAGAAAGTTCATTCTATCGAACTTCCTCTTGAACTTCTTCACATGGATCTGTTTGGTCCAGTCAGTACAAAGAGCATTGCAGGTGACTTGTACTGTTTTGTGGTTACTGATGACTACTCAAGATTCTCTTGGTAATGTTTTGAAGTCCAAATCAGAAACATTTGAGTCATTCAAGGAGTTAGTAACCACACTGGAATCTCTCTACAAGCTGAAGGTGAGACAGGTACGCTCAGACAACGGGACTGAATTCAAGAATCAGTGGATGGAGGCTTACTGCAAGGAAAAGGGATTGTGCACCAATTCACTTCTGCCTACACGCCTCAGATGAATGGTGTTGCTGAGAGAAAGAATAGAAGCTTGATAGAGACAGCACGGACAATGCTGGCAGACTCGAAACTGCCTATCCAATTCTGGAATGAGGCAGTGGCAAATGCATGTTATACATTGAATCGAGTTCTGGTAGTCAAGCGCCATGGAAAGACATGTTACGAGTTACTACAACGACGTAAACCTAATCTGGAGTATCTCGAACCATTTGGCGCGCCGTGCACACTTCTGAAGAAGACTCAAGAAGGAAAATTCAGCGAGAAGGCTGATGAAGGGATCTTCCTAGGATACAACATACCGAACAAGAGAGTTTACAACAACTCAACGGGTTTAGTAGAAGTGTGGTGTAATGTTGATGTTCAGAGATATACCACACCACCTACTGGAAAAGGACCCGCTTACTTTTTCGACTATGATGGATTCTTCAAGTCCTTCAACATCCCTATCTCTCCTTCTGATGACGAGTTAGCTACACGGATGATGTATGATATCTTGAATACACCATCTCTTGATTCAACATCATCGAGCTCACAGGGAGAATCATCTCATCACTCAGGGGAGTAGTCGACGACAGTGACTCCTCCTCAGAAGATGAAGCTGAAGAAGATGACCAGAACAGTCAGGAGGAACAGGTTCCAATTCCTGCAAGTCCACAAGCATCTAACAGTGATGCCCCTTCGACTTCGGAACCTCAAACTCCATCTACCTCAGATGCAGAACCAAATGTTCATAATCTTGGCTCTGAGGTAGCTGTTCCTACCACTCCAGGATCACGTCTAAATGTCTATCATCCCCTAGACAATGTCATTGGGGATGTCAGATCAGGAGTGCAAACCAGAAATCAGCTGTACTCAGCTGATTATGCCTCTGTTATGGAAAAAGGATACATTCATGATGGTGCTTATCGGTGTTTTGTCTCGCAGTTTGAGCCAAAATACGTCAGTGAAGCACTGAATGATGAGGCGTGGGTGAGTGCCATGCAAGAAGAACTTCTTCAGTTCAAGAAGTTAGGTGTATGGACTCTGGTAGATAGACCTAAAGGTGCTAAGGTCATTGGCACCAAATGGGTCTTGAAATGCAAGAAGGATGACCAAGGGGTCATTATCAGGAACAAGGCTCGACTGGTGGTTCAGGGATTTCGCCAAGTCGAGGGGATTGATTACAATGAAGTGTTTGCACCCGTGGCAAGGATGGAAGCCATCCGTATCTTCCTTGCCTATGCATCGTATATGAAGATTAAAGTCTATCAATTAGATGTGAAGAGTGCATTCCTTCATGGGGAAATTCGAGAGACAGTTTATGTCAGTCAACCCGAGGGATTTGAAGATCCTTATCATCGGGACAGAGTTTACAAACTCGACAAGGCCTTATACGGGCTTCATCAAGCTCCAAGGGCCTGGTATGAGAAACTCTCGACTCATCTTGTGAAACACGGCTTTCGCAGGGGAGTCATTGACTGCACACTGTTTATCAAAGAAAAAGATGGAGACCTACTGCTAGTACAGATCTATGTCGATGACATCTTCGGTTCAAAGAACGAAGAATTATGCAAAGATTTGAAGCAGTATGAAGAAAGAGTTTGAGATGAGTGCTATGGGGGAGATGAAATTCTTTCTCGGGTTACAGGTGGATCAGACACCAAAAGGGATCTTTCTACATCAGACCAAGTATGTGGGAGACATTCTCAGTCGGTTTGACATGGAGAATGCTTCTGCAGCTGGGACTCCACTTGCTACAAACCATGATATAGCACCTGATGAAAATGGAGATCTGGTAGATGCCACAATGTACCGAGGAATGATTGGATCCCTCATGTACCTCACTGCCTCAAGACCTGATATCATGTATGCTACATGTCTATGTTCTAGATATCAGGCTAAGCCTAAGGTTAACCATCTGATCGGGGTCAAGAGGATATTTTGTTATCTGAAGGGTACACCCACACTTGGGTTGTGGTATCCTCATGATGATGACTTTGAGCTCACGGCGTATAGTGACTCGGATTACGGGGGCTGCAAGATGAACTACAAGTCTACATCAGCAGGGTGTCAATTCTTTGGAGGAGATTAGTGACCTGGCAGTGTAAGAAGCAGACCTCGGTTGCATTGTCAACCTGTGAAGCCGAATACGTTGCTGCTGCAAGTTGCTGTTCACAAATCATTTGGATTCAACAGCAAATGCGGGACTACGGTTTAAATTTCTCTTCTACTCCTATCTTTGTTGATAACTCTGCTGCAATTGCAGTAACTAAAAATCCAGTACAACATCCAAAGACCAAACACATCGGTATTAAATACCATTTTATAAGGGACTGTTTTGAAAAGAACTTAATCGATGTGGTAAAAATAATACTGATTTTCAACGCGCTGACCTCTATACAAAAGCTTTTGACAAACCACGTTTTCTATATCTGTTAGAGGTCAACGGCGTTAAAAAGAAAAGTGATGTTATTCCTGATGATGATCATGTGTAGTCCGATGCAGTGTAGTTAATTTTTCTTTTCATTTTCTTTATTTATTTTATTTTCTGTTTAACTTAAACTCATGTTATTTAGCTGTCTATTAAAATCCTAAAATAATTAAATCCGTTATGATTTTAGATTTTAGGGGGAGAATAGGTCAGCCAGTAACATAAAAAAAAAAAAAACACGAGGGAGAAGGAAGGCTAGCTGATATAAGGTAGATCGTATCTGTGATACCGATTCAAACCTTTGGAAAATGATAGTACACAGGAACAAATCAAAGGGACTTTAAAATTTAATTTAGAAAAGATGCAAAATTCAAAGTATAAGTCTGTGTAGTCTGAGCAATATAAAAGGAAAGATGATAGAAAAACTGGTAACTACTAAGGTAACACAACGAAAGTAGACCTAGAGGTTGCTAGACCACAGATGATATGTCGGTAGATTCAACACAATAGATGATTAGACCTGACTGGTGATCTCAAGATCAAACTAAGTTGTTCAACTGACTGTGGGCTCCCATCTTGTCACTGGTTAACACAATCAACAATATTCCAATAAGGGGTAATGAGCATGTAAACGCCACAAATGTGTGCGGATGACCATAAATAGAGCAAAGCACGAAAAAAATGAAAGGCAAATGCTATCAAGCTAATAACTTATGTTGTTGGTGCATTATGTGCAAAAGAAATTAAGATGCTCTAACAAGAAGATAGGTTGTGTGCCTCTCTGCTGTGCGATGGCACTGACCTGAGGATAAGCATAACCTAGATATTCTAGAATTCATTGTTGTTTGCCGCCTCTCTGCTGTGCGATGGCACTGACCTGAGGATTGGCTTCTCTTTGAAAGCTCTAAGAATAGTCTCTTCTTGTCAAAATACCCGTAGACCGCTCAAAAGCTCCTGAGGAATGTTGATTACCATATAAGTGTGGGATCCACAAATGTTGGTTGAAATAATTAAACCTTAAACTATCACCAATCTGTGTCAAAAGTCTGTGTATGGATTTAAGAGGACAAATATACTGACAATCATCGTGGCTGCAATTCTTGAAAGTTCAAATCAATGTGGGAATCTAATAGTACCAGTATGATTTCCTAAATTTGCTAACGACTCTGGATGAAAACCAAGAATTGAGCATCAAAAGGTTTTGATAACAAGTCCCAAATGATTTGACTTGCCTGTATGATTCCAAAATTGAATTGGTCCAGGTATGGTCAAACTAAATAGAAGCTGCCTATTCCGGAACCGAATCCAGTAGATTTCTATCTTAGGATTTACCTCTCACAAAAAGTCAAAAACAAGTTTAATTTTTGTACTTTAGTTTAATTTTCTAGTTATTTAGTCATTTCAGTTTGTTTGTTTGTCGGACTACATCATGAAATTCAGTAAGGGATTAACTCACCAAAAAGGGTCATGTCTGAGATGACCACATGTGTTTCAAAGGATAAATGGGTCACATCTGAGGTGACAAATTGTTTAAAATGATCACGTCTGAGGTGATCAAAAGTTTTCAAGTTAAAATGATCATGTCTGAGATGATCAAATGCTCATAATGTTATTTCAAAGTTAAAAGGGTTTAAATGTAAATGGTAAAAATGCAGAAAATTTCATAAGTATGACCCATTCGCACGAATGGACCATTAGTATGGACTTATCATACGAATGGGAGCCATTCGTACGAATGGACCATGAGTATGGACCATTCAACCGAATGGCCCATACGAATGCCCAGTCGGATGTTAAGAGCGAACGAATGAGTAAGTCGCACGACTGAGCTCCAGTCGGACGACTGAAGGGGGCGACTGAACCAATCGCACGACTGAGGCCCATTCGCCCGAATGAAAATGCGTATGAGCCCAGTCGTACGATTGAATTTAGGTTTAGTATAAATAGAGGGAGAGTCGGTCGCAGAGACTCACCACTCTCAAATTTACCCTAAATCGCACGACTAAAGTTACTCTGCCCAAATTTCGTTTGATCACTATAACCCTCGATTCTCACATACTGACCCTTTGCATTGACTCTACAGGTAATTTGCGGTGCAGAAACCTTACCAAATCATTCATATTTACACTAAATCTGGACATCGGACCTGTTAGAAAAACCGTGACATATGTGGCAAATAACCTAACTAAACGACGTAAACAAATGAAATTAAGGTGTTAGGTGTTAAACGAATGGATTGCGAGTCTAATGAACCAGAACACGAAGTCTAAAACTTAAAATTGGTGAAAAATTGAATTTGAATTGAACAGACAAAACAACATGCGAATGGACAGGTTGATGAACTTCAGTCGCACGACTGAAGGGTGCGAATAGCTTAACCGCACGACTGAACCATGCGTATGAGTTCAGTCGCACGACTGGGTAACCGCATGAGGTTACATACGCATGAGTCCAGTCGCACACTCAGTCGTACGCATGGGGTCATTCGCACGACTGAATCCCAGTCGCACTGCTCAGTCGCACGACTGATCTCAGTCGCACAACCTCATTCGCATGACAGAAAGAATTTTCTTCAAGTCCAAGTGTTTCATGACATTCTTAGCCAATGGGTACTAATGTTTACTTTGTTTGTGTAACAGATGGCGAGTCGATGGACTGAGTACGAAGCACAATATTTGTGCTCATCTGGATCTGACATCCAGAAATGCTTCAGACTTCTCTGGCATTATCACCTTCTAAGGAGATCGAGGATTGCACACGCCATATCTGCTCCATGTACTCCTTATCGTTCTATTCAGCAGGCCTTCTGGGAAGGTGCGACAGTTGATCGATCCTCTGAGCCTCACTGCATCAGAAGTACCATCTTTGGAGAGGCTATAGCTATCACAGAGGAGGATCTTAGGATCGTGTTACAGTTGGGGGACGATGCTGACTGTCCTACTAGACTACACCCCCTTACTGGAGGATGCTTTCTTCGAGCCAAGTACTCTGGGGACATCAATGCTGGGGTGCTCAACAAGAGCAACCTGTGTCCCAGTTCAAGTACCTTGCTCACGTGCTGCTAAAGTGCATAGCTTCCAGGAAGGGAGGTTTTGATGAGTTATCCGACCAGATCCAGAACGCCTATGTTGCGTTGGTGCTGAACCACCCGTTCAGCTTCTCCAGAATGATCTTCACCTACTTGGTGGAGAACATTGAGGGGAAAGGGAAGGAGGGCTTCTGTATGTACCCCGATTCATGCAGATGATTATAGACCAGAAGCTCCCTCCCTGCCAAAGGAGAAGGATGATGCGGTAGTGCTTGAGGTGATGGATGATACCACCTTGGACAGGATGAAGGTATACAGGGGGAAGCAGGTGAAACCCCCTGTCAGGAGATTGTTTGGGCATCTGGCCCGTGAGGACTATGTGGTGCCAGCTAGGAGGAAGTGGCGCCACGACGACAGTGATTCTGATGTTGAGCAGATTGCTCTACCCACGATGATTCTGATGATGATGACAGTGGGGATGCTGGAGATGACATGCCCATTCCACCGAGGGGCACAACTACTGATAGACAGCTCCAGTATCTGCCCCCACTGGAGATATTAACTGAGTCGGCCGGGTTCCACCAGGACTTTTATACCTGGTGAGGAGGAAGAAGAGTCAGATGAGGAGCCACTGACTAGGACTGTGGGAAGCAAAGTTGTTCCCACAGAACATGGACTCCGGGCGGTTGGTGAACGCCCCAGGGATCGGGAGAGACTGCTGCTGACCCGACTATGCTCCAGAGCCATCTAGCCGTGTTCTAGGGGGAGCATCCTCCTCGACAGGATCGAGGAAGAAAAGGATGGCTCAGCCCCACGGCATGAAGAAGAAGAAGAAGACTCACCTACATCACCACCACAGCCACCACCTCAGCCACCACCACTACCACCTCTACAGCCACACATCCACCACCACAGCCCACCACAGCTACCACTACCACCACCACACCTCCCACCACTACATATATGCCATCCACCACCATATCATTCACACCTACATCACCTCCACTATCATCTAGACCAAACCCCATCTTCACCACAGCCACCACCACCACCACTAGCCACCAAGCAGGACCATCATCACATCCCTCACATATATACGGATCACCTCTACCTCCAATGGGGTAGAGGAACAGCTTTCACAGCGCTGAACCGTATGGTGATGCGTCTGTTAGCCGCTGATGAAGAGAAGACTGCGCAGATCCGTCAGCTGGCAGATCTCACCTGCGCAGTCCCAGCAGATCTCTCAGCAGGCTCAGCTGATCGAGGAGCAGGCCCAGCAAATGGCTGCTCAGAGCCACGAGATTGCCCAACTCCAAGAGCATAGAGTCACATCAGCTAAGAAGATTGAGGAGTTGGAGGATGCTAAAAAGACCATCATGCTCAAGCTTAAGGGATCTAAAGATGAGCCTCTGAAGATTAAGGAAGGAGATGGTGATGATGGTGATGATGATGATGAGGATGAGGATGAGGACGATGATGAAGAGACTGATGATGATGAAGGGATTGAGGAAGAAAGGACAGAGGACAGGCATGAGGATGATGATGATGAAGGAGGAGATGCAGCTGCATCTGCCTCAGCTCAGGGTCAAGAAAGGAGATCAAAAAGAATCAAGACCAACGAGCTTCCTCCTCTGCCTCACCAAGTGATGATCCAGCGATTCAAGACAAAAGTAATGATTAGATGTCTATGTATTTGATAACTTTTGTATTTGAATCATGTATTTAAACTTATGTATTTGATGTTTATATTAAGATTAATGCATTTCTGTCTTGATTATTAACTAATGGTTGATGTGTTACATGTTTAAATCAAACAGATCCAAACTATCAAAGGGATGAATTTGATGTTGCTCCCCTTCAGCAGGTCAAGACTCAATTAACTATGATTCTTGATCTGCAAGGGATCGTCAGGAGATCTGTGAGTTATACCCCTGAAGAAGGGGAAATAATTCATGATCTTTCAAATGAGCAACTAGCTGAGATGTTCAAGCTAAATCCCGATGAGATCGTTAAGGATGCTCCAACGTGTGACTCTACCAGTGACGAAGAGCTAAATGACATTGATGAGATAGAGATAGAAGACGTCACAGCAGAGCACTATCCTCAGTATGCTGACAACGAGGGAAATGTGGTCCCCAATCTGGGTGAATCCCTTGTCAGTGATACATTTGAGGTATTAGATCAGATGGAGCAGGAGTCTGAGAAGACAGAAGGAAAGGCCCAAGCCTCAAACGACGATGTTGATATCCGAAAGGCTGAATGGGCTGCTTGTTTTGAGGAAATCCGAGCCCAACGCGCTGCTCCTAAACAGAATGTCTACACCAAACTCTACAGAGTGAAGAAACATCATAAGGTGTCGGGCAGGATTATAGCGTGGGCACATTTTGAGGATCTAAACGTTTATGCCATTAAGAGGGAGAAGGGCATAGAGTACTTTAGATTTCCACATGATCTAAAGACTCTACCAGGTTTTGAGCTCAACCAGCTGGCGAAATTGAAGCTTCTATATGCTGACCCAAGAAGATGTCAGGCTGGTTTGAGGCTGCCCTGAAGAAAGAGTACCACACCAGGTGGGTCAACTTCAAACCTCAACAACCTACGAGGTATATCAGACGTTCAGAAGTTGATCCCATCACTGGTAAGCCCAAGATTGTGCTGAAGTGGAGTCCTCCAAGAACGATGTCAAGAATCCCTCTCAGGGAAATGCCACAGGACTTCACTCCACACTTTAAGTGGTGGTACTATGATTGGAGACCGGGGAAGCGGTCATAGTTCTAAATAAAGAGGGACAAATGGATACCATCAGGGTGTTTGACCCAATGTGGCTCACCAACTTGTCAGCTAATGATGTCTACACTCTATACAAGTGGCCACTGTTCTATGACACGCAGATATTGTACAAGCCCTCCAATTCCAGAACGTCATAAGACTCTGCTTTGCGTTTGAGATTCACGCAGGAGTCACAAGAGAGGAAAAGTACAAGAAGTATGAGGAGGTGATGCAGAAAACAAGACATTAGATAGATCTAGGTCCAAGGGGGAGTTTGTTGATACATATGTACCTAGATCATGATATGAATGTAATAGGTCTTGTTTGTCTTACACTGATGTAATGTTTGGAATATAATGAAATGAGATTGGTTGTTTGTGATTTATAATGTTTAATATTTCATTAATGAGTTGATGTTGAATTGGTTAAATAGGTTTGTGATTGTTTGAATTGATACACATAATGTTATATTAATGAATACATTCAAACTTAACATAATGAAGTTCCCATGCGAATGGACCATACGCATGTATAACTTCAGGCGAATGACTCAGTCGCACGACTGAACCAGGAGACTGGATCAGTCGTATGATTGTAACATGAGATTGGCTCAGTCGCACGACTGAACACTCAGTCGTGCGGATGGATCAACCGCATGGTTCAATCGCACGACTGAACCATACTAATAGTTCAGTCGCCCGAATGAACAACCATTAACCTAAAAATACCACCCAATTCGTGGAAAACTAAAAGCAGTCATTCTATATCAACTCCAGACGTACCCTAGCCGTCCAGAAGCCTTCAAGTTCATACTCCAAGTTCATAGAACGCTGTAGATCGATTCCTAATCGATTCTTAACGTTTGATTCAATACTTTATTGATTCTACGTGCGTTCTCACTGATTGGATCACCAATCAAATAGGATTCCGCACTATTTCGTTTGGTTTACACGTTAATCAGTTGGTGTTTTGTTCAAATACCAGATCCTAACAGTCTTCCTCTTGTGCAAATATGTAATCCCTCCCCCTCTCCTCTTAATCATGAACATCTTGAGGCCGGGGTTGTATTTCCAGCTAATAATTTTCTTATCAGCTTCTTTCTTGCTCAACCCCTGCATGTTTGGAATAGGGAGTAAGTTCCTTAGGATCCTTCTCCATCACAAACCATTCTTCTTTTGTCATCTCAAAAATGACTCCTTCTTCCTCACCCTTTTTGGCAACATAAGTCAATGGTCTCTCATCGACCTCATAGTATTCAAGCTCAGAATCATAATCAACCAACTGTTCCTCTCATCTATCAATCTCCTATCAGCACCTTCCATCGATGTGTCTCTTACAACCTCTTCACCTACAAGATCCTTCTCTATATCAAAGCCCAAATTTACAAACCCAACCTCAATCACCTCCTCCTCATTCATAACATTTACATCCCTTCCTGCCTCATTCACTCCCTCAGCCTCATCTCTCACACCTGAACCTCCAGCCTCCTCAGCTCCTGCACCAGAAGTGCCCTCTCCTGCCCTGGAGGATGTACCCACATTCAGAAATAGGTACTTAGCAGTATTAGTCATATCATCTAACTTAGATTGAGTTAGGTGATTGGGCAGGCCGGCTGCAGCCTTCAGCTCATTCATCTCGGTCAGCAATATCTTTATCAACTTTTGCCGATCCACCAACATCCGGGTCATCCCCTCAAGCATCTCAACTTTTTGTTTCTCTCTCAACTCCTGATTGGTTAGCTTGGTCTTTATCATACTTAGCTCATTGGCTAGAGAGGAGTTGAGGTTGCTAATAATATCCTCATCCAGACCAGCCGTCTCCTCCCTTCTATGGGGCTCAGTAAATGCTTGATGTTTGTGCTTAGTCCTCCTCTCGGACTCCACCTCTTCAACCCTTTTCTTTGACCTTCTTTCATTTTCAGCCCTTACCTCGTGCTCAGCTTCATGAATTTCATCTTCAAAATCATAATCTTTCTCTTTAGCATACCTCTTTCTTTTCTTCATCGACTCAGCTTGCTTATGTCTTGTCTCCTCAACCCGCTTTTCCTCAGACTCATTCACCCTCTGAATAAAGTTCCATCTTTTAGGAGGGTACATGTTTTCCCATAAATGTGTAATCTTCCCACTAAAATCGTGCCTTATCGCATAGCATTCAGCAAATATGCGAGTGTTCATCTGCATAAACCTCTTTATCTCCCCGTGCCTCGGTACATTAGGTATAAGATCTTCAATGATCATCTTCAGAAATCGTGGGTACAACAACCATTTGTCTTTCTTCAGGGCCATTACATTCTCTGCCATGCAGTCAAAGATAAGTTTAGAAATGTTGGCTTAAGGCCCTCTACATAATAGAATCATGGCTTTGGCCCAATCCAAGTTAAGCCCATCTGATCTACCCTTGCGGTGATCTAAGCTCATAATAAAGACATGGCGGATGTACCTCCACTCCTTGGACAAAAAGGACTTCTTGATCTCCTTCTTGTCCCAAATGGAGGACCTCGTATCCAATACTCCTGAAGGCATCAAATACCTCCTGATCTGTCAGCACGACCTCATCTCCACTACCCTCTTGGAATCTCAACACTCAAGAAATGATCTCTGCAGTAATAGCTATATCTTTCTCCAGCACTCTTGCAACAATCCTCTGAGGATTGGTTCTGGTGATGTACTCAGCCATACGCCAGAAATATCTGATCTGTAGGTCATAGATGGTGGGAGAATGAGTGACCGCATAAGCAATGGGTGATCTCTGAAGCCAACGGATACAGTCTCTAAATCCCGCGGCTTTGGGGTGTGTATCATCCAAGATGGGCGTGATGTTATTCCTCTCGTCAAACTTTAGATTAGTTATTTAATCTGAAAAGCAGATGAAATGCATTAGAAAGATATGTTAAAATGAAGAATAGAGAAAAATAATTAAAAACAATAAAAACAAAGAAAAATCAACTTAAATTCGCTGGGCGAAAGTATAGTTTCGCTAGCCAAAACAGTAGTTTCGGCAGGCGAAAATGTAATTTCGTCAAGAAGCATGAAGTAGTTTCGGCATGCCTGAGCAATAGATTCGGCGTACGCCGAAACTATAAATTCGGCGAAGCAAAACTTAAACATGTCTAGCGAAACTGTTAAGTTCGCTCGGACAGCATAACTTTACAGTTTCGCAGAAAAACCTTTGAACTTTCGTTCAGTTTCGCTGGACTATTGGTACTTTCGCAGTAAGAACTGTGAAGGTACCGAAGAGTCTCAGCGCAATCGGTCCAAAACTAGTTAATTAAACCTAGATTAAACTAATGTCCAAGGTTCGATACTCACATTAGATGCTTAAACAACCATCAAACATGAAACAAACACTCAGAATCTCGAAATCTCTCGAAAAGGTTATGAAATGCTCTTTAAAATGTAAAACCCCGAGTGTGCGAAAATGAGATCTCAATTTCGCAAAATGCGATATATAGTATATAGTTTCGCTAGCAGCGAAACTATAGTTTAGCCCGTACATGTTTTGGTTAGAAGAGACACTGCAATGAGCGAAAGAGCCGGCGAATCTATAGTTTCTCACAGTGAAACTATCAGCGAAATTATAGTTTTGCTGGAAAGATAAAAACTTAAAAAATTTAAAATTGATTTTCCTTTTTTTAAAAAAATAAAATTATTTAAAAAGATTTAAAACAAAACAATAGCAAAATAAAGAAATAAAAAGAAACTGCCCCACAAGACCTCACCAAACTTCACATAATTTTTTAACATAATAAAAGAGAAGAAAAGAAAACAAAAGGTAGAGAAGAACGAAAAGCTGAAGAGATCTTCTAGAGAGTCATAGTTCGGTGGGATTGCTGATATACTTGTCCTTTTAACCTCATGCCTTCTTCTTTTTAACAAGTGAACTGCAGCTATTGTTATCATGTTTTGGTTCATTTAAAGAACACTTTGAATGACTTAGTCCCCACCGAAATTTGGCAAAGAAACTTATCTTGTCCTCATGATGTATTGAACAAATGATACGCTCTGCTTGACTATTCTCTTTTTCTTAAAAGCAACAAAAATCCTTTTTTAAAAGAAGCACTGTCCTTATAGACATCAAGTGAAGAGAGCTCCAGGTCTATACTTACGTATAACAGAAGAGTTGATCAATTGAGTCTTACAGATGAGAGCTTCAGGTCTATACTTATGTATAACAGAGAAGATCATCATATCGTGCTGATGAGAGCTCCAGGTTAGTACTATAGTACAACAAAGGAGATCATCACCCCAGGTCAATGTTCACACATAGCTGAGGAGATAAGCACGAGGAAGAATATAGCAAGAAGCTTCTAAGATACAAAGATGAGCAAGCATATAGCTTTTATGATAGGATGGCAAAGAGAAACAAGGATCTTTAGTACAAAATAAATCAACGCAGAGATATCATGTTCTCAACCCTTTCTGAACAAGAACTTGAAACTTTATGATTGACAAAAATGTCACGGGGATTATCCGAGTCATCAAGTTTCTTATCCTGTTAGTTATGCCACGAGATTACTGTCTACTTCGCTTTCTGGCTGAACCTATCAAGCGTATCCCAACACAATACTATTGACCTCATTCACATCATCCAGGCAGCAAATTTTATTTAGAAGAATTCTGCAAAAGAGAACAAAAGTAACATTTATTATTCTCCCCCGAAATTTCTACGAATCAGTAAGATAGAGAAAATTTCTTAATAATATACACATATATATATATATATATATATATATATATATCATTTTTTTAATATTATATTTTTATTATTATTTTTTTATATAATTTTTTAATATGTAAAATGATGAAGGACTATGGAGCATGCAGAAAAACAAAAAGAAAAAAAAAGAATAACAAAAGAATTATAAACAATATGTACATGTGATAATTTGAAGGAAAATGGGTTTTAAAATGATATTAATCCTAACATAGAGATCAATTTATAAAAACGAGGTTTATCAAATGTTTTAGTGAAAAGATCTGCTTTTTTATTTTTAGTGTCAATGGGAATAATATCAATAAAACTCTTCTCCTGAGCATCACGGATTGCATTAATCCGTGTCTCGATGTGCTTGGTTCGGGAATGATGAATAGGATTATTTGCGATGCCAATGGCTGCTTCGTTGTCACAGAACAACAGTGTATGGAGAAAGTTGATGCCGTAGTCAATCATCTGATGTTGTATCCAGAGCACTTGTGAGCAACAGCTTGAAGCAGCAATGTACTCTGCCTCCCCCGTGGAAAGGGAGACAGTAGTCTGTGTCTTGCTCTACCATGATACAAGACAATTTCCTAGGTACTGACAGCCTCCGGTAATCGATTTTCTGTTTAACCTGCAGCCATTTGAATCACTGTCAGAATAAGATGTAAGTCAAAATTCCCACCATAAGGATACCAAAGCCCTAAACGAGAAGAGCCTTTAAGATAACAAAATATTCGTTTTACAGCCTTTTCATGAGACTCCTTCGGGGCAGATGGGTATCGAGCACAATATCCTACATCAAAGGTTATGTCGGGACGACTTGCTTTAAGATACATAAGGGAACCGATCATAGATCTGTAGAGATGAGGATCAATAGGTTTCTCGTTCTCGTCTGGAGTGAGGCATGTTTGACTAGTGAATAGAGTCAGTTTAGGAGAAGCATCATCCATCTTGAATTTTTTCAGAATTTCTTTGATATACTTCTTCTGATGAATGAGAATTCCCTCTGGCTTTTGCTTAACTTGCAACCCAAGGAAAAAGCACATCTCCCCCATCAAGCTCATTTCAAAACGACTACGCATAACCTCCTCAAACTCCCGACACAGCTTTGGATTGGTGGAGCCAAAAATAATATCATCCACGTAGACTTGCACAATCAGCATCTCACCATCCACTTCCTTCTTGAATAGAGTCGTACAATGGTGCCACGAGAAAAACCATTGCTCATAAGATACTATGTTAGAGTCTCGTACCAGATGCGAGGAGCTTGATGAATACCATAAAGGGACTTATAAAGCTTGTAGAGTTTGTCGGGAAAGTCGAGATCCTCAAACCCTGGTGGTTAACACACGTATATCTCTTCATCAATGTCTCCATAAAGAAATGCACATTTGACATCCATCTGATAGACTCTGAACTCCTTGTTGGCGGCATGAGCCAGAAAAATTCGAATAGCTTCAAGACGGGCTACGGGAGCAAAGACTTCCATATAATCAATCCATTCTTCTTGAGCAAATCCCGAAACCACCAATCTGGACTTATTTCTTACCACAATACTACGGTTATCGGATTTGTTCTTGAACACCCATTTCGTGCCTATTGGGCATTTGTTTGGTGGGAGATCAACCAGGGTCCACACCTTGAGCTTCTTGAACTGTTGCAGCTCCAATTGCATCGATTCAAACTAACAAGGATCCTGAAGAGTTGCATGAACGTTCTTTGGTACGATTTGGGATATAAAACAAGAGAATAGGCATACAATAATTAAACCATATTGACTCCGCGTCCGAACTCCATCGGTGATAGATCCTATAATGTTATTATAGGGGTGATCTTTCAGGGTTTTTGAAATCAGTGGTTAAGGGTATGGTATTTGAAGAAGGTTGGTTGATGGGTAGATGATGTAGAAGAAGATGGTAGGGTAGAATCAATTGGTGATATGGATGGGACAAGCTGAGATGAGGTAGATGTAGGTGATGAGGAAAGAGATGCAGAAACAGGTGGGGGTGGAATGTCAAAGGATGATGAGGAAGATGCAATGTCAACTCATGTATCATTGTTAGGTGATGAATTAGGAGGGGCTTGATGAATAGGTGGCACGATATGTAATGGATCTGGAGGAATGATGTTTGTTTGGACATTGGAGATGGATGCATCATCATTAAAAATCGGAAGATTAAACGAGTTCAACATCGTATTGGAGTCAAAGAACCATGTTGGTTCTGATCGGAAATCAGAGGAATTAGATTCCTGCCAATTAACATAAAAGGACTCTTGCACAATACATGTTCTCTTGTTATATACCCGGTAAGTTTTCTTAGAGGATGAGTAGCCAACAAAGTAACATTCATTAGACACAACGCCGAATTTTGTCTTTTGTGCCTGGGTATTCAGTAAAGTGCACGAGCATCTGAATGGCCGAAAGAAATTAATCAAAGGCTTCCTCTTATGGAACAGTTCATATGGAGTCTTCATTTTGTCTTTGACGATCAGCACCCTGTTAAGAACATATGAAGCACAATTCACTGCCTCTACCCAAAAGATGATGGGTAAAGAGGAATCAATCAACATAGTACGAGCAGCTTCAATGAGGGTGCGATTCTTTCTTTCGGCAACACCATTCTACTGAGGTGTTCTCGCTGCACTGAACTGTCTCAGAATACCTTACCAGTAGAGAAGGAATCAAAGATTTGATTTCTAAATTCGGTACCATTGTCACTTAGAATTGCCATAACCTTCCTCTTGCTTATCATCTCAATATTAAGAATCAACTTCTGTAGCTCCTCAAAAGCCTCTCCTTTATGTGCAAGAAATCTCAACCAGGAATACCTTGAAAAATCATCTATAACCACAAGACAGAAAGATTTCTTAGCAATTGATTTAACACTGATTGGTCCAAACAAATCAGTATGTAACAACTGGAGGGGATTAGATATGATATTTTCAAGTTTTGGTTTATGTGGTTTTTTATGTTGTTTTCTTTTGGCACATGCCATACATTTTTTAACCACTGAAAAGTCTTTTAAAGGTAGTCCCCTAACAAGATTGTTTTTAACTAATTTGTTTATATTTTTTAAATTAACATGGCCCAATCTGCGATGCCATTGGAAAGACTCAGATGAGGAAGCTTTTGACAGAAGAAAGGTGACGGTAGACATTGACTCTCTAGAACCCATGTCGAAGATATGTCTCATTCTTTCTTGGAGCCCGCATAAGCACCATCTCCTCTAGAAGATCAATCTCCGACTTCATAAAGAGACATTCATTGGCTTTGAACAAGACCGGAATGTCTTTATCACAAATTTGAGAGACACTCAACATATTGAAAGCTAGTTCTGGCACATAATTAACTTTCTCCAGTGTAAAAGAGCCATTGCAAACCTCCCCTGGCCAATCATTTTTCCTTCTTTCTTGTCGCCGGCAAAAGCAACATAGCCTCCATTGATAATGCGGTAGTTTGTCAATAAATCTTTCAGCCCCGTCATATGTCTGGAGCATCCACTATCAACATGCCAAACACTATTTACAACTTCAGTGGATGACTTTTGAAATAAGGAAATAAACATGTTAACCAGTTGAAACAGGAACCCATGTTTGAACAACTTTAGGCTTTGGTGTAGATGACTTTTTGCAAAAGAAATTATTAACTAGATGAGTTAATCTACTGCCAAAAGAATTCTTATGAGCATGTCTATGATGAAACTCAGGACACTTTTTAACTATATGATCATCTTTACCACAACTAAAACAATGTGATTTTAATCTAGGTCTGTTATTCTGCAAATCAGGGATCTTATCCATGAGTATTTCCTCATCACATTCAGACAATCTAGAATCATCATCACTATAAGTCTCGTACATATCTCTGGGTCTGTTTTTATTTATAGAAAATTATTATTTACAAAAGATGAAACATTTTCATCAGAAGTACATGTGGTATTTGTACCACTCGTACTTGCACAAGATGATGACATACCCCTATCACTTGATGGTGATATATTAACTGTGGTAAAAGATGGGAGAGGGTGAGAAAAGAATTTTTCAAAACAATTATTTTTAATTTTCTCTTTACTCTTCACTGTGGAATCAACATCAACAAAATCAACAGTAGCATCAACATTACAATTCAAATTATCTAAAAAAAATAGAAACATCACTAGAACAAGTCATATCAATGTATGAGACTGATTTTTTGGAAACAAAAACAGAACTTAAGCTAGAACTTTGATCTAAAACAAAATGCTGGGGTTTAGGTGTACTAAAGCTATTGCATCCAAGCCCGCTAGTCGGTCCATAACCATATTCCTCTCGCACGTCCTTAGAGTTCACCCCTTCTAAACCTGCAGACAGACTGTTAGAATCTATTTGAATCAAATCATTAGAAGGATGTGGAACAGGCATAGGTGAATAACAATAAGTACTAGGAAGAGGATAGACCATAACGGTTTCATAACCCAAACCCGTTTTAACCCTAGCCCCCCTCTGTGATTTGCACCAATCGTCATGTTTCACCCCAGATGCTGTCTATTTATCAAGCTTTGACTGAAGTTTGCTTGTTTCAAACTCATCAAGTGCAATCCTTTCAGTCAAAGTATTAATTTCAACATTTCTTTCCAAGACAATTCTTTTTAAGTGTTCATTTCTTTTAAAGCTTCATTTAATTTAACAAAATATTTTGACTCGTTAATTTTAAGCTCTTCATTAATCCGTTTTAAATCTGTTTCATTATCGAGTAACATACAATTTGCTTTATACACACCAAAAAGCCTTAATTTGCATGCTTAAAAGCACATATCTTGTATTACCTCATATGGAAGACCCATCACCACCTTCTCTGCCGCTAAAGCCTTCTCGCATTGACACTCCGGAGTATGTTTTCCTCAACAGTGGTTGCAACATCAATCTTCTCTTTCTTTTGATCTTCAGTTTGGCTTCCAGCTTTCAACATCTTCTCAACTTCACTCTCTATCATAATCTTAACCTTCAAGTAATCAACTTTTTCCTTCTTAACACAATCCTCCTTCACATCCACAGTTACTTCAGCTTCACCTCTGAGCTCTTTGAACGGATCAAACTCTTCCTCACAATCCATTTTCTTCTTCACTTTAACAATCTCAGCAACCAGAGCTTCATTGATTTCATCTTTTGTCTCTTTTGCTTCTGCACTCCAGTCAAAGTTAGAAATCAAGGCTGTCTCTTTCTTCTGTTCCAATTCTTCTTAATCTCTGCTGGAAGCTGATCTTGGGACTCCTGAATTGCTTGGATCAGTGAAAATTAACAATGGACATTCTCTTTTGAAGTGTCCTAACTTCTTGCATTAAAGCATCTCAGTTTGGATTTATCAAAGCCTAATTTGGAGTTAGAGTTTTGACCTCCAAATTTGTTTCTACCAGTTCTCTCCATAAATCTTTGGGCTCTCAGATTCAACATCACCATTTTCCACTGAATGTCAGTGTCTTCTAGAACATCAGGGTCCACCTGATACATATCCTCCATGGTCATTGTCACACCCTAACCTTGACGGCGGAAACGTCGAGATGTGAGGGTTAAGATTGTTCACAGCCACATAATGCTATATTAAAATGCAAATATTATTTTTCATAAATCTTAAAATGAAATACAACCATGAGTCTCAAACAAGAAATAAGTTCAAACATAACTCAAAACATAACATAACATTTTATTTATTTAACTAGGTCCAAGTCCTAGTTTTATTGCAAGCTTCAAAAGTCCACTTTAAACTTGGGGATTTCCTGAAACATGATAAAAATAAAGGTCAACTATAAATAGTTGGTGAGTTTCCAAGGTTTTCATACATAATATGATAAAGTTACAAGTAGCAATTCATGTCATAGGTCATAAGTTAGTAAGGTTATAGAACACATATCGTTACAACCAAACCTCGACTTGATTACAAGTATATAAGATTGGCTAAGTGTATTTGGTTCCCATGATGAACAAGCATACGTCATCAGGAGTCGGCAATACATCGACTTTAGCACCAAATAGGCTTGTCAGGCCCAAAGATCTAAGACGTGGCCAGGCTAGCAATAGTTAATGATTGTAAACAAACTATGTATCTCATATAATCACTTACAAAATACAAATAACCATGACAAAATAATAAGTTGAATTGCAAGTGATTTACAAGTCTCAAATGTGTATAAGTGTATCATGTATAAGCAATCATGTTTCACCCCAAAATAGTGTGAAAAGATAAAAAGGGGGCAAGGAAACTCACTTGATCAATAAGTATTTTATGACGATTAATAAGAACAATAATAAACGTCGTTCCAAGATGAACGTCACAAGGCACCTATATTTATATATTATAAGATTTAGGTCAATAATAAGGTTAACGATATAACGAAAACTAGGGTTCCGATATGAATTTGGGTTTTTTATAAATAAGGTTATTTGTCGACTTCATATACATATATTTTAATACAACGAAGAAAACGAAATTAATCCTTTTGAATTATCCCTTATAATGATTTAATCATCATATGTAAATCAACACTTATCATCAACATAATTAATCTAAATTTAAAGATATCATATGAACCAAATAATAATTTAGTGATTTTAACTATTTAAAGCTTGTTTTTATGAAAATAACTAATTATATCATTTTCTAGTAACATTTCATAAAAACAAATTTGTTAAGGAGATTTAAAAAGAAAAAATAAATAAATAAATAAATAAATTAACAGAAAATAATTAGATAGTTTCTAAAATAAACAAAATTTATGAAAACAATTTTTATAATTTTTTAGCAATTTTATATAGCCTTTTTAAAGGCTAAAACCTTAAAAAAAAATGGCATGAGGGTGTCCGGGTTCGAACCCGGGACCTCATGAATGGAGGGATCATGTGTTAACCAATGAACCAAGGCTTCCAGCCGCAGTTCATTTGGGTTTTTAATTATCAAATACTTCCATTCAAACAAACCCCCAAATTACATAAACCCTAGATTCGATTAAAGCCCAAATTGAACATCAATTCAATGTTATCAATCAAATTAAGTTTAGGGCTTTTGTTCCTCATGTGAAATCGAGTATGTGCATGCCTTTAATTACCCGTATCGAAGTCGATTCGTTGATGATCAAATGAGGGAAGATTGCGGCTATGGTCGCGAATTGTTCCGGTTGCAAATATGAATAAGAACTGAATTCGTTGCACAGGATTCTCCCAAGGGCTCAAATGATGAAAAGCCCTTTGTTAATTGCAGTTTAGAGGGCTCGATTAAAGGTCTACGAGTAGCTTGTAGGTCACGACGAATTGGTTGATCGATTAGTGTGTTTTGTATGTTATTAGGTGAAATTGGTAATGGAAATCGATTTGAGGTAGTTAAACGATTGCTCAGGTTCAATTAATTGAGTTAATGTTGGTTCTTAATGTGCGAACGGCTACGGTTAGTAATGGTTTCGGTTATACAATGTTTGGGTGTTCTAATTGGGTGTTAAAGCTCGATTAATACGATTTATGGGGTTCGAATCAAGTTCCCGAAGCGATTGGAAACGGTTTTTGGGTGGAAATCCGAGAGATTTTGGAGGTTTACCCCTCGCCGGAGCTGACCGGAGGGTGGCCGGAGGGTGTCGCCGGACTTACGGGACCAAGGGGGCGGGTGGTTGGTTTTTTTTTTTAATTAATTACATAATTACCCCCTATAGTTTCACAAGTTATCATTTTATGCATAAAACTTACATTAAAGTTTATAAATTGACATTAAAACCCCTAAACTTTAATTACTTAAAGTTTTAAAACATTATTAAGTTTAGTAACAATTACAATTTATTTTATTATTATTAACAATATTATGTTGTTATTATTATTACTATTACTAGTTATTATTTATTACTAATATTACTATTATTATTATTTTAATTATATTTTATTTAGTATTTAACATTATTAAACTTCAGATTAAAGAATTAAAGACATAATAAGCATAAGAAATCCATAAATTTCATAAATGGTCCTTACAAGAACTTAACATAGTTGACTTTTGATTTAACGAAATTACGAGATGTTACAGTCTCCCCAACTTAGAAGAATTTCGTCCCGAAATTAAAAGAAATGAAACTATAAAAATAAAAAAAGGGTATATCTTCTTCATGTGCTCCTCACGTTCCCAAGTAAATTCAGCGCCACGTTTATTTTCCCAACGAACCTTGACGATTGGGGTTGTTGTGGTTCTAGTCTTCTTCATTATGCGATCCATGATCTCAACAGGCTTCTCGACAAAATGTAATGACTCGTCAATCTGGATGTCTTCCAACGGGACATGCAGACTTTCGTCAGCCAAGCACTTTCTCAAATTTGAGACGTGAAATACAGGATGAACTCCACTAAGGTCGGAAGGTAACTCTAGTTTATAAGACACTTTCCCAATCCTTTTCAGGATTTTGAAAGGTCCTACAAATCTTGGAGCCAGTTTGCCCTTCTTTCCAAAGCGAACCACACCTTTCCACGGTGAAACCTTAAGAAGAACCATCTCCCCAACTTGGAATTCCAATGGCTTACGTCGCTTGTCAGCATAGCTCTTTTGACGACTTCTCGCCACTTCAAGGTTCTTGCGAATGATAGAAACTTTATCGGTCGTCTCTTGTATAAGTTCAGGACCAGTGATGAAGTTTTCACCAATGTCGGCCCAACAGATCGGTGAACGACATTTACGACCATAAAGTGCTTCAAACGATGCCATCTTGATACTCGAGTGGTAACTATTGTTATACGAAAATTTCGCGAGCGGTAGATGCGTATCCCAATCACCACCAAAGTCAAGAACACAAAGGTGTAGCAAATCTTCCAAGGTTTGGATCGTTCGCTCGGTTTGACCATCAGTTTGTGGATGGTAAGCCGTGCTTATGTCTAGTTGTGTACCCAAGAGTTCTTGCATAGACGACCAAAAATGTGAAGTGAAATGAGCATCTCGGTCGGATATGATATGCAGAGGTACCCCATGACGACTTACAATCTCATCAACTTATATACGAGCTAACTTTGATGTCTTGTAAGTGTCACGTATGGGTCTAAAATGTGCCGACTTGGTCAATCGGTCAACGATCACCCATATGCTATCATGTCCTCGAGAGGTTCGGGGTAGCTTTGTTATGAAGTCCATGGATATGTGTTCCCATTTCCACATAGGAATCTCGGGTTGCTCAAGTAATCCACTTGGACGTTGATGTTCGGCTTTAACCTTCGTACATGTGAGGCACTTAGCTACATAAGTCGCTATGTCTTTCTTCATTCCAGGCCACCAATATTGACCACGTAGGTCCATGTACATCTTATCGGAACCAGGATGAATAGAATAACGAGTTTGATGAGCTTCGTTCATGATAAAGGTACGAAGGTTATCGCGATTTGGAATCCAAATTCGATTGGCGAAGTACATCAACCCATTGGGTTTCGTTTCCAATCGGGTTAAAAGATTAGGCTCCAGTTCATCCTTCATTCTTCCTTCTTGTTGCACCACTTGTTGAGCCTCCAAGATACTAGACTCGATGTCACTATCTATTCTCAAGTTTTGTAGCAGTACGGTGATCTCGTTGACATCAAGTCGGATCTCAGTAGAACTCACCCAAAGTGTCAAACCATTGACGTCGATCGCGAATTTCTTGGAATGAGATCATCTTGTTGTGAATCTTTCGGCTTAGCGCATCGGCTACAACATTTGCTTTACCAGGATGGTAATGAATGTCACAATCGTAATCACTAATCAACTCCACCCAACGACGTTGTCTCATGTTGAGATCTTTTTGATTGAAAACGTGTTGAAGGCTTTTGTGATCGGTCTAGACTATACATTGCGTACCATACAGGTAGTGTCTCCAAATCTTCAAAGCAAAGACAACAGCACCAAGCTCGAGATCGTGTGTTGTGTAATTCACCTCGTGAACCTTCAATTGTCTCAATGCATAAGCTATGACCTTCCCTCGTTGCATGAGAACACAACCAAGACCTTGTTTAGATGCATCACAATACACGGTGAAATCGTCGTTTCCATCGGGTAGGGTCAAGATAGGAGCATCGCACAACTTATGCTTTAACGCTTCAAAAGCTTCTTCTTGCTCGGAACCCCACCCGAATGGTTTATTCTTTTGTGTCAAAGTAGTGAGCGGTTTCGCGATCCTCGAGAAGTTGGCAATGAATCGCCGATAATAACCAGCAAGACCAAGAAAAGAATGAACTTCGATAGGAGTTGTAGGAACACACCAATTTTTCACAGCTTCCACCTTTGCAGGATCAACGTGAATTCCTTGGCTATTCACCACGTGTCCTAGAAATTGAACTTCCTCGAGCCAGAAATCACACTTCGAGAACTTCGCGTACAATTGCTCTTTCTTCAACAATTCAAGAATCAATCTCAAATGTAGTTCATGATCGGTGTTGGACTTGGAATAGATAAGTATGTCATCAATAAAGACGATTACAAACTTGTCTAGATAAGGCTTGCATACTCGGTTCATAAGATCCATGAAGACAGCAGGAGCATTGGTTAAACCAAAAGGCATCACCATAAACTCATAGTGCCCATAACGAGTACGGAAAGCGGTCTTTGGGATATCATCATCATGGACTCGCAATTGATGATAGCCAGAACGTAAATCAATCTTCGAGAAAATAGCAGCTCCTTGAAGTTGGTCAAACAAATCATCGATACGAGGAAGAGGATAACGGTTCTTGATGGTAAGCTTGCTAAGCTCACGATAATCGATGCACTTACGAAACGTTCCATCTTTCTTCTTCACGAAAAGAACAGGTGCACCCCAAGGCGAAGAACTAGGACGGATGAAGCCCTTGTCGGATAGCTCTTGAAGTTGACTGGAGAGTTCTTGCATTTCCGATGGTGCAAGCCGATATGGTGACTTAGCCACGGGGTTTGCTCCCGGTATCAAGTAAATTTTAAACTCAACTTCACGCACGGGAGGTAAACCACTAAGGTCATCGGGAAATACTTCAGGAAAGTCTCGTACGATAGGGACATCCTTAAGTTCTTTCCCTTTGACTTTCGTGTTGACCACGTAAGCCAAGAAGGCCATATACTTCTTGCTTAAGCACTTTCGGGCTTGAGTGCAAGACATGAGTTTAAGTCCTTTGAAAAATCTTTCACCGAACACTTTCAAAGTATCTCCAGAGGGTAACGGTATACGAATGCACTTCTCGAAACAAATGATCTCAGCATGGTGTTTGGCTAACCAATCAATACCAATGATGACGTCAAAGCTTACAAGTTTCATAGGGATAAGATCGATAAGAAAATCATGCGTGTCAAGACTTAAGATGCAATCACGAATAATGACGTCAACGGTGATCGGTTCTCCATCGGCAACTTCAACGGTAAGAGGTCTTTCTAGTTTCGTATGTGGCTTAGCAAGTATGGGTTCAAACTCTAACAAAACAAAACTCTTATCGGCTCCAGAATCAAATAGGAGATAGGCATAAGTTTTATTAAAAAGGAACATACCTGTTCAATTTTAAAGGTATTTAACGACGCAGGTAACACATGAAAAGAATTAAGTCACAAAAGTTAAAGGTAAGTTAACATACCATTCACCACATCGTTGTTTGCTTGTGCTTGATTTGCGTTGATGTTGAAAGCACGTCCTCGGGCTTGTGGCACATTACCCACAAGACGAGGGCATTGTGGGCGGAAATGACCAGGTTCCCCACAGTTGTAGCAAACACGGTTTGTGACCACAGCAGCATTGTTAGGTGCACGGTGGCAAGTCGCCACCAAATGACCATATTTACCGCATAAGGTGCAGATGCGGCATGGTTGATTCCCCGGATGATGATACCTACACGTGTTGCACATAGGCTGAGACCAGCATAAGCCCTAGCCCCAAGCACTTGTGCCACAGGTGCAGCCGCAGGTACAAGTTGTCTTTGGGGTTGTTTGGGTGCAGCCACGACATAGTTGCGTGCCGGTGTGAACTTGCGCTTCTTGTTGTTGTTGTTGTTGTAAGACGGTTCAGCTTTGGTCTCCTTAACAGTCTCGGTAGCCGTCTTCTCTACCTTCTTTGCACCCTTCACAAACATGGTGCCCCCTCGTATATGGTTCTCGGTGAGTTGAGCGGTGATAGTAATGGCTTCTTCTAAGGTCGTGGGTCGGCTACCCACCACAGCATCTTGAATTTGGGGTGGTACACCCTTAATGAACTTCTTGATGTTGCGGGGGACAGTGTCGACCATGTGAGGCAGCAGTATACTCAACTCATGATGCCTAGTTGAGTAGGCCAAATGATCACCATCATTTTGCTTCAAGTTCCAAAACTCTTCTTCCAACTTTTGCAATTCACTTCTTGGGCAGAACTTCGCGATGGCGATGTTCTTGAACTCTTCCCGGGTAAGTGCTAGCACAGCTTCAGGACCACGGTTTCTCTTCTCGCTATTCCACCAGGTAAGTGCCCTTTGTTGGAGCACACTAGTGGCATAACGAACCTTGAGCGTCTCGGGACACTCACAATTGATAAAAGTATTCTCCATGCTTTCGAACCACTCAAGAAGACCAGTGGCTCCTTCCTTGCCATTAAAACTAGTGGGCTTGCAAGAGCTAAAGTGTTTGAAGGTGCAAGTTTGATTGTTCCCGTGTTGATTGTGCCCGTTTTGGTTGTTGCTATTCTCTCCATGACCATTTCCATTGTTGCTAGCGTTGGTCATTAAGGTGCTATTAAGTTCAGAAACCATGGTCAGGATGACAGCAACCATTTGTCGAGCAATCATGGCGGCTAGCTTACGATCGGAACTTCCACGCTTTCCATGATGACGAGACATGCTGGAATATACAAAATGAGTTAGATACGAGAATTGGAATAACAAGGATTATAGTTCTACAAGGATAAGGCAAAAGTTGTAAGGCACATGGAATGGTTCCATTTGGTAACGCATTACCATCTGGAAACGTTGACACATCAAGGTAAGTTGACCCACTCGCCTTAGAAATTTGTGTATGTTGACCATAGTTTATCACTCATCCCAGAAATCCCCAGTTAAGCATAACTAGTCCTGTAGGATTTATGCGATAGGCTTGCCTTAGCCCGAGGGCCTTTTGCCAGGAAATCCATAATACAGGTGTCTATGTGTCACATAAATTTCTTAGGTTCATGATATCAAAACCTTGATGAGATTTTACATAGATTACACATAAGTCTAAGGATTCAAGTCATAAGCATAAGTATACGATTCCACGTGTCGTTGAGAATAAGATTAAGAAGTTTCATTTATCGGGGAGAGTCAAAGAGTCAAAGTTAAGTTTAGGGAGACGAGTAACAAAGTTTAAACAATTATAAGGCAAACCTATGCTAAGGCATCAAGTTGCACATAAGTAAGGTATAGCATTATGTAGCATGTAACAATATATATATTTCAAAAAATATAAATATTTTTCTATGAAGTTCATGCATAAGCTATAGTCTAGGTCACCATTTCTAATAACCTAAATCCCTATAGTTATGGGCTCTGATACCAATCTGTCACACCCCAACCTTGACGGCGGAAACGTCGAGATGTGAGGGTTGAGATTGTTCACAACCACATAATGCTATATTAAAATGCAAATATTATTTTTCATAACTCTTAAAATGAAATACAACCATGAGTCTCAAACAAGAAATAAGTTCAAACATAACTCAAAACATAACATAACATTTTATTTATTTAACTAGGTCCAAGTCCTAGTTTTATTGCAAGCTTCAAAAGTCCACTTTAAACTTGAGGATTTCCTGAAACATGATAAAAATAAAGGTCAACTATAAATAGTTGGTGAGTTTCCAAGGTTTTCATACATAATATGATCAAGTTACAAGTAGCAATTCATGTCATAGGTCATAAGTTAGTAAGGTTATAGAACACTTATCGTTACAACCAAACCTCGACTTGATTACAAGTATATAAGATTGGCTAAGTTTATTTGGTTCCCATGATGAACAAGCATACGTCATCAGGAGTCGGCAAGACATCGACTTTAGCACCAAATAGGCTTGTCAGGCCCAAAGATCTAAGACGTCGCCAGGCTAGCAATAGTTAAAGATTGTAAACAACCTATGTATCTCAAATAATCACTTACAAAATACAAATAACCATGACAAAATAATAAATTGAAATGCAAGTGATTTACAAGTCTCAAATGTGTATAAGTGTATCATGTATAAGCAATCATGTTTCACCCCAAAATAGTGTGAAAAGATAAAAAGGGGGCAAGGAAACTCACTTGATCAATAAGTATTTTATGACGATTAATAAGAACAATAATAAACGTCGTTCCAAGATGAACGTCACAAGACACCGATATTTATATATTATAAGATTTAGGTCAATAATAAGGTTCACGATATAACAAAAACTAGGTTTCCGATATGAATTTGGGTTTTTTATAAATAAGGTTATTTGTCGACTTCATATACATATATTTTAATACAACGAAGAAAACGAAATTAATCCTTTTGAATTATCCCTTATAATGATTTAATCATCATATGTAAATTAACACTTATCATCAACATAATTAATCTAAATTTAAAGATATCATATGAACCAAATAATAATTTAGTGATTTTAACTATTTAAAGCTTGTTTTTATGAAAATAACTAATTATATCATTTTCTAGTAACATTTCATAAAAACAAATTTGTTAAGGAGATTTAAAAGAAAAATAAATAAATAAATAAATTAATAGAAAATAATTAGATAGTTTCTAAAATTAACAAAATTTATGAAAACAATTTTTATGATTTTTTAGCATCTTTATATAGCCTTTTTAAAGGCTAAAACCTTAAAAAAAATGGCATGAGGGTGCCCGGGTTCGAAGCCGGGACCTCATGAATGGAGGGATCATGTGTTAACCAATGAACCAAGGCTTCCAGCCGCGGTTCATTTGGGTTTTTAATTATCAAATACTTCCATTCAAACAAACCCCCAAATTACATAAACCCTAGATTCGATTAAAGCCCAAATTGAACATCAATTCAATGTTATCAATCAAATTAAGTTTAGGGCTTTTGTTCCTCATGTGAAATCGAGTATGTGCATGCCTTTAATTACCCGTATCGAAGTCGATTCGTTGATGATCAAATGAGGGAAGATTGCGGCTACGGTCGCGAATTGTTCCGGTTGCAAATATGAATAAGAACTGAATTCGTTGCACAGGATTCTCCCAAGGGCTCAAATGATGAAAAGCCCTTTGTTAATTGCAGTTTAGAGGGCTCGATTAAAGGTCTACGAGTAGCTTGCAGGTCACGACGAATTGGTTGATCGATTAGTGTGTTTTGTATGTTATTAGGTGAAATTGGTAATGGAAATCGATTTGAGGTAGTTAAACGATTGCTCAGGTTCAATGAATTGAGTTAATGTTGGTTCTTAATGTGCGAACGGCTACGGTTAGTAATGGTTTCGGTTATACAATGTTTGGGTGTTCTAATTGGGTGTTAAAGCTCGATTAATACGATTTATGGGGTTCGAATCAAGTTCCCGAAGCGATTGGAAACGGTTTTTGGGTGGAAATCCGAGAGATTTTGGAGGTTTACACCTCGCCGGAGCCGACCGGAGGGTGGCCGGAGGGTGTCGCCGGACTTACGGGACCAAGGGGGCGGGTGGTTGGTTTTTTTTAATTAATTACATAATTACCCCCTATAGTTTCACAAGTTATCATTTTATGCATAAAACTTACATTAAAGTTTATAAATTGACATTAAAACCCCTAAACTTTAATTACTTAAAGTTTTAAAACATTATTAAGTTTAGTAACAATTACAATTTATTTTATTATTATTAACAATATTATGTTGTTATTATTATTACTATTACTAGTTATTATTTATTACTAATATTACTATTATTATTATTTTAATTATATTTTATTTAGTATTTAACATTATTAATCTTCAGATTAAAGAATTAAAGACATAATAAGCATAAGAAATCCATAAATTTCATAAATGGTCCTTACAAGAACTTAACATAGTTGACTTTTGATTTAACGAAATTACAAGATGTTACAGTCATTCCTTTGCCTTTCAAATCTACAGCCACTAATGCCTCATAACTCAGTACAAACATGCCAAATAGTGCCATTGTTTCAAATGGAATTGACGTTCTAGCACTTGCTTTTGAACTAGCCTGATCTCTACCAGAATTAACACCTCCACCAGATTGATCACATGTATTCACTCCTCCAAAGTGTCAAACCATTGACGTCGATCGCGAATTTCTTGGAGTGAGATCATCTTGTTGTGAATCTTTCGGCTTAGTGCATCGGCTACAACATTTGCTTTACCAGGATGGTAATGAATGTCACAATCGTAATCACTAATCAACTCCACCCAACGACGTTGTCTCATGTTGAGATCTTTTTGATTGAAAACGTGTTGAAGGCTTTTGTGATCGGTCTAGACTATACATTGCGTACCATACAGGTAGTGTCTCCAAATCTTCAAAGCAAAGACAACAGCACCAAGCTCGAGATCGTGTGTTGTGTAATTCACCTCGTGAACCTTCAATTGTCTCGATGCATAAGCTATGACCTTCCCTCGTTGCATGAGAACACAACCAAGACCTTGTTTAGATGCATCACAATACACGGTGAAATCGTCGTTTCCATCGGGTAGGGTCAAGATAGGAGCATTGCACAACTTATGCTTTAACGCTTCAAAAGCTTCTTCTTGCTCGGAACCCCACCCGAATGGTTTATTCTTTTGTGTCAAAGTAGTGAGCGGTTTCACGATCCTCGAGAAGTTGGCAATGAATCGCCGATAATAACCAGCAAGACCAAGAAAAGAACGAACTTCGGTAGGAGTTGTAGGAACACACCAATTTTTCACAGCTTCCACCTTTGCAGGATCAACGTGAATTCCTTGGCTATTCACCACGTGTCCTAGAAATTGAACTTCCTCGAGCCAGAAATCACACTTCTAGAACTTCGCGTACAATTGCTCTTTCTTCAACAATTCAAGAACCAATCTCAAATGTAGTTCATGATCGGTGTTGGACTTGGAATAGATAAGTATGTCATCAATAAAGACGATCACAAACTTGTCTAGATAAGGCTTGCATACTCGGTTCATAAGATCCATGAAGACAGCAGGAGCATTGGTTAAACCAAAAGGCATCACCATAAACTCATAGTGCCCATAACGAGTACGGAAAGCGGTCTTTGGGATATCATGATCATGGACTCGCAATTGATGATAGCCAGAACGTAAATCAATCTTCGAGAAAATAACAGCTCCTTGAAGTTGGTCAAACAAATCATCGATACGAGGAAGAGGATAACGGTTCTTGATGGTAAGCTTGCTAAGCTCACGATAATCGATGCACATACGAAACGTTCCATCTTTCTTCTTCACGAAAAGAACAGGTGCACCCCAAGGCGAAGAACTAGGACGCATGAAGCCCTTCTCGGATAGCTCTTGAAGTTGACTGGAGAGTTCTTGCATTTCCGATGGTGCAAGCCGATATGGTGACTTAGCCACGGGGTTTGCTCCCGGTATCAAGTAAATTTTAAACTCAACTTCACGCACGGGAGGTAAACCACTAAGGTCATCGGGAAATACTTCAGGAAAGTCTCGTACGATAGGGACATCCTTCAGTTCTTTCCCTTTGACTTTCGTGTTGACCACGTAAGCCAAGAATGCCATATACTTCTTGCTTAAGCACTTTCGGGCTTGAGTGCAAGACATGAGTTTAAGTCCTTTGAAAAATCTTTCACCGAACACTTTCAAAGTATCTCCAGAGGGTAACGGTATACGAATGCGTTTCTCGAAACAAATGATCTCAGCATGGTGTTTGGCTAACCAATCCATACCAATGATGACGTCAAAGCTTACAAGTTTCATAGGGATAAGATCGATAAGAAAATCATGCGTGTCAAGACTTAAGATGCAATCACGAATAATGACGTCAACGGTGATCGGTTCTCCATCGGCAACTTCAACGGTAAGAGGTCTTTCTAGTTTCGTATGTGGCTTAGCAAGTATGGGTTCAAACTCTAACAAAACAAAACTCTTATCGGCTCCAGAATCAAATAGGACATAGGCATAAGTTTTATTACAAAGGAACATACCTGTTCAATTTTAAAGGTATTTAACGATGCAGGTAACACATGAAAAGAATTAAGTCACAAAAGTTAATGGTAAGTTAACATACCATTCACCACATCGTTGTTTGCTTGTGCTTGATTTGCGTTGATGTTGAAAGCACGTCCTCGGGCTTGTGGCACATTACCCACAAGACGAGGGCATTGTGGGCGGAAATGACCAGGTTCCCCACAGTTGTAGCAAACACGGTTTGTGACCACAGCAGCATTGTTAGGTGCACGGTGGCAAGTCGCCACCAAATGACCATATTTACCGCATAAGGTGCAGATGCGGCATGGTTGATTCCCCGGATGATGATACCTACACGTGTTGCACATAGGCTGAGGACCAGCATAAGCCCTAGCCCCAGGCACTTGTGCCACAGGTGCAGCCGCAGGTACAAGTTGTCTTTGGGGTTGTTTGGGTGCAGCCACGGCATAGTTGCGTGCCGGTGTGAACTTGCGCTTCTTGTTGTTGTTGTTGTTGTAAGACGGTTCAGCTTTGGTCTCCTTAACAGTCTCGGTAGCCGTCTTCTCTACCTTCTTTGCACCCTTCACAGACATGGTGCCCGCTCGTATATGGTTCTCGGTGAGTTGAGCGGTGATAGTAATTGCTTCTTCTAAGGTCGTGGGTCGGCTACCCACCACAGCATCTTGAATTTGGGGTGGTACACCCTTAATGAACTTCTTGATGTTGCGGGGGATAGTGTCGACCATGTGAGGCAGCAGTATACTCAACTCATGATGCCTAGTTGAGTAGGCCAAATGATCACCATCATTTTGCTTCAAGTTCCAAAACTCTTCTTCCAACTTTTGCAATTCACTTCTTGGGCAGAACTTCGCAATGGCGATGTTCTTGAACTCTTCCCAGGTAAGTGCTAGCACAGCTTCAGGACCACGGTTTCTCTTCTCGCTATTCCCCCAGGTAAGTGCCCTTTGTTGGAGCACACTAGTGGCATAACGAACCTTGAGCGTCTCGGGACACTCACAATTGATAAAAGTATTCTCCATGCTTTCGAACCACTCATGAAGACCAGTGGCTCCTTCCTTGCCAATAAAACTAGTGGGCTTGCAAGAGCTAAAGTGTTTGAAGGTGCAAGTTTGATTGTTCCCGTGTTGATTGTTCCCGTTTTGGTTGTTGCTATTCTCTCCATGACCATTTCCATTGTTGCTAGCGTTGGTCATTAAGGTGCTATTAAGTTCAGCAACCATGGTCGGGATGACAGCAACCATTTGTCGAGCAATCATGGCGGCTAGCTTACGATCGGAACTTCCACGCTTTCCATGATGACGAGACATGCTGGAATATACAAAATGAGTTAGATACGAGAATTGGAATAACAAGGATTATAGTTCAACAAGGATAAGGCAAAAGTTGTAAGGCACATGGAATGGTTCCATTTGGTAACGCATTACCATCTGGAAACGTTGACACATCAAGGTAAGTTGACCCACTCGCCTTAGAAATTTGTGTATGTTGACCATAGTTTATCACTCATCCCAGAAATCCCCAGTTAAGCATAACTAGTCCCGTAGGATTTATGCGATAGGCTTGCCTTAGCCCGAGGGCCTTTTGCCAGGAAATCCAGAATACAGGTGTCTATGTGTCACACAAATTTCTTAGGTTCATGAAATTAAAACCTTGATGAGATTTTACATAGATTAGACATAAGTCTAAGGATTCAAGTCATAAGCATAAGTATACGATTCCACGTGTCGTTGAGAATAAGATTAAGAAGTTTCATTTGTCGGGGAGAGTCAAAGAGTCAAAGTTAAGTTTAGGGAGACGAGTAACAAAGTTTAAACAATTATAAGGCAAACCTATGCTAAGGCATCAAGTTGCACATAAGTAAGGTATAACATTATGTAGCATGTAACAATATATATATTACAAAAAAATATAAATATTTTTCTATGAAGTTCATGCATAAGCTATAGTTTAGGTCACCATTTCTAATAACCTAAATCCCTATAGTTATGGGCTCTGATACCAATGTGTCACACCCCAACCTTGACGGCGGAAACGTCGAGATGTGAGGGTTGAGATTGTTCACAACCACATAATGCTATATTAAAATGCAAATATTATTTTTCATAACTCTTAAAATGAAATACAACCATGAGTCTCAAACAAGAAATAAGTTCAAACATAACTCAAAACATAACATAACATTTTATTTATTTAACTAGGTCCAAGTCCTAGTTTTATTGCAAGCTTCAAAAGTCCACTTTAAACTTGGGGATTTCCTGAAACATGATAAAAATAAAGGTCAACTATAAATAGTTGGTGAGTTTCCAAGGTTTTCATACATAATATGATAAAGTTACAAGTAGCAATTCATGTCATAGGTCATAAGTTAGTAAGGTTATAGAACACATATCGTTACAACCAAACCTCGACTTGATTACAAGTATATAAGATTGGCTAAGTGTATTTGGTTCCCATGATGAACAAGCATACGTCATCAGGAGTCGGCAGGACATCGACTTTAGCACCAAATAGGCTTGTCAGGCCCAAAGATCTAAGACGTCGCCAGGCTAGCAATAGTTAATGATTGTAAACAACCTATGTATCTCAAATAATCACTTACAAAATACAAACAACCATGACAAAATAATAAATTGAAATGCAAGTGATTTACAAGTCTCAAATGTGTATAAGTGTATCATGTATAAGCAATCATGTTTCACCCCAAAATAGTGTGAAAAGATAAAAAGGGGGCAAGGAAACTCACTTGATCAATAAGTATTTTATGACGATTAATAAGAATAATAATAAATGTCGTTCCAAGATGAACGTCACAAGGCACCTATATTTATATATTATAAGATTTAGGTCAATAATAAGGTTCACGATATAACAAAAACTAGGGTTCCGATATGAATTTGGGTTTTTTATAAATAAGGTTATTTGTCGACTTCATATACATATATTTTAATACAACGAAGAAAACGAAATTAATCCTTTTGAATTATCCCTTGTAATGATTTAATCATCATATGTAAATTAACACTTATCATCAACATAATTAATCTAAATTTAAAGATATCATATGAACCAAATAATAATTTAGTGATTTTAACTATTTAAAGCTTGTTTTTATGAAAATAACTAATTATATCATTTTCTAGTAACATTTCATAAAAACAAATTTGTTAAGGAGATTTAAAAGAAAAAAAAATAAATAAATAAATTAACAGAAAATAATTAGATAGTTTCTAAAATAAACAAAATTTATGAAAACAATTTTTATGATTTTTTAGCATCTTTATATAGCCTTTTTAAAGGCTAAAACCTTAAAAAAAATGGCATGAGGGTGCCCGGGTTCGAACCCGGGACCTCATGAATGGAGGGATCATGTGTTAACCAATGAACCAAGGCTTCCAGCCGCGGTTCATTTGGGTTTTTAATTATCAAATACTTCCATTCAAACTAACCCCCAAATTACATAAACCCTAGATTCGATTAAAGCCCAAATTGAACATCAATTCAATGTTATCAATCAAATTAAGTTTAGGGCTTTTGTTCCTCATGTGAAATCGAGTATGTACATGCCTTTAATTACCCGTATCGAAGTCGATTCGTTGATGATCAAATGAGGGAAGATTGCGGCTACGGTCGCGAATTGTTCCGGTTGCAAATATGAATAAGAACTGAATTCGTTGCACAGGATTCTCCCAAGGGCTCAAATGATGAAAAGCCCTTTGTTAATTGCAGTTTAGAGGGCTCGATTAAAGGTCTACGAGTAGCTTGCAGGTCACGACGAATTGGTTGATCGATTAGTGTGTTTTGTATGTTATTAGGTGAAATTGGTAATGGAAATCGATTTGAGGTAGTTAAACGATTGCTCAGGTTCAATTAATTGAGTTAATGTTGGTTCTTAATGTGCGAACGGCTACGGTTAGTAATGGTTTCGGTTATACAATGTTTGGGTGTTCTAATTGGGTGTTAAAGCTCGATTAATACGATTTATGGGGTTCGATTCAAGTTCCCGAAGCGATTGGAAACGGTTTTTGGGTGGAAATCCGAGAGATTTTGGAGGTTTACACCTCGCCGGAGCCGACCGGAGGGTGGCCGGAGGGTGTCGCCGGACTTACGGGACCAAGGGGGCGGGTGGTTGGTCTTTTTTAATTAATTACATAATTACCCCCTATAGTTTCACAAGTTATCATTTTATGCATAAAACTTACATTAAAGTTTATAAATTGACATTAAAACCCCTAAACTTTAATTACTTAAAGTTTTAAAACATTATTAAGTTTAGTAACAATTACAATTTATTTTATTATTATTAACAATATTATGTTGTTATTATTATTACTATTACTAGTTATTATTTATTACTAATATTACTATTATTATTATCTTAATTATATTTTATTTAGTATTTAACATTATTAATCTTCAGATTAAAGAATTAAAGACATAATAAGCATAAGAAATCCATAAATTTCATAAATGGTCCTTACAAGAACTTAACATAGTTGACTTTTGATTTAACGAAATTACAAGATGTTACAGTCATTCCTTTGCCTTTCAAATCTCCAGCCACTAATGCCTCATAACTCAGTACAAACATGCCAAATAGTGCCATTGTTTTAAATGGAATTGACGTTCTAGCACTTGCTTTTGAACTAGCCTGATCTCTACCAGAATTAACACCTCCACCAGATTGATCACATGTATTAACTCCTCCTTGTCTTGATGCCTGCATTGGGGAGCTTGCAGCGAAAGCAAGCAATGCAGCATTTTGAGTGAAGCCAGATGGTGGCATCATGGTCTGTTTAACTCCCCTCTCTTCATGTCTAAGTCAAATGATTTAAACTTATTAATGATATCCATAAGCTTGTAGTAAGTGAAACCTCTTTCTTGCCTTAAAATTCTCACCTGTAAACTCCATTGAGGTGGGAAAGAGTCTAACAATCTATTCACTTGCTCACTGTTGGAGAGTTTCTCATCATATTTCTTCAAAGTGCTGGAGACAATCAGAAAACGGTTTGTTAGATCAGTGTGGCTCTCATTCTTATAACCAACAAATGAGTTAAACTCGTTCTCAGCTTGAATACCCTTGTCTTTCACTAACTCATCATTTCCATCATAAAACTCACAGAGAGCATCATAAAGAGACTTAGCATTCTTGTGTTCTACAAAATGATTATAGATGTCTTGTGCCAGGCATAAAGTTAAAGCTTCAAAAGCTTTCTGATCTCTATCAATCAACTTTAAATCTTTTTCAGTAAATGTGGCTGGGTCCTTGTTTTGAGAAACAACATCACCAATAGTAACAGTTGGGATGTGTGGACTAGAGATAATTGATTCCCATTGGTTGCGATCAGTGTAGAAAAAAAAGCTTTAAGACATCTCTTCCAATCTTCAAAGTTGTCTCCGTTGATGAGTCTCGGGGGTCTATTGGGAGCCACACTTTCTAAATCAGCAAGAGTGAGAGTAGTCATCTTTGACATGTTAGTTTCATAGAAGAAATGACAATTTCGCTGGATTTGCTAGTTTTGCTGAGTGAACAGTAGTTTCGCTGATAATTTCGGCAGCAATTTCACTAGCCAAAACCTTGAAAATGCTTAGTTTTGTCGATAGTTTTGCACGAAACAAGCTTGAACTTTCGTTCAGATGTAATTTCGGTAGCAATTTCACTTGACGATGGAACACAAGCACTGCTGAACTTTTGTTCAAAGTCTATACTTTCGTTGGGATTCTCAAAACAACCACAAAGTGTAAAACACTTGTAGTTTCGCAGGATGAAGATGCTAGTTTCGCTAGAGGAACACTAAATTCGCCCGATGAATCTGAAAAGCTTTTTGAACATGAAATCAATCTGAAATCACACAAATCTCAATGAACTTGAGATTTGATGATTACCAAGGCTTTCCCAACCAAGAACAAACAAATTTCAATCAAATTCCATATCAAATCCACTGAAATTTGATCCGGAATTGACGAACTTGTGATATTTAACTTCAACTATCAAAAACCTCAAACAATCAAGAGCACAAAGGCTCTGATACCATTTTGTTGGTCCATTTGATCGATTTTCAGTACACATGAGAGGTTGATTCGTTCAATATCAACAATAACAACAAACAACAAGCACAATAATGAAGAAGAAGAACCTAAATGTATTCAACATATAACAATCATGATCCAATACAATAAAAGTACAAAAGCTCAATATATTTCTGTGATAAACCAGCTTACAATGGAAACTTGCAACAGGAATAAACGATTAGGGTTTTGCAAGGATACCCAACAATGATAAAGATCAAAATTATATATAGTAATGATAGTTTCGGTGATAGTTTCGCTGTCAGCAAAACTATCCTACCAAAAACACAGTTTCGCCCGGCTGAGACAGACAGTTTCGCCGGGTGAAACTAACAGCTTGCTATGAGTGAAACTACATTTTCGCTCATAGTTTCGCTAGGCAGCAAAAGTTAACTAATTAACCAACATACAAAAGTAAACTAACATTAACCCTATTACAATCAAACATAATCAAAATCTAATCTAATATGAGTCCAACTTATACATGATCTTCAGCTAACTTGTTCACTAAAGCTTTTCATGAACAAAGATTTAAATATCTAATTACAACTATTCAGATGATAAACATTGACTAGTTTATCTATTTGAAAACCTTTTGAAAATGTGCATTGTTTTTGTTCTTTCTTTACAATCTAAGCCCTGTTACAAAAGGTCTTTCTTAAATTTTCTAAGCATGAGTTCTCCCAAAAAGAAATTTACCCTCGGTAGTTATCTTTATCTATCTTCCGAAGGCAAATTCCTTGCAAAGGAACTTCTTTCCAAAGAATTTTTGGTCTCAGAAGAACATTTGATTTTATTTCAAATAGACATCCGAATCTTTTAAACATCTTCTCTTGGAAGACAATTTTACTCTCGGAAGCAAAAGTTGTCTTCGGATATAATTTGGTTTCGGAAGTAAATATGGCTTCGGAAGAAATTTCCTTCGGAAATCCTTTACTCTCGGAAGAAAGATTTACTGTGTAATAGAAATCTTTGGGCCCCACTTTGTGAAAAGGTAAAATTTAATTAATGATGTCAGAATATTTTAAATCGTTTATCCTTACCGCCCCAGTCACATCAGCACCCAAAATGTCTTTTCACCTTGTCCATCCACCACTTTAACCCATTTAAACTTCTGACTTTCCTTCATTAATCATTTTACCCACTCACAAGCCCTAAATTTCCAACATCTTCTCTGAAACTCACCCTCTCAAATTACCAAAATTTCTATGAACTTTCGAAACAATGGCTCTTAATCCTCAACACAATCAGGTCGCACTCCTTGATTCTTCAATGGATGCTGACTTTGCCCCCATCATCCAGTTTCTCACTCAATCCACCTACTTTACCGCTCTTACTATAAACCTCACTGTTTACTCCAACCATATGGCTGAATTTCGGGCAAATGGTCAAAGTGATACATTGAACAGAGTAAGGGTTATACGATAAGCATCTGCGGACAAGACTTGCATATCTGACCAAACCATCAGGGAGCATCTGTAGCTTCATGATGAAGAAGCTCCAATGGAATTTCCCAAAGCTGATCTTGAAGAAACATATACCCAAGTGGGATATGGTGGAGATGTAACCATATCAACAGTTTACAAATTCAACTTCTCTTACAACTGGAAGTTCATGCTTCATATTGTTCTCCACTGTCTATTCAACAAGTCAAGAGGATGGGATCAAATTCCCTATGATCTGGGTTCCCTGGTTCACAGATTGGTCAAAGGCCTTAGATTCAACTATTCAAGGTTTGTGCTGAATAACCCTAGAGGTAACCTTCACAGTGAACCATTCTACATGTATTTGAGGTTTATTTAGCATATCATCAACCATGAGCTGGATCAAGACAGACATCAACTTGAAGACACTCTTCTTGTCCCTCACATGAGGCCTGGCATCTTCAAGATTCTAAAGAGGGTGTCCCCAAACTTCTCAGGAAGATTCATGGACCTTCTTCCAGGTATGATTGAGCCTATGGCTCCTTGTGATATCCCTATGAACCCAACAGGTGATGAACCCACACCAGATACCACTACCTCAATGCCAATTGTCACTCCCCACCCCATCAAATTCATTTACCAGATACATTCCACACGAACCCTTGTTCAAACCAAAAAGGCTAGAGTGGACAGATGGGCTCCCACTCAACCTGAGGTCCAACTGTGCTCAAACATTGACCTCAATATCAGTGTTGAGTCTCTTTAATCTCAACCTGATAGGTCTGAAACCCAAACCATTAGCCGTTAGGTTGAGTCCCAATACTCCCTTGAGAAGCCAAAAAGGAACATCCAAATCATTGGCTCTATGCCATTAGGTATTGATCAAGGTCACAGGTCACTAGGTACAACATCTATATCCTTTACTGACATATTAACCTAAACTGATGAAGATTTCATGTTCCATCAGGGCCATGATGTTGTTCTACCTCACCAATCATTGGATCAATTGAGACCCAGGGAACGTCTAACTTCTAGCCCCCATCAACAAAGCCAAACTGAGGTGAGTCTCACAGATGTGGAGGGGACTCATGTAGACTTAGCCGCCACTACTGAGAGTGTCTCATTAGGCACTCAGGACAGTGGTAACATTTCTGAGACTAAGTCTACAACAACCTTGCCTGTTGATGCCTCTAAATAAGACATCAGTCTACAAAGCAAACTAGGGTGCCAAGAAACCATATCTGGTGATGAGGATGAACATACTAGGTATGTTATCTCATCTCCTCGTGATTCTTCAAAATAAGATGAGGGAAGTCTGGAACTCACCATCAGAAACCTATTTTCTAAAGTCTCAAATCTTGAATCCAAGGTTCAGACTTTAGAGGATAGGTCTGCCACTCAGCAACTTGAGATTGACAATCTCAAGGCCAAACTAGCTAAGACACAGATTGAGAAGAATGTCAGGCACGTATCTATTCAAGTCTTTTCATGTTCTTCCTCTAGCTCATCAACTTCTCTAGATGATGCTACCAAAAGGGGGAGTATGTATAGAGTCAAGCTTAAGAGAAACCAATTTTGGCCATCTCTACCTTATCTTCATTTTACCCCTCTCAACAAAAATCTTCAACCATCTTCCCTTACCCACCTCCAATCATATTTCATGTGGATCCAAGGATGCTTATTGACCTCAATAGGTTCTTGACCAAGTTCCTAATAAGCTCCTCACTTGAGCAACCCTCACCGGATGTTGTTGAAGCTTACTTTGGAGTTGAAGTACTTCAAAAGTTTAATGCACCACCTACCACTAAAGAGGAAGTTGGTCAACCTAAGGATCTTATTGAACCTGGGATTGATTTCGAAGGGGAAATGAGAACTGATGGCCCAGCAACTAACTTAGTTATGACAGGTAGTGCAGCTCCACTTTCTTTTGAACCTGAGATGCAAGTTGCGGAAGGAATCATTGGATTGTCATCCTTATCTGATGATCTGATTATCACAGAGGCCATACTTGATCTAGCCTCTGAGATAAATAGTGAGGAATTTCTCAAAACCCCTCTTCTTCAAAAACCATCAACACCACAAGAACAACCTCTTTCCCAACCAGAACCCTTTAAGCCAGAGTCTCCTAAGGATGAATCTTCAGAAGACCCCCAAAGAAAAAAGGATGATGACTGCGAAAGAACTCTTAGAGGAAGAAAGGTTGGAGAAATTAAAAAAGAAAGGTAGACTCGGCATTGGAAGTTACTGGCTGCAAGTAGCAAGGAAGCAGCGACAACCTAAGAGGCTATCAACAACAAAAGAAGAATTAGGTTATTGACAAACCTATCAAAATAGGAGTAGCAAATGAAGAAATGCTTTTACTCCCATTGGAAGAACTGGTGAAGTTAGAAAAGGCAACCTTGCTGCAAAAGGAAAAGGAGAAAGTAGCTAGGTTGGCCGAGGAGGAAGAGAAGAGAAGAAAGAAGGAAGAAACTGAGCAATATCTGAGAACTGAGAGGATAGCCTTCTTGTGCTCTAGAGGCTATTCTTAGGAGGAGCTGAGTCCTCGTGATAATGACACGATCTTGTGGCTTTTGCATAATGAACAAGATCAGATTGCCAAGGAGAGGAAGAAGGCTTCAGGGGAGAAGGTGAAAGAAAAGAAGAAGAAGGAGGAGGAGCCAAGGTTATGGCTGCCAAGAAGGTGGAGACACAACCTGGATGAAGGTATATCTCAAGGCCCATGGGTTCTCTGGCAGACAAGTTGATCCAGTGACCAAGAATACCCTGCAGCGACATGTCAGTGACATCAAGGCTGACATTCGCTCAGGAAGAAGGAAGGAGGTGTTTCAAACATCGTGTGTAGAGGATGCTACCCACACATGTTCCCAAACTACAACCTCAACCTGAATCCTCACCCTTTTCTTTTGTAACAACCGACCCCTAGGTCTTAATTCTAAACTTTAATATAATATATTATTCTTATTATTAGTGTTAATACTATTATTATTATTAATATTATTAATATTATTAATATTATTCTTACTATTATTATTATTATAATAATAATAATAATAATAATAATAATAATAATAATAATAATTATTATTATTATTATTATTATTATTATTATTATTTTTATTATTATTATTATTATTACTATCACCTTCTTTCTTCCATGAATATTATTATTGCGTGTTTTATTTTCTTTAGAAGATTCCTTATGTCTATCCTTGATGTTGAATAATTAAGCATTTTAGAAAATATAAATTAGACACATTAATTTTAGAACCTAAATAAATGCAAATTAATTATATGTGCACACACACAATTCACGAGTAAAATATAAAGCCGAGCCCGGGTCACAACAGTAAAATTCAATACAGTTTAGATCCATAAGTTTAATAACATCAAATTAAATTGACCAAAAGTGAAATTAGACTAAAAAATGCCATGTGGGTCATAAAACTGGTAATCCATAAGTGGTCTTCTAATCAAACAGAACTTCCATCAAGGGTTACTTGAAACATGCTCAAAGATTTTTGTATCAACTAACAAGTAGGTGAATTCAAGTGCTTAAAGTTTAAAAATAAAAGGACTCTTTAGAGTCCATAAGTTGATTTTAAAAACATAAGTATCACTGTTGTGGGATCACTGTTCTTCCTGAGAGTCTCTCTCGTTGGCAGCAGTCATCCAAAACTTATCAATCACAAATGGTGTAAATGGTAGGGTTTTTTTGTAATAGCATAAAAATCCGAGAAGTCTTACGCCCGTCAATAAGAGATCGGAATAACGCCTTGTTGTCCAGTATGTCTCTAAGAAATGCTACAATGTTATGGTTTTGAAAATTTTAGAATTTGAACTTTTCGCACAGGTATAGTTTACTTTAAAATTGAACTTCTCACACGACTAATGGGTAATTCTCTTGAACTTACTTTTCACCAGAAGTCAACCTTTCGCGTGACAAGTCAAAAGTTCCCATGCGACTAACTTGTGTAAATTTAAAACTTCTCATGTCTGTTCATATTTAAAACAACTTTTCGCAAGTGGCAAGTTCAAAATTTTAGATTTCAAATCAAGCCTTTCAGTGTGTTTTCACTTGAAATTTGTTTGGTAAGTGTCGATTAAGTAAGTATTAATGTTTAATATGTTTAATTTTGCCCAATTTTAAGTTCACTTGTTCTTTAAGAAAGGATTATTAATCAAACACACTTAAAACTATACTAAAATCATCAATATACCTTCTTAATCACTAGTTTATCAATAGACGACCACAATGATTATGAATAACAAAGAAATCGGATTATCACTTAGATATATTTTGAGAGTATAGAAAGAGTAATTTTTGGTGCGATAAGTCAACTGTTCGCATAACTTTGCCTTTTATAATCTTCTGGTTTCTCGCGCTAGAATTCAGAACTCGCACACACAAACTGTTTGTATACGTGAGAAGTTCATTTTCTTTTGAAAATTTCAAACTTTTTTAAAATTTTCAAAGTTTGTTCATTTTATTTTTCCTTGTGATTTATTATATTTATTATCATGTTTAACGAATTGTTAATCATTAACTAGAAACCTTCAATTTTTAGGAAAATATTAGGTAAACTAAAACAAAGTGCAAACAACACAAACACAAACAAATTGAAACATACAAACTTAGATTTATAACTTACAATATGTTTTGTAAATTTTCATGAATAGGATCATATTTTTTTGAAACCAATTGTTAACATCGTCCGGTTGTATATAGAATAAAACTGTTTAACATGATTGTCAATATGATTTATCCATACTAAACTTAAACTTTAATTTTTACTTAGACACATATGTTGTGATTTTTATCATGTTTTAGTTATTTATATGAAATCAATTTGAAGATCGAGATTAGGTTGGAGACACCTTTGATTAGCTTTTGTTTATGATTTAATGTAATAGGTTAAATGTTAGTTTACATTTGTAAGTATGTTAGTTATTTGTGTTTTGCTGCCCAACGAAACTATGAGCGAAACTACAGTTTCGCTCATAGTCAGCTGTCTATTTCACACGGTGAAACTGTGTTTCTCAATCGGGCAAAACTAGGCCTGGGCATGATAGTTTCGCTGACAGCGAAACTATCAGGGAAACTATTAACTCTATATATAGATTTTGTTTCATTCATTATGATTAAACTTGCAAAACCCTAATTCGTCTTATCCTTATTGCAAGTGTATTTGTAAGCTGGAATTACATTGAAATATTATTGAGCTTTGTTCTATTCATTGTATTGGCTTTGATTTGTTTACTTTTGAACACTTTTGGTCTATTCTTCATCATCAAATGTTTCCATTGTGGGTTTCTTAGTGATATTGAACGATTCATTCAATCAATTGTACTGTGATTTGATCTATTTGGACCAACACAATGGAACCCACAATCTAAAAAATCCCATAGAACCCTTATCCAGCTTCAGGACACTTTTGAGATTTCAAATCATCTAATTTGACTTAAACCTAATACATCTAATCATTATTCTCAAGATTATTATCTTCCTTATAATATCTATATAGAGCACAATTAACCTGAGAAACATTTCTGAACACATAATATTAACAAGTTGTAGGACTTACTAATTGCTAGTCGGACTTACGTTTTATCCTCGCAAGACGTTTAAGACTTATATGTTAATTCGGACTTACATGCCTCATATTTTGATTTTGCCTCCTGTGTCAGAACATGTTCTCAAAAAGAAAATAATTTATCATATAGTATGTATGTCTTTGACATATCTTTTGTTATTCCTATATGGCCTTTTGGCTTCTTTTTTCTCTTTTGTTAGTTTTCTTTTGCTTTGATTTTTGCATGATTCTAATATTTATCATTTTATATATATATATACATATATATATCATATACATATATATATATATATATATATATATATATATATATATATATGTATATACATATATATAATATTATATATATATATATCTATATATATATATATATATATATATATATATATATATATATATATATATATATATATATATATATGGAAAACCCACTAAAGCTATTGAGTCAAAAAGTAACTGGCTTTAGTATGACTTAGACAATAACTCTCAGTCTGTTTTAGCATAGAATTAGTGTTACTATAAAATCTTGTTGCGTAAGCCACTTCAGTCATAGAAAATTAGTTTCAGTACATCACAAAGTATAGTGCTTTTCATTCTTGGAAGTCGAGCCTATCAAAATATCAAACATAATCTAACTCAGTTCCTTTTTATAGTATATAATATATAAAAATCAAGAAATCTACTATCATTTCCTATTAACATTAAAAACTTGTTTTATAAACTTCTGAACAAAATCACGTTGTAAATTTTCAAACATTACTCCCCTTAAAACAAACTTTTTTTCAATATATTTTCAAATATCTCCCCCTAATATCGTGATTATCTATTTAGAAAATGACAATTTTAACAAAATAACAGGAAAATAAATATGACAAAGGGTGTATGGTTAATATTAACCAAAGTTAATCATTCCAAGAGATTAAACTAGAAAGTCAAATCAGGAATGGTCAAATGTGTTGAAAAACAGATCAATAATATTCTCATCTGATTTAACTTGTTTAGGATATATAAGCTTTCGATCAAAATAATCATCGATAAAATGCATTCGAATGTCAATGTGTTTTGCTTTTTAGTGTTGAATAGGATTCTTCTTGATATTTAATATTGCAAAATTGTCACACCAGATTTTGGTGTTGTAAATGTTAAGACCATAATCAAGAAGTTGTTGTTGAATCCAAACAATTTGGAAACAACAAGTTGATACAACCACGTATTCAGCTTCTTCAGTGGATGGGGAAATAGTGTGCTGCTTTTTGCATCGCTATGAAATCAACCTATTCCCAAGAAATTGACATCCATATGTTTTTTATTTCCTTTTCAAATTACATCCACCATAATCACTATCAGTATAAGCATATAAATTAAATTTTGAATTTCTAGGATACTAAAGTCTAATTTGGTTAGCCCTTGAGATACTTGAAAATCCGCTTGACATCTTTCATGTGAGACTCTTTAGATATACTTTGATATCATGCAAACTGACAAACAGAGAGCATAATGTTAGGCCTGCTGGTAGTGAAATCATCAAGGATCCAATTATTGATCGATAAAAATGTTAAGTAACATCTTCACCCGTGAGATCAGGAGTTAAAGTAGGACGAGAAGACACCAGAGTTGGTGAAATCTTGTAATCTTGAAATTTATATTTATCCAGAATACTATGAACATACTTTTCTTAATGTATTAGAATACCCTGGTCATCTTGTTTAACTTGAATATCCAAGAAAAAAGAAATTTTCCAAGAGAGTTCATCTGATCCTTCTTCTCCATTACCACTTCAAAGTCCTTGCACAAGTCTTTATTAGTAGATCCAAAAATAATGTCATCAACATAAATTTGGACAAGAATGAGGTCATCACCAGTCTTCCTTACGAACAATGTTTGATCAATAGCCCTTGTATAACCATTCGCAAGCAAATGTTCAGTGAGTAAGGCATACCAAGCACTAGGTGATTGATGTAATCCATAGACTGCTTTGTCTAACTTGTAAAGATAGTTAGGATGATCTGGATCCTTAAAACCAAGTGGTCGACAAACATAGGTTTCCTCTTTCATTTCGCCAAACAAAAATGACGTTTTGAAATCCATTTGATAAACTTTGAAATTCGTGTATGAAGCATTAGCTAGAAAAATGTATAGCTTCAAGTCTTGCAACTAGAGTATATACTTCTTCATAATCAAGACGTTCAACTTAATAGAACCCTTGAACAACAAGTCTAGCCTTGTTGCGAACAATAACACCTTTCTCATATGTTTTGTTTCGAAATATTCATTTTATTTTGTTTGGCAGCATATCCTTTGGAAGTTCATATAAAGGCAAGACATTTCACTTCTTAAATTGCATTAGCTCGTCTTTCATGGCCTCAACCTAATTATTTTCTTTCAAAGCCATCTCTATGTTCTTTGGCATAATTTGAGAAATGTAGCATGTATACAAGCATGCATTTATTGTTCTAGATTGACTTCGAGTATGAATGCCTTGTGATAACAGACTAATGATTGCTTCAGTTGGATGATCTTTATGTATTCTCAACAGAGGAATGAGATCTTCAGATATAACTTTATCTAAAATAGACATATGGCCAACAAGGTCTTCAACAGAAGTTCCTCCTTCATGTTGATTAAAAATATGTTTCTCTTGAGTGATATTATTATGAACAGATAAATCTTCAAATGGAACTTGAATTGTATCAATTGAAACATCTTGTGTAGAAGAAGAACTAGGATCAGATCCTGTGGAGCTTGTTCAACCACTGGATCAACCAAAGTCAATTCAGTTCGGAAATCTTATTCAGATCAGAAGCTGATGATAGAACAGCTGCTATTATGGAGAGGAATATATGTCTGAAAATTTTCCTTTAGTCAAATATGAAATAGATCCAACATCAGGTAATGCATCTTGAATGGACGATGTCAAAGGCTGAGTATCTATAGACACAACAAAAGATTGATTAAAAGTGTCAATCAATGAAGCATAATTATACCCAAGAAGGAGCTGATCCTGCATCTGTTTTGTTAGATTCATGTCAATCTATATCAAATGACTAAATTATTTGTGTTTTCTTGTTGTTATAAACCCTAGATGCTAATTTGTTAGCTGAATATCCAACAAAGTAACAATCATCAGCTTTTTCATCAAATTTTGATTTTGAATCAAAAGTGTGCAACAAAGTACAACAACATCCAAATGTTTTAAAATATTTGGCTTTGGGGTTATGTTTAATGTTATTTCATAAGGAGCCATGTTTTGTTGTATATTGGTTAAGACACGATTTTGAACATAACATGTAGTGTTAACAGTTTTAGCACAAAAGAGTGAAGGTAATTTGTGTAAGGCCTTGTTCCCGGAACGCTTACAGTTAAACATTCATCGCACATATTATTTCAAAAACTCATAATCATTTACTAAAATATTGCAGCGGAATAACTTAACAAAAATCATTTCATATATTGATAAGTGGTTTTGCCAAATAATACAACAATTGTTAACATTACAAAACATCATTTGGTTGCATTACAACACAAAAACATCATTGCTACACAAAATGGATGTCATTCCTTAATTTCCAAGTAGCTTCACCTCGTGCCATCCTCAGCAACAATTACCTGTCAACTGAAAATGCATAAAAGTCAGCGTTGCTGAGTGAGTTCTAGTTTTATAAAAATATTTATGTTACCTTCCATTCGATAAAACATTTTCTTGCTTTCGCACATGATCATACATCGTACATACATCAAGGTAATATTTATTATTTTTCGTCATCGTTCATTTCGTTCATATCGCATGTTTCGTACATTTCGCACTTTACATTATTTTTCACTTCGATCCAGATCCTGTCATATGCTAAACCCCCCTCTTGGGCATAAAGCCAGCTTATCTAGGGTTAGGTAATAAGGATCCCATATCGCACATATGGAGCAGTCACCAAGACTGGCTCCCCTGTGTGTGAACCCTCATGGGTTAGCTAAGATCGCATGTTGTATGACACAGTTGAGCTAACAACTCTCATTGAGTTGTGAACCTCTTTACATTTTGCTTGCAAGAATTTCATTCGTTCATTCATTATGTTCCACTTTCATTATCTTAGATCTTTCGCTTCGTTAAGCTAATACTTTACGTTCAAAAACATAATCACACCATGTAAAGCCATGTAATAATACGTAATAAGAAACCTAAAGAAACAGATCATAGACATGCATTACATCATCATACATCATCCTCGGAAACATTCCAAGTCATAGCTTAAAAATCCTTTTTCCCAATTTCAGAATATTTCCAAGTCTTTAGGCGCATGGCACCTATGCAGGCGCATGGACACTATGTGGGCGCATGACTGCTTAAGTACATGAGAACACTTAGGCACATGGGGAAAACTTGGGCGCATGGGGACTATTTGGGCGCATGGGCATATACGGGCGCATGGCCAACACTTAGGCGTATGGGGAACACTTGGGCACATGGCACTATTTGGGCGCATGGCCAACACTTAGGCGTCTGGGCAACTACTTAGGCGCATGGGCACTATGTAGGCGCATGAGCCTGACTTAGGCGTATGGGCACTTAGGCGTTTGGGCAGTGGGGCATCTAACTATCATCATTTTTTAGACCCCAAATCCGTTTCTAACCTGCTCCAAGCCTAGTTCTAACATACTAAGCATCACAACAAGCATACAACTTGAACATAATCAAAAGCTTCCCAAATCATAAACGCACCCAAACAGGGCACACACAAACACATACGGATACTCACCCAACATTTATAAAAACGTTATAACATGCATTTCTAGCCCCATAACAAGTTAAAACATTTAAAACTAGGGATCTGGAACTCACCTCTTGCAATCCTTTGAGTAGGACTTCTTCAAACCCGAGAGCTCTATGAGTTCAAACACCTAGACACCCTAAAACAAACAACCGAGCACACACAAACACATAATCAAAAACTAACCTGAAAACCGACTTCTTCTTCTCCATCTCTCTATAACCGGGAGAAACTTCAGCTTCTTCTTTCTCTCTCTAGAAAATCTGATGAAAAAAAGTTGATGGAGTATGGGTGTGGGCGACTACACCCACTTTTGTACAAAATATTATAAAATTTGTCCCATGTACAACTTTAACTCCTCAACTTGGGTTATTTTTCTTTTCTTTCCTTTTTATTCTCTTTTTCTCTTGTTTTAAAATTTCCGGGTGTTACAAGTCCACACTCCTTATATAGGTTTTGTCCCCGAAACCTGTCATTCCTCGAACACCTATGGGTAATGTTGTCTCATCTCCTCCCTTGTATCCCACGTAGACTCGGATTCCTTTCTATACTTCCACTGTACTCGTACCAAGGGAACCACTTTATTCCTTAGCCTCTTCTCTTTCCAGTCGATGATGGCCACTGGTTGTTCCACATAATTCAACCGTTCGTCTACCTCAATGTTCTCCAGTGGTACATCCATATCTTCATCGGCTAGGCACTTTCTCAGATGAGATACATGGAATGTTGGATGAATCCAACACAACTCACCGGGCAGCCCCAACCTATAGACCACCTCTCCTACTCGAGCAATGATTCGGAAAGGTCCTATATACCTTGGGCTCAGCTTACCTTGCATTCTAAACCGAATGATACCCTTCCAAGGTGAAACCTTCAGTATGTCTCTATCACCCACCTTGAACTCAATCGGTCTACGCCTCTTGTCAGCATACGACTTTTGCCTATCTTTGGCTGCCTTCATAAAGGCCTTGATCTTCTCCAACTTTTCGGTTGTAGCCTCAATCACTTCAATACTTCCCAACTCCTTCTGCCCGATATCGCCCCAACACACGGGCATCCTACACCTTCTACCGTATATCATCTCATAAGGAGGCATACCAATGTCGGCATGATAACTGTTGCTGTACGAGAATTCAGCTAACGGTAAGTGTTAGTCCAAACTTCCACCAAAATCAATAACGCATGCCCGAAGCATATCTTTTAGCATTTGAATGGTTCTCTCTAACTGACCATCCATCTGAGGATGATAAGCTATGCTAATGTGTAGCCTCGTCCCCATCGCATCATGGAATCTATTCCAAAACTTGGATGTAAACTAGGTGTCACGGTTAGACACAATAGACAACGGTACACCATGACGAGTTACAATATCCTTGATGAACATATCCGCTAACCTATCGAATGAATCCATTTCACGGATCGGCAGAAAATGAGCACTCTTCGTCAGATAGTCCACGATCACCCATATGGCATCATTTCCCCTCGCTGTACGAGGTAGCTTTGTAATAAAGTCCATAGTGATATGCTCCCATTTCCACTCGGGTATATCCAAAGGTTGAATCTTTCTGTACAGCTTCTGATGCTCAGCCTTCACTTGTAAGCAAGTAAGGCACTTATTCACATACTCCGCTATTTCACGCTTCATACCTGGCCACCAATAATCTTTCTTCATATCTTGATACATCTTTGTGGCACCAGGATGAATGAAGTATCGAGTCTTATGAGCTTCATCCATAACTTGCCCACGTAGAAAACCGTAACAAGGGATCCACATTCGTCCGAAATGGGTTCTAACTCCATGAGTATTTTCACCTAGTTCTGTGACTAGACCTCTATATCAGAGTTAAGGCGATCTTCTTTCAACGCCTCATCTTGGAATTCATTGACCTGTGTCATCACATCAGGGGTCATAAGCAATTGATAAGCCATCACCCGGATTGGTTCAGGTCTCTCCTTTCGGCTAAGAGCATCCGCCACTACGTTGGCCTTGCCAGGATGGTAATGGATTTCACAATCATAATTCTTTATAAGCTCCAACCATCTCCTTTGCCTCATGTTCAGGTCCTTCTGCTCAGATAAGTACTTCAAGCTTTTGTGGTCGGTAAAGATAGTGAACTTCATCCCGTACAAGTAGTGCCTCCAAATCTTCAACGCAAAGACCATAACTGCTAGCTCAAAGTCATGAGTAGGGTAATTAACCTCATGGACCTTCAACTATCAGGATGCGTAGGCAATAACCTTCCCTCTTTGCATCAACACGCAACCCAATCCCAAATAAGAAGCATCTGAGTAAACCACCAAATCTTTGCTTCCTTCGGGTAATGACAAGACTGGAGCTTGTGTCAACCTCGCTTTTTAGCTTCTCAAAAGCCTTCTCTTGTTCTTGACCCCATACTTCACATTGTTACGGGTTAGCTTGGTCAACGGAGAAGCTATCTTTGAGAAGTCTTGGATGAATCTCCTATAATAGCCCACCAATCCCAAGAAACTATGAATCTCGGAGCGTCTTTAAAGATTTCCATTGCATCACCGCCTCCACTTTAGCCGGGTCGACCATAATCCCTTCAGGATTCACCACATGACCCAAAAACTAAACTTCGCGTAACAAAATCACGCACTTGGAGAACTTGGCATACAACTTCTCCCTTTTAAGCGTCTCTAACACTTCCCGAATGTGACCGGCATGCTCCTCCTTTCTCTTCGAATAAATCAGTATGTCGTCGATAAACGCAATAACTGATTTTATCCAAGAGTGGCTGGCACACTCGATTCATCAAATCCATAAAAGCAGCTGGCGCGTTATTTAAACTAAAAGACATAACGAGAAACTCATAGTGTCCATAACGTGTGCGAAAAGCTGTTTTAGAAATATCATGCTCCTTCACCTTCAGCTGATGATAACCCGATCGAAGATCTATTCTCAAAAACCAACTAGCACCCTGTAGCTGATCAAACAAGTTGTCGATTCAAGGTAGGGGGTAACGGTCTTCACCGTCAACTTGTTTAACTCGCGGTAGTCAATGCACATCCTTATACTACCATCCTTCTTTTTGACAAACAAGACCGGAGCACCCCAGGGAGAGATACTCGATCGAATGAACCCCTTATCTAGCAACTCTTGCAGTTGAGTCATCAATACCTTCATCTCAGAGGGGGCTAGTCGATACGGCGCCTTAGAAACAAGTTGAGCACCAGGTATCGGGTCGATCTTGAACTCAATCTCACGGTCCGGTGGCATACCTGGTAAATCTTCCGGGAACACGTCGGGAAAGTCACACACAACCGGTACGTCGGATAATTGTGGTACTGACGTGTCCACATCCTTCACGTAAGCCAGGTAGGCGCTACATCCACGTTTCATGCACTTCCCTGCCTCCGCCATCGAAATCACCTTCGCGCCCGTAGTAACTCGATCACCGTAGATCGTCACCAAACTCTTGTCAGGCGCTGTCAGTCGGAGCATCTTCTTGTGACACAGGATATTTACCTTGTCATCTGCTAACCAATCCATTCCTAGGACTACATCAAACCTGCCTAAGGTCATCACAAATAGTCTAGCCGGAAACCTATGACCTTCTAATTCTATGTCGCAGCCTTCTATGAAATTAGAAATATTGGTAGACTTACCTATGGCAGTTTCGACATCGAAGGGCTCATCAATGCTTCTACTTCTAACAAGCAAATTAGCACAAAAAGCAGCAGAAATGAAACTCCTACTAGCACCAGAATCATATAACACAGAGGCAAGATTTTGGTTTATAAGAAACATACCTGATACGACATCGGGATCCACCCTTGCCTCCTCCCGGGTCATCGTGAAAGCTATGGCGCTTGCTCTATGCCTTTGGTTCCGGTCTTCTTCTTCGCCCTGAAAGTTTCAGCCCTCGGCTTCTTGCAATCGCGGCTCAGATGGCCATCTTCCCCATAGTTATAGCATCTCACGACCCCCACACTCTCGAGCCACATCACCGGGCTTCCCACACTTGAAGTAGACGTTTGATCCCCCATCTACACTCCCTCGTATGCTTCTTTCCGCACTTACCACACCTCTTTGCCCCCATACCAGGTGTAGCTACATGCCGTTCATCCACCCTGGCAACCTTGTTGTTTGGAGTGACACCACCACGTCCAAACTGCTTCCCATTCCAGTTTTGGTCACCACCACCTTTCTTGCTCACCTCAACCACTGCCACCTCCCGCTCATCATACAACCTTCTTTCCAGATCAACCATCGTCCCAAACATCCTTTGTCGGGCGGCAATCATGTGCCTGTGAATATCCGCCGGCAAACCTTGAATATACCTCATTATCTTTCGTGACACGGGTGTCACCTGATCTGGCACCAGCCTTGCCATCTAACTGAGTTTAGTGGTAAACTGTTGGTCCGTCATGGTTCCCGCCTCCAGCTACAGGAACTCCCTCTCAATCTTATCAAGTTCCCTGTGAGGACAAAACTCCTCGATCACCATCTTTTTCAGCTCACTCCACTTCATCTTTCCAATAGCCCTGCTGCCCTCGGCCTGGACAATATTATCCCACCAGCATAAAGCCGAGTCCACGAATGAGTAAGTGGCAAACTTCACCATTTGGTCCTCTCTACATTCGCTGATATCTAACACTGCCTCTATCTCTCTCACCAATCGGTGAGCGGCAACAACATTACCATTGCCATCAGAAGTAAGGGGCTTGCATCCTAGAATACCCCATAATTACAGCCTCGTGCTATTTCTTGCACATGCTCTTCTTCCTCCTCATCACTAGAGACAACCGTTTCAGTCTCCGGTTGCTCCCTTTCTCCTATGGTCTTTTTCTTTTCCTTCTTCTCATCCTCCCTTATGACTCTAATCACTTCAGTCCCACAGACGGCAGAATCGTCTGCATGACCTTGCTGGTCCATGTGATCGATGAACAGTACAATTGATATGATAATTTGATCAATATCAAACACTCAAGCCAAACAACAACAATTGAGAATGTATAAGATGAATCAAGACATATTTGATACTCAAATGAACAATATCACTCAATAACAACAAGCACAATAGTATTTCAATGAAGAAACTGCTTAGAATTGGTAGCTTGCAACAGAAATCCACGATTAGGGTTTTGCAAGCTTACCATACAAAGTAAAATGACAATTGTATATATAGCAGTCATAGTTTCGCTGATAGTTTCGCTACAGGCGAAACTGTCATGCCGAAACTATAGTTTCGCCCGGCAGAACACAAAATCGCCGGGTAAACCAAAACAACAAACTGTGAGCGAATGTATAGATTCGCTCACAGTTTCGCTGGACTGCCAAAACTGCTAATTACTAAGAAAATACAAAATGAAACTAACAAAAGTCCTATTACAATGTAAAGTAAACAACTATACTAAAGTGAGTCCAACCTAACATGATCTTCAATACTCCCCCTAGGTTGGACCTTACTATTTTCACTTCTCTTGATTTGACTCGTCGGCTCCGGTTTCCTCTGCTGCTGTTGATCTATCTTCATCACCTCCCGCAGCAACATCTTCAGAAGCTTCAGCCACTGATCCTCCAAGGTTCGTTCCTGCATCACTAGCTTCCTCAGAAATGACCACTAGCCTTTGCAAACTGCCTGGTCATATCTTGAATATCCATGGCAAAATCATCTTGTGCTCTCACCTTTTCAGCTAAACTCTTAACCTCCGCCCGTACTCCTCTTATCTTGTTTGCCACATTCATAAACAAACTGGCCTCTTTTGTTGTTTCCTCTCCAGCCCCAGCCTTAATGTGATTTTCACAAAGAATCAAAAGATCTTCATCATTGAAGCTAAATAACTCCATCGGGTCAAACACCCTAAACTCTTTTCCGTGTTTAGCTCTAATCACCGCCTCTCTAGTATTATTATCATAAAACCACTTTTCAAAGTCCTGTAACTGTTGGGGAAGAGGATCAGCCAATCTTACCCTATTTAAAGTCTTTGGTGGTTTGACTCTCAGTACAATTCTTCCTTTGCCTGTCTCCCAATCTTTATCTTTCTTTGACCTTTTTCTTTCAGCCTTCATGTATCCAAATGACTCGAAATTATCATTAAGTCCATTTTTGATTTCATTCTCAAGAAATAATGCCCTTTCACTTAAATGAGCATTGATCAAAGGCAAAGTTGCCAACCGTCTCAAATCCCATTTGGGCAAGGTCTTAAAAGCCTTCCTCTTAAGCATATAGCTGATATTTCCTCCTCTTCTTTTAATCATAAATATCTTTAAGCTAGGATTGTAGCACCAACTTATGATCTTCTTATCTGCTTCTTTCCTGCTTAAACCTTCTAGATTTTGAAATAAAGGAGTAAGTTCTTCAGCCTCCTTTTCCTTGACCAACCAATCATTCTTGTCCATCTCAAACACATCAGCTTCATCTTCTCCTTTTTTAGCAACATAAATTAGTGGTCGCTCATCAACTTCATAGAATTCTGGTTCAGAATCATAGTCTACCAATTGTTCATCCTCCTCTTCTTCATCAACCAAACCTTTCCCTTTATCAGACACTCCCTCAGTGGTAGCTGTAACAACCACTTCTTCACCAACAATATCCTTATCAAAATCAAACTGTAAGTTAACAAACCCAGCCTCAATAATATCATCATCCTCATTCCTTCCAGCATCCTCTCTTGGGATCTCCTGTTCTCCTTCTTCAGTATTAGCTGCTCCAGAAGTGCCCTCTCCTACCTTAGATGAAGTACCCACATTCAAGAATGAGTACTTAGATGTATCAGTCAAATCATCTAACTCAGATTGAGTCAGTTGACTAGGTAGGCCGACTGCAGCTTTCATCTGAGTAATCTCCTCAAACAATCTCTTAATCAGTTTATTCTGGTCAACCAACATCCTTTGCATTCCTTCAATTACCTCATCCTTCTGTCTTTCTCTAATCTCCTGATTCGTCAGTTTAGTTTTGATCATACTCAACTCATTTGCCAATGAAGTATTTAGATTACGAATCACATCCTCATCAAGACCCGCACTAGCCTCTCTCCTGGCTGTAAATCCCTCATGTCGATGTTTTGTTCTCCGCTCAGGCTCAACAAAGTCAGTTTTCTTTTTAGATCTCCGTTCTTTCTCTACCTTGATCTCCTCTGCTTGTGCATCAATATCTTCTTCAAAATCATAATCTTTTTCTTTTGCGTATCTTTTCGTCTTCTTAGTTGCATCAGCTTGCTGCACTCTTGTTTCTTCAGCCCTTTTGCTTTCAGATTCATCGACCCGTCTGATATAATTCCAGCGTTCTGGAGGATACATATTCTCCCAAAGATGGGTGATTTTACCACTGAAATCATGACGGATAGCACAACAATCAGCAAATATCCGAGGGTTCATCTGCACTAGTCTCTTGACTTCACCATGTTTAGGAACATCAGGAATAAGATCATCAAAAATCATCTGAAGAAAGCGAGGGTATAACAACCATTTGTCTTTCTTCACAGCCATCACGTTCTCTGCCATACATGCAAAGATCAGTCTAGCAATGTTTGCCTTCTCTCCTTTACAACATAGCACCATAGCTTTGGCCCAATCAAGATTAAGTCCATCGGATCCACCCTTACGGTGATCTAAACACATAATAAAAACATGAGCGATATATCTCCACTCCTTAGATAAGAAAGACTTTTTAATCTCTTTCCTTGATCCAAAAGCTGGTCCCTCATACCCCATTCGTCTGAAAGCTTGAAACACTTCAGACTCTGTCATATCCACTTCATCTCCAGAATCATCATCAAGTCTAAGAATCCTGGACACACTCTCAGCAGTAATAGTCACATCATGATCAATCACTTTGGCAGTGATTCTCTGTACATCTCCTCTAGTGTCGTATTCTGCAGATCTCCAAAAGTCTCTAATATGAAGATCATAAATAGTAGGTGAGTGAGAAATAGCATATGCAATAGGTGATCTCTGAAGCCATCTAATACAGTCACGAAATCCGGCTGCCTTGGGAAGTGTATCGTCTAAAATGGCAGTGATGTTATTCCTCTCATCAAATTTGAGATTTGCCATGATAACCTGAAAAGAAAAACAATTAAATTTGAATGAGAAATACTGAAAATAAGAAAATAAGACAAAAGCATAAGAAACAATCAGTTTCGGCTAGCGAAACAATAGTTTCGCTCACTAAGACATGATAGTTTCGCTGAATCAAAGACAGTTTCAACAAAGAAAACAAACAGTTTCGACAAGCGAAACTATAATTTCGCTCATTGAAACTTGTTATTTTCGCAGAACAAAAAGGCAGTTTCGACAAGGTTAGAATAGATTAAAGAAGTTTCGCAATTAGTTTAGCTATTACAAATTAGTTTCGCTGTATTAAAATTAGTTTCGCTGTCCATAAGAAAACACAAGCGAAACTGTGCAAGTTAAAGACCAGACATTGCGAAATTAAAGAAAATATGGCGAAGCTGTTAAGTTCGCTCGGACAGCATAACTTTACAGTTTCGCTGAAAAGAGGTGAACTTTCGTTCAATTTCGCAGAGGAATCAGTAGTTTCGCTGAACGAACAGCGAACCCACCGAAGAGTCACAATCCAGATTACTTAAGTGTAGATGATTTTAACCAGATTAAAGGGTGAATCAAGGTTCGAAACTCACATACGAAGCAAATATCACTAAAAATCAGTCCAAAACACTAACACAAATCAAAATCGCCAATAAAGTCACGGAGAAACCCTAAGAGAGATACTGAGCGATTTTGCGAAATTATGAGAGAAATTTCGCAAACATGACTTATATAGCAAATAGTTTCGCAGACAGCGAAACTATAAATTCGTCAGGCGAATTTACAGTTTCGTCCAGTGAAACTGTAATTTCGCTAGGAGATAACAGGTGAACAACTTATTAGCAAACCTAGCGATATTGCAGTTTCGCTGTGCGAAACTATTAGCGAAAGAATAATTTCGCTCCTTTTTTTATTATTATTATTTTTTATTATTTATTTTATTTATTTATTTTTTTAAAGGAAGCACATCACATAATGAGATCTAAAATAATCAGAGATCACATTCTCTAAATATTTTAAAACATAAAGATGATCAAAAATCATCTACCAGTCATGAGATCATACTGAATACAAGATCTGATCACAATCTGCACAGAAACAACTGAAATTAGAACAAATCAATAACGATTGCTGATATAATTGTCCACTTAAACTCATGCCTTATCCTTTTTCAACCAACAGCTTATGATTCGTTTAAGGTTCGATTAGATGCTTTAGAATGCTAAGACCCCACAATCATTTGGTAAAAACCCTCACCCAACCTCAGGATTTCTTGAATTATGAACAATCTTCATAGAACAAGGCTTGTACGTTAGTGTGCAAATGATTATAAACAGAATATTTCATTCTGAGAGAAATTCATCGATAAGATGATTTGACATAATTATATCAAAATGGTGAAAGCTCCGGATCTATACTCACGTATAACAGAGGAGATAACCATTTGAACATGTGCTGATGAGAGCTCCAGGTCAGTACTATCGTACAGCAGAGGAGATCATCACTCCAGGTCAGTACTCACGTACAGCAGAGGAGATAAGCACAGATACAAGACATTCACTCACAGTTTTGTTAGTTTCATTTTGTATTTTCTTAGTAATTAGCAGTTTTGGCAGTCCAGCGAAACTGTGAGCGAATCTATACATTCGCTCACAGTTTGCTGTTTTGGTTTACCCGGTGAACTTGTGTTCTGCCGGACGAAACTATAGTTTCGGCATGACAGTTTCGCCTGTAGCGAAACTGTCAGCAAAACTATGACTGCTATATATACAATTGTCATTTTACTTTGTATGGTAAGCTTGCAAAACCCTAATAGTGGATTTCTGTTGCAAGCTACCAATTCTAAGCAGTTTCTTCATTGAAATACTATTATGCTTGTTGTTATTGAGTGATATTGTTCATTTGAGTATCAAATATGTCTTGATTCATCTTATACATTCTCAATTGTTGTTGTTTGGCTTGAGTGTTTGATATTGATCAAATTATCATATCAATTGTACTGTTCATCGATCACATGGACCAACAGACTTGATGAACTTCTTCGATAATAGCCTCCTTCACTGAGGCCCTTAGATTAACACTCTCATCACCACCTTCCATTGGCCAGTTGTGATTAGCCACTTACTTCTCTTCATACCCCAAGCATTTTCTATACTGACTACATTAGTATCCAAATCTATTAAGAGCACATAAATGAAATGACATGCGCACATAACACAGGTTAACATTAAAAGAAAATACCTGATGGCATGTAGCTAGTTGGGCTTGCATCCTTCCATTTCGTCCCATTCTCAGTTTAAGTTTAGGTTTTTGGAATATTTTATCCATTTCTGTTAAACTTTTGCTTTGATACCAATTTTTAAGGCGCCGTTCCAAGAATGCTTACAGTTGAACATTCATTGCACATATTATTTAAAAAAACTCATAATTATTTAATAAAATATTATAGCAGAATAACTTAACAAAAATCATTTTATATATTAATAGATGCTTTTGCCAAATAATACCACATTGTTCACATTACAAAACATCGTTTGGTTGCATTACAATGCAAAAACATCATTGCTACACAAAATGGATGCCATTCCTTAATTTCCAAGTAGCTTCACCTCGTGCCTTTCTCAGTAATAATTATCTGCCAACTAAAAATGCATAAGAGTCAGTGTTGCTGAGTGAGTTCTAGTTTTACAAAAATATTTATATCACCTTCCATTCGTTAAAATATTTTCTTACTTTCGCACATGATCATACATCGTACATACATCAAAGTAATATTTATTATCGTCCGTCATCGTTCATTTCGTTCATATCGCACGTTTCGTACATTTCGCACTTTACATTATCTTTCACTTCTATACAGATCCTGTAATATGCCAAACCTCCCTCTTGGGCACAAAGCCAACTTATCTAGGATTAAGCAACAAGGATCCCATATTACACGTATGGAGCAGTCACCAAGACTGACTCCCCTGTGTGTGAGCACTCATGGGTTAGCCAAGATCGCATGCTGTATGAGACACAGTTGAGCTAACAACTCTCAATGAGTTGTGAACCTCATTACATTTTGCTTGCAAGACTTTCATTCTTTCAATCATTATGTTCCACTTTCATTATCTTAGATCTTTCGCTTCGTTAAGATAATACTTTACGTTCAAAAACATAATCACACCATGTAAAGCCACGTAATAACACGTAATAAGAAACATAAAGAAACATATCATAAACATGCATAACATCATCATACATCATCCCCGGAAACATTCCAAGTCATAGCCTAAAAATACTTTTTCGTAAAATTTCAAAATATATCTAAGTTTTTAGGCGCACAGGAACTATGCAGGCGCATGACTGCTTAGGCGCATGGGAACACTTAGGCGCATGGGGAAAGGTTGGGCGCATGGGCACTATACGGGCACATGGCCAACACTTAGGCGTATGGGGAAAACTTGGGCGCATGGGCACTATTTGGGTGCATGGCCAACACTTAGGCATCTAGGCAACTTTCTAGGCGCATGGGCACTATGCAGGCACATGAGACTGAGTTAGACGCATGGGCACTTAGGTGTTTGGGTAGTTGGGTGCATGGGTAACTATTTGGGAGCATGGGCAATTGTCATCTAACTAACATTATTTTTCAGACCCCAAATTCGTTTCTAACCTGTTCCAAGCCTTGTTCTAACATACTAAGCACCAAAACAAGCATACATCATGATCATAATCAAAATCTTCCCAAATCATAAACACACCCAAACAGGGCACACACACATATACGGGTACACACCCAGCATTTATAAAAACGTTATAACATGCATTTTCAGCCCCAAAACAAGTTAAAACATTTAAAACCGGGGACCTAGAACTCACCTTTGCAATCCTTCGAGTAGGACTTCTTCAAACCCGAGGGCTCTATGAGTTCAAACACCTAGACACCCCAAAACACACAACCAAGCACACACAAACACATAAGCACATACCCAAAGGCTGAAAATCAACCAAGAACAACCCAAAACATCAAAAACTAACCTGAAAACCGACTTCTTCTTCTCCTTCTCTCTAGAACCGGGAGAAACTTCAGCTTCTTCTTTCTCTCTCTAGAAAAGCCGATGAAAAAAAAGTTTATTGAACATGGGTGTGGGCGGCCACACCCACTTTTGTACAAAATATTATTATTTTTTCCCATGTACGACTTTAACCTCTCAACTTGGGTTATTTTGCTTGTCTTTCCTTTTTATTCTCCTTTTGTCTTCTTTTGAAATTTTTGGGTGTTACAATTTAGTTGCTGATAACATTGTTCGAGCTACTTCAATCAAGTTTCTATTTCATCTTTTAGCAACTCCATTTTGTTGTAGAGTTCTTGCTGAGCTAATTGTCTCGCTATCCCCTTTGAATCACAAAATAATTTAGATTATGATTACAAAACTCTATTTCGTTATCACTTCTAATGCAATTGATGGTTTTGTCTGTCTGATGTTCCACAAGAGTCATGAAATTTATCGGTAAATGAGCCGCCTCATCCTTAGTTACCAAAAAGAAAACCCAAGTAAAATTGAACAAATCTTCACTAATAACCAAACAAGATGCATGACGTCTTAAAATCTTCACTTACCGCACAAAACAAATCCATATGTAACAATTGAAGGATTTATTTAGTTTCAGTATGAGCAACAAGTTTATAAGGAAGCTTAAGTTGTTTGATTTTTGAACATGCCAGATAATGTTCGATAAGTTGAAATTCTTTCAACATGATTTTTTCAAACCAATTTATTCATATTCTTAATGTTTACATAGCCAAGACGCGATGCCATAACATTGAATCACTCTCTGCGGCTTTCAATAACAAACAAGACGCTGTTGCAAATAAATATGAGTCATTCATATCTAACAAATATGTTTCTTTATCTCTCAGAGTTCTTAATAAAACCCACTGACCAGGGATTACAAATCCAGGTTTTAAAATATGACATTCTTTATCAGTGAAGTGTGTTGAATATTGTTTGTCACATATTTGAGAAACACTTAGCAAGTTGTGTTTTAATTCCTCAAGAAAAATGACATCATCAAAACTTAACACACCATTAGACACTGTACCTTTCTTTGTAATTTTAGCTCCTCTTTAACCGACAAAAATGACATATCCTCTGTTGTAAGGTTGAACATTGCTTAGCAGAGCTTTGTTACATGTCATGTGCCTAGAACAACCGCTATCAACGTGCCATACATTGTTGATGACTTGCCTTTGTTGTACCTACACACATGATAGAGTTTAATCAATTTTAGGAACCCAAACCATTATTGACTTGAGCACATTGTTGTCATCCAAATATAATACGGATTTCAAGATCATACCCCTTTTATCATTGAAAGCATAATCTGTTAGGATCTGGTATTTGAACGAAACACCAACTGATTAACGTGTTAACCAAACCAAATAGTGCGAAATCCTATTTGATTGGTGATCCAATCAGTGAGAACGCACGTAGAAACAATAACGTATTGAATCTAACGTCAAGAATCGATTAGGAATCGATCTACACCGTCCTATGAACTTGGAGTACGAACTTAGAGGCTTCTGGACGGCTAGGGTACGTCTGGAGTCGAAGTGGATTGAATGCTTATGTTTTTTCACGAATTAAGTGGTATGTATAGGTTAGGGTTTCTCATTCGGGCGACTGAATCATTAGCATGGTTCAGTCGTGCGACTGAGCCATGCGGTTGATCCATTCGCACGACTGAGTATTCAGTCTTGCGACTGAGCCAATCTCATGTTACAATCATACGACTGGTCCAGTCTCCTGGTTCAGTCGTGCGACTGAGTCATTCGCCTGAAGTTGTTCATGCGTATGGTCCATTCGCATGGGCCATTCGCATGAGAACTTCATATTGCTAAGTTTGAATGTATTCATTTGTCATTACATTATCAAGATTCATTCAAACAACCACAAACCTTTATAATTAAGTCAATATGCGTTAAACAACTCATTAATGAAATATTAAACATTATAAACACAACCAAACATTTGTATCTCATTAAGTACCCAACGATTACATAAGTGTAAGACAATAAGACATATTACATTCAGATCAAAATCTAGGTACATATGTATCAACAAACTCTCCCTTGGACCTAGATCTATCTAATGTCTTACCTTCTTCATCACCTCTTCATACTTCTTGTACTTATCCTCTCTTGTGACTCCTGCATGTATCTCAAACGCAAAGCAGAGTCGTATCACATTTTGGAATTGAAAGGCGTGTACGATTATCTTGCGTGTCATAGAACAGTGGCCACTTGTATAATGTGTATACATCATCAGCAGACAAGTTAGTGAGCCACATCGGGGTCAAATAACCTTATAGTATCCATTCTTCCCTCTTTGTTAAGAACTATGACCGCCTCCGCTGTTCTCCAATCATAGTACCACCATTTAAAGTGTGGAGTGAAGTCCTGTGGCATTTCCCTGAGAGGGATTCTTAAAATTGTTCTTGGGGAACTCCACTTCAGCACTATCTTGGGCTTTCTAGTTATGAGATCAACTTCGGAACGTCTGATATACCTCGTAGGTTGTTGAGGTTTGAAGTTGACCCACCTGGTGTGGTACTCTTTCTTCAGGGCAGCCTCAAACTAGCCTGACATCTTTCTCGGGTCAGCATATAGTAGCTTCAATTTAGCCAGCTGGTTGAGCTCAAAACCAGGGAGAGTCTTTAGATCATGCGGGAATCTAAAGTACTCAATACCCTTCTCTCTCTTTATGGCGTAAACGTTAAGATCCTCAAAATGTGCCCATGCAATAATCTTGCCTGACACCTTGTGATGTTTCTTCACTTTGTAGAGCTTGGTGTAGACATTCTGTTTAGGAGCAACGCGTTGGGCTCGGTTTTCCTTGAAACATACAGCCCATTCAGCCTTTCTGATATCAACATCGGCATTTGAGGCTAGGGCTTGTTCCTCAATCTTCTCAGATTCTTGCTCCATCTGATCCAATATCTCGAATGTATCACTGACTAGGGAATCACTCAGATTGGGAACCACATTTCCCTCTTTGTCAGCGTACTCAGGATAATGCTCTTCTGTGACGTCCTCGATCTATATCTCATCAATGTCATTTAGCTCATCGTCACTGTCCTTTTCAAAAGTTGGAGTGTCTTTTACAATCTTATCGGGATTGAGCTTGAACATTTCTACCAGTTGCTCATCAGTAAGATCATGATTATTTCCCCTTCTTCAGGGGTGTAACTCACTGATCTCCTGACGATCCCTTGCAGATCAAGAATCACTGTCAGTTTGGTCGTGACCTGCTGAAGGGGAGCAACATCGTGTTCATCCCTTTGATAATATGGATCTGCTCGATTTAAACATGTAATACACCAAACATTAGTAAATACTCAAAGCAAAACTCTTAACATTAAAAAACATATTTATTTCATAAGTTTAATACAGGATTCAAGTACATATGATTTTAATAACATAAATAACTAAGCATTACTCTTATCCTGTATCCTCATCTTTTCTGCTACTTGGGCGGATGCAGAGGCACTCTGATCTTGATTCCTTTTGGTCCTCCTTTCGCTTGTAGCTGTGGCACCAGCAGCAGAAAAGTCATCTTCATCATCATCACCATTAGCATCTGTATCACCCTCATGATTGTCACCATCATCATCATCACTTTCATCATCAGTATCATCGTCTTCATCTTCTTCTCCTATCTTTAAGGGCTCGTCTTGAGACCTTTTGAGCTTTAGCTGCAGAGATTTGTTTGCACCCTCCAACTCCTCAATCTTCTTGTCATGCTGCTCCTGGAGCTGAGACATCTGCTAAGCCTGCTGATCAATCAGTCGAGCCTGCAGAGAAAGTTGCTGAGACTGCGCAGTAGTAAGATCCACTAACTGACGAGTCTGTGTTGTCTTCTCGTCATCGGCTGCTAACAGACGCATCACCATACGATTCAGTGCTGATAGCTTTTCCTTTACCCCAATGGGAGGTAGATGTGATCCTGATGGATATGGAGAGAAAGAAGATGGTGCAGCAGGATGGCTAGTGGTGGTGGTGACAGTGGTGAAGATTGGAGGTGGTATAGATGTAGGTTGTGGTGGTATAGGTGTGAATGATGTGGTGGTGGATGGAAGGGTGGTAGCGGTGTTAGGAGGAATGGTGGTAGGGATGGTGGCTGTAGTGGTGGCTGTGGTGGCAGATGGTGTGGCTGTAGAGGTGGTAGTGGAGGTGGCTGTGGTGGTGATGAAGGTGAGTCTGCACTTCTTCTTCTTCATGCCGTGGGGCTGAGCCATCCTCTTCTTCCTCAATCCTGTCGAGGAGGATGCTCCCCCTATAACACGGCTTGGCGGATCTGGAGCATATGTAGGGTTAGCAACAGTCTCTCCCGATCCACCGGGGCGTTCACCAACCGCCCGGAGCCCTTGTTCTGTGGGAACGACTTTACTTCCCACAGTCCGTGTTAGTGGCTCCTCATCTGACTCCTCCTCTTCCTAACCATGTATAAAATCCTGGTGGAACCCAGCAGACTCTGTTATATCTCCAGTGGCCACTGTTCTATGACACTTGTAAAAGAACTTGAGAGCAATCTACATCATGCTTAAAAACCAATATTATCTTGTTCTTGTTCTATCTCATTTACTTGTGTTCTTAGTATTATCACCATAAACTCGATTCCTTATTTGATCTGTTAACTATTCTAAGTCTCTACTCATTGTGAAACTATTGCATTAATACCCTTCTAGCCGGTCCTGCAATTGGTATCAAAGCTTTTTAGGCTCTTGATTGTAAGCTCTCACCATCTTAAATCACTTGAGTTTCACAAAGCATTTAACAACTCAAATGTCAGCTCTTACCAAGGCTGATAAAGAAACCGGTACCATGATAAAATCTCCACTGGTCATTCTTGGTGACTTTGATACTTGGTGCCAAAGAATGGAAGGTTTCATCAAGTCACAAGACAAAAGGATGTGGGGATATGTTGTCTAAGAACCTCATCTACCATGCACCACTTCAGTTGTTGTTGGTGGTGATATGATTCCAAAGAAAATGCCTGACTACTGAGAGAATGACAACAAGAAAATTGATGTAGATCAGAAGGCCATGACCGCTCTCCAAAATGCTCTTCCTAACTCTATTTATAGAGTCTTCTAGAAGTGCAAGATTTCAAAGCAACTCAAGGATGAATCGAAGCTTTATAAGGGTTTTAATGAAGAAAAAGAAAACAAGAAAGACCTCTTAAAGCAGTAGTTTGAGAACTTCACTTGCAAGACAGGTGAAACCATGACTCAACAATACTTCAAGTATGTTAAGATTGTGGATACTCTAATGGATGTTGTAGTAAATCTTGAGAACAGGGACATTGTGAGAATGTTCATGTCCTCTATTTCCAAACAATGGACCCATTATTGTGTGGTCTTTAAGAGAACTGAAAACCTCAAGACCCTTACTCTCATAGAGATGTATGGTATCCCCAATGGATAACAAATAGAGATGAACATGCAAAATCCATCTTGCAACTATTCCAACAATCAGTAGAGTTCAGCCCTTCATCTGGTTGAAAGGGACTATAGAGTACCACAGCATCATCTGATCTGCTACCATGCAAATTCATAAAAGGATCCTTTTATCACCTTCCCAAAGATACCAAGGGAGAGCTACATCAAAGGAGGCATATTCTAAGAGACAAGCTCCTCTCAAGCCTTTGTGCCTACTGATGAAAGCAGTGGCAACTCTCTATGCACTCTTGAATACTTGGATTGCATCCATCCAAATGATTTGAAGTACATGGAGATAGTCCAGCAAAGCCTCTCCTCACTCACAATTCCAAGAAGTTCTACAAGAATTCAAATACAAAGTTTCCTAGCAATGCAACTAGTGGAAAGTTTAGACTGGATAAAAGCAAGGTGAAGTGTTGCAACTTTAACCAAATGGGACACTTTGCTGGAGAGTGCAAGGCACCAAGGACAAATATTGGCCAAGCATAATCCAGACCAAACTACACTAGTGGAGCTCCAAAGACTGAGAAGCCCAAGCAGCAAGCTGCAATTGCTGTTGAAAAAGGAGGCTTTGACTAGAGCTTTCAGGTTGAAGATGTTTTTCCAAACCAAGCACTAATGGCTGATCATACAGAAGCTAAGGTATTAGAACATCTTTGTACTCCTGAATGTGTTGCTAAATTAAATAGATACAAGTCCTATAACTTGGAAATGAGATCTAACCTTGAGTCTTTATATCTTAAAAGCTGATTTTAAAAGAGCTAAAAATGATTATAAACTTACGATAGAAGTTATAGAGAAAACAATTTCAACTCTTAACCATGAGCACACAAACTACAGGGCTCAAATTAAAGATCACATTACCAAGTTAACTGAATGCCAGGATGAGCATGTGTTCAGCAAAGCCAGGGTAGAAATATGTGTTCTTGAAGAAGAGAGCTTCAAGAACATTATACTCTTATCCATGCATGTAAAGATTTGTTATCAGAATAATCAGGGGTTGGAATCTACTGAAATACCTCATCCACACACTCTACTATCTATAAGATCTCCAAGGTGTGAAACTTGTCAAGATGAACTTCCTTTCATAGACCTTATTCAAGAAGAGGATGAAGATGAAGAGGAGATGCTGAAGGATGTATCATAGGTGAGTGAAGAAGATCATCCTAAGAAGGATCACTATTCTCCTGAGGAGATGAGAGAACTAGGGATGACCAAGTTTAAATGAAAGAACTTGATCAGGGCAACCAAAAGAAAGTCAAAGAAGGCTCAAGAGATCTAGGCCACTTTCAACTTCAATAAGAAACAGGACTTTATATCTACTAGATATAAAGTGGTAAAGACTGAAAATTCAACCATGGACTCTAGTACCAGGATTCCTAGTTCATGTCCAACTCATCCACGTGAAGAAAAGAAGACTGATCAAATGTGCACCACTACTCTACAACCTGTGCCATCCAGTTCTAAAAGCAAGCCTTACCCTAAGAAGCCTGTTGTATCATCTATGAAGATGAAGATGGAAGTCGGAAGTGATCAAGCTTAGCCTTCTACTCGAAAGAAGACTCTCAGAAGGAAACCAACTGAATATTTTATGTGTGATAGTACTTCTCATCTTGCTAAGGATTGCATCTACAATTCCAAAAGTACTATCCACATGACTAAAGCTTCCAAAGTTCTGGTCCCCAAAACATCTGAAGTCACCAAAACTTCTAAAGTCTTGAAGGTTAAGTCTAATCTTCCAAAGAGCTTGAAAGTTCTTCATCAATAATAGCAAATGATCCTCTGAGCTTGCATATACGATTAATAACTGTTGAATTATCTTTAGTTCACTTTAACACGCACAATACCAACAAAGCTTGGGTTTTCAAATGCAACTAACCATCTATTTTTGGGCAGGAATAGCTAAAGACCAAAGGAAATGTATGGATCATAGATAATGGTTGTTCTAGGCATATGACAGGTAATGACTCTTTGCTTTAAAATTTTGAGAAATTTAATGGAGGGCCAGTTGCTTTTGGTGGAGATTTAGGTGGTTACATTATTGGAAGAGACAGGGTCACAAATGGTAAGCTCAGTATAGAGAAGGTAAGCTTTGTCAAGGAGCTTTGGTACAATATACTAAGTGTATCCTACTTTTGTTATTAGAGGCATAACATGCTCTTTATTGAGCATGAGTGCATTGTTCTCAAGCCTGGGGTGGCCATTGCTCAAGAGCATATCTTGCTCAGAACCCCAAGGAAAGGGAACATGTACGAGATGGATTTAAAGGAAGCATCCCATTCGAGAGAAGTTTCTTGCTTTCTATCTAAAACAAATAGTGATGAGCCTTTCTTATGGCATAAAGAATGTGCCATGTAACTTTAAAAACATAAATAAATTAATTAAAAATGATTTGATAAATTGAATGCCAAAGAAAGTGTAGGATCGGTTTTGGTCACTCAACACAAGTTTCTCTCTTGAACTCACTAAATTACACTCAAATGATGAAGTAGAATCCTTTAAGAGTTGATAATAATATACTAAGTAAACAAGACAAGAGATGGGTTTTCAAGATACTTGTGTATTTTAGTGATCAACTTAAAGTTTCCAAGACTCTTACAATCTTACAAATGAGTTTATAATGAGAACTATATATACTACTATCTACAACCGGTTATACTACGATTACTAGCTGGAAAATTACTAATAAACAAATACTACATTGCTAGTAATAAGGTATCTAAGATAAAATACTATCCTAGATAAGGTAGCCATGAAAATACCATGACTTACCTTTTTGTTACAAACTAAAGTTAGATACTGTACTAACTGATAAACAATGAACAATGAATAAAGTATGGTAAACTACATGGGCATGGGAAAACACCATGCAGTATGTTAGAGGTTGCAGCGGATTTTCAAAAGAACCATACTAATATCCTGTGGTTCATAGTAGGTTCTTCCGAAGGTTAACTGGCTTCAGAAGAACAAGTTCTTCCAAACCCACTTATACTTCGGAAGAATCTACTTCTTCCGAGACTCTTGCTCATCTTCAAGTCTTTATACTTTGGAAGTCTTTTGCCTTGAAGTCTTCCAAGTGTTTGTCTTTAGAAGATGGTCTTCACTTTGTCTTCGGAAGACGGAGTTCCTTGTTCGGAAGTTCTTCTACTTAATCATTCGTAAGTGCGGCTTTGCCTTCGGAAGTCTTTATCAGTTGTACCAAAAATTATTCCAAGTGTTGTTTTGGTTGCACTAGCCTTATCTGTCCCAACAAACTCCCCCTAGGCTGATGCTACCAAAACTTCACTATCTTCGGCTTCTCAAAACTTTCAGCACCAGGGAAAGTAGATTTTTATCTGTCTCTTTGTTCTTTGCAGAGGTGGTGCTGAGAAGTTTGTACAAATCGCTTGTAGATAACAGATCCAGTCTGTTACTCTGGATAATATGTACTTTTTTGTTGTGGCCCTCGAAAAAGAGTTAGTTGACAGGAGTTATAGTCATACTCCCATCTAACTATGAGTTCCAAGTCAGGGACTTAAACCATTTGTAGGAAAGTCTTTCCCTTGATTGACCCTTCCTTTTCTACCTGCTCTTTGTGTTCCAACTCTTCATTAATCTTTGCTCTTGCAGTCAGCTCAACAAAATGAAGTTGGTCAGATGATTCTGAATGTGAGCAGCTATCTAAGAGTTAGAGGGGTTAAAGAATGGCTTATTTGCTAACTCAGCAATGTCAAATCTGCATGAGTGTAGCACAGATGGAGTGTTAAGTCTATTGACCTTGCCATTCTCTCTTTCCACAACAAAGTTGTGAGAAGAGCCTTCAAACCTCCATTGGACAATCTTCTTCCTAGAAATAAGAGATTGAGTTGGCAGTTTGTTCCCCTTCTTGCTGTCCAAAAGAGTCACCAATCTTCTTCTTGACTTCTTCTCTTTTTCATTAAATCAATCACAGTTAGTTGCCAAGAGTTGAAGTGCCTGGTCCAGGGTTCCCCTAGGCAAATCAAGAAAAACATCTCTTGTGAGGGAACTGGAGGAGCCATCAATGAATGTTAATTTGATGGACTCCTCCTCACAGTAGATTTCGCTCAGAGTAGTACAATTAATGGGCTATTTCTGGATTTCCTTAGATTCCTCCAAGGTCAGAGGTTTACTTGGTTTAGATGGTGGTTTGGATGAAGAGTGGGTAGTTGATTGTTGGGTAGAAGAGGGTTGAGTTCTGGGGAGTGTTTTGGGTTTTAAGGATGGGTAGTGGGGGTGGTTATTATGAAGCAATGGGTGAGGATGAGGGTATGGCTGATGGTGTAGGATCAGGGGTGTAGGGTTCAGTGGTTGGTTTAGTTTTTATTAGGAAGGGAAAGGGTGTTGGCTCAGGTTTAGGCTAGGGTTGAGGTTGAGGTGCAAGTTTGGATGTCATCCTCTGAGTACTTGGGTAAACCTCCTTTCTTCTTCCTGAGTGAATGTCTGCCTTAATGTCACTGACATGTCGCTACAGGCTCTTCTCAGACATGGGGCCAACTTGTCTGCCAGAGAAGCCATAGGCTCTGAGATATGCCTTCATCTAGGCTTTGCCTCCCATCTTCTTGGCTGCTACAAGTTGTGCTTCTTCTTTTTTCTTCTTCTTTTCCCTAAGCTTTTCCATGGCTGCCTTTTTCCTTTCCTTATCCGTTTGATCTTGTTCTTTGTGGAAAAGCCACAAGATCGTGTCATTGTCATGAGGAGTTAGTTTTCCAAGAGAGTAACCCCTAGAACATAAGAAGGATGTCCTCTCCCTCCTCACTTGTTTTAGCTTCCTCTTTCTTTCTTTTCTTTTCCTCTTCTAAGGCCAACCTTGCTCATTCCTCTTGTTCTTTTTGCAGCAAGGTTGCCTTTTCTAATTCCACCAGCTCCTCAAGTGGTAAGAGAAGCACATATTCATTTGCTACTCAATGATTGACAAGTCTGTCAATAATCTCCACCTTTTTCTTGTTGTTGATAGCCTCATGGGCTATAACAACTGCTTTGCTACTTGTAGCTAATAGCTTTCCAGTGGTGAGTGTACCTTTCCTTTTGAGCTTCTCCATCCTTTCCTCCTCTAATAGTTCTTTGGCAGTCATCTTCCTTTTACCTTTGATGTCTTTGAAAGCTTGAGCCTTTGGAGATTCTGGTGTAGAAGATTCAGGTTGGTTAGTGGTGATTTGGTTGTGGTGATAAAGGTGTTTGAGTAAAAGGGGTTTTGAGAAAGTCTTCACTATTTTTCTCAAAGGCTTGTTCAAGATGTAATCAAGGAACTGAATTCAAGAACCATATCCTTGATACATTTTTGTGATGAAAAAGGTGTCTCTGTGATAATTAGATCCTCAGACAAAGAAGATAACCCTTCCGCAGCTTAGACTTTAGCTTCGGAAGTTAGTAGGATTGCACTACCTGTCCTAACCGATTCAGTTGCTAGGCCATCAGTCCCTATATCCCCTTCAAAATCAATCTCAGGTTCAATGTGGACCTTAGGTTAACCAACATCTTCCTCTGTGGTAGGTGGTGCATTCAACCTCTTCAGCTCCAAAGTATGCCATAACAACATCTGGACTTGGTTGTTCAAGTGAGGACCCATTAGGAACTTAGTTAAAAACCTGTTAAGATCCATGAGCATCTTTGGGTCCACTTGAAGAATGATAGGAGGAGGCTCGGGGAAAGCAGTTGCTTGTTGAGCAAGGTATCTTGAAGATATTGTTGAAAGAGCCAAGCTTTGCTCCACATGTGTTTCACTCTGAAAATTCTTCTCATTTTTGGTAGCATCATCTTGAGAGCTTGAAGGGCTGGAGGAAGAAGTCAGAGAGACTTGAGCTGGTAAATGCCTAAAAGATCTCTCAATCTGTGTCTCATCTAGTTGAGCCTTGAGATTTTTAATCTCAAGTTGCTAAGTAGCAGACCTATCTTTTAAAGTCTTAACCTTTGATTCAAGGTTTGAGACTTTAAAGAGTAGGTCTCTGATTATGAGTTGCATACTCCCCTCATCTTGTTTATAAGAATCATGGGGAGATGAGATAACATACCGTGTATGTTCATCTTCACCACCTGATGTGGTTTCTTGGCACCCTAGTTTCCTCTGTGAGGTGATGTCTCTTTTAGAGTCATCAACAGGCAGAGTTGCCGCAGATTCAGTCTTAGAGATGTTACCACCATCCTGATAGTCCAATGAGACACTCTCAGCAGTGTTAACTAAATCTACGTGAGTCCTCTCCACATCACTGGTACTCACCTCAGTTTGGCTTTTCTAATGAGGGCTAGAATTAGAGGTTTCACTAGGCTCAGTTGATCTCTAGATGGGTGTTGTAGATCAATGTCATGGCCTTGAAGGAACATGAAATCTTCATCAGTAGTAGTAAGTAGGTCAGTAAACGATATGGAGGTTATGACTAATGACATGGGACCTTGATCAATATCTAGAGGCATAGAGCCTATGATTTGGTTGTCCCTTTTTGGTTGCTTAGGGGAGTATAATGAATCATCCTTAGGGCTTATGGTTTGGGTTTGGGGCATATGGAATTAAGACTGAGTAGACTCAATACCCATATTGAGGTCAAGTGAGAAGGATGGTTGGACCTCAGACTAAGTGGGAGCCCATTTTTCCACTTTAGTCTTTTTGTGTTGAACAAGGGGAACTTGTTCAATCGGAGTATATTAACAAGGGTTCGCTTGGTACGTCTCTGATAAGTATACCTGATGGGGTGGGTAGTAAGAATTGGCATTGAAGTGGTTATTGTTGGTGTGGGTTCATCACCTGTGGGGTGTACATGGATGTCACTAGGAGCCATTGCCTCAATCATACCTGGAAAAGTGCAATATGTCTTTCGGTGAAATTGGTGGACACCCTCTTTACAACTTTGAAGATGTCCGGCCTCATATGAGGGACAAGAAGAGTAGCTGTATAGACAAGCTTATCCTAATCAAGCTCACAGTTAATTATATGTTGAATAAACCTCAAATACATGTAGAATGTCTCCCGTTGAGGGTTTCGTCTAAGGTTATTCAGCATAAATCTTGAATAGTTGAACAGGAGGCCTTTTAACAACCTATGAACTAGGCACCCTAAATCATAGGAAATTTGATCCCAACCCCTTGATTTGTTTGATAGACAGTGGAGAACTATGTGAACCAGGAACTTCTAGTTGTAGGATAAGTTGAATTTGTAGACCGTTGACCTGCTCACGTCTCCAGCATATCCCATTTAAGCATATGTGTGCTCCAAATCAGATTTGTTGAATTCAATAGGAGAACCCTTATCATGAAGCTCTAAGTACTCTATGATGGTCTGTTCAGATATGACCAACTCTTGGCCACGGATCCTTGACCTGATAACCCTTAGTCCGTTTAGGGTGTCAATCTGACAATTTGCCTAAAAATAAGGCCATATAGTTGGAGTAAATAGTGGGGTTAACAGTGAGGGTTGTGTAGTAGAAGGACTGGATCAAAAACTGGATGATTTTAGAGAAGTCGACATCCTTTGAAGAGTCAAGGAATGCGACTTGGTTGTGCTGGGAATTTAGGGCCATAGTTGGGAAATTTCGGAGAATGTAAGATGAATTTGGAGAGTAAAAGTGAAGATGAAGGAAAATTAGGGCTTGCAAATGGGTAAAAAGATTAAGGACAGATGTCGGAAGTATTTAAATGGGGTAAAATGGTGGATGGATAAGGTGAAATGACTGTTTGGGTTATGATTTGACAAGGGCGGTAAGGATAACTCATTTAAATATTCCGACATGATTAAGAAAATCTTTACCTTTTTTTGCAGAGTGGGGCCCAAAGATTTTCGTTACACAGTAAAGCTTTCTTCCGAGAGTATGAGTTTTCCGAATGTAATATCTTCCAAAGCCAAACTTACTTCCGAAGGTAAGATAATCCTACTTCCGAGAGTAAGAAAGTCTTCCGAGTGAAGAAGTTTTATTACTTCGGAAATAGATTTAATGAAACATCAAATGTTCTTCTGAGGCTTAAAACTTTTCCGAAAATAAAACAAACTTAAAGAAAAGTTTCCTTAGGAGGATGCATATAACATATTCCGAGGTAAAATTTTCTTCGGAAGAACTCGTACTTAGAAAATATTGGAAGAAACACCTTTTGTAACTGGGGTTAAATTGTAAGACATAGATAAAACACATATTGAAAATGTTTTCCATAGGAGATAGGCTAGTCAATGTTTATCGTTTCAATAGCTGTGATAAGGTATTTAAACCTTTGTTCATCAAATGCTTTGATGAACAAATCAGCATATTGTTCATTTGAGTCCACTTTGACTAGTTTGATTAGATTTTTCTCATCAATATATCTAACAAAATGATACCTGATGTCAATGTGCTTCGTCTTGAAGTACTTCACAGGATTTTCTGTAATGGAAATGGCACTCTTGTTGTCAATATGGATATGAGTCTCCATGAAACTGAAGCCATAATCTAACATCTGATTTTGAATCCATAGCAGCTGAGCACAGCAAATAGCAGCAACAATGTAATCAGTTTCAGTTGTTGATGTTGAAACACATGATTGCTTCTTACATTGCCAAGATATTATCCTTCCACCAAGAAATTGACATCCTCCTGATGTTGATTTCTTGTTGATATTGCAGCCACTATAGTCACTATTAGTGTAGCCATAGAGATTGAAATCTTGATTCCTACGATGCCAGAGATCCAGCTTCGGAGCCCTTTTGAGGTATCTGAGGATTCTTTTGGCAGCAACTAGGTGAGACACCTTTGGAGCAGTCTGATATCTTGCATAACAAATAGCAGCAGCAATGCTTTCAAAGTCTTTACACATTTGATCATTTGTGGAACCAAATATGATGTCCTCAACATAGACTTGTACTAGCAAAATGTCTTTTCCAGAATTCCTTATTAATAATGTCTTATCAATGGTACCTCTGGTGTAACCATTCTTCATGAGAAACTGAGACAAGGTCTCATACCACAGCCTAAGTACTTAGTGCAGCCTGTAGAGAGCTTTATCCAGTTTGCATATGTAGTTGGGATGTTGTGGGTCTTCAAATCCTAGAGGTTGGCACACATAGACTTTTTTGTCAATATCCCCATATAGAAAAGCACACTTGGCATCAAGCAAGTAAACTGTAAAATTCTTGGATACTGCATAAGCAAGAAAGATCCTCACTGCCTCAAGTCTTGCAACATGTGCAAAGACATCAGTGTAATCAAATCCTTCCTCTTGTGTGTACCCTTAAACTACCAGTTTTGCCTTGTTCTTGATAATCAAGCTTCTATCATGCTTTTTGTTTCTTAATACCCACTTTGTGCCAATAGATACTTGACCGGATAGTAATGGACATAGGTTCCAATGGTTTTTGTTTCTTAATACCCACTTTGTGCCTTCAAGGTTTCTTCTACCTTCCTTCGTTCTATTTGTGAAAGGAAGAATGACTACAAACTCATTCCTATTATGAGTTTGTCCTCTTGTTCTCACACCCTCAAAAACATCTTCCATAATATTCTCAACTAGGTGAGTGTTGTGAATCCTGAGCCTAGGGATCACATCCCATTGCATAGAGATATCTAGATTAGAAAAGTTTTGCTCAAGATTTTGAACACTTGGACCAGCTGAAGTCTCGCATTTATTTAATGAGGACTGATTGAATAAAGGAGATACAACATCAGTAGTGTTTTGTTGTGGAGCAGCATTAACAACTGCTTGTTCCTCCTGATTGCTGCATCCAACAGCTTTGTGTTGTACAGTGTTTGAGTTATCACTTGATGAGCATTGAGGCTCACTTCATTAACAACTAGTTGAAGCTCCACTTTTTCCTAAGATATTCATGCTTTCAGGTCTTCTATTTGTGGAAGCTTGATTTTCAACAATTTTTGGAGAACTTGGAAGAGGTCTGGGTAACTCAAATAGTTGATCTTCATCTGAATCATTTTGAGTTCCTATTCCAGCAAACACATTCTCACAAGAAGGTTTAAAATAGTTTGGAATAATTCTAAGTCAAATATATGGTCAGGGCCATTTCCCCTAACACAATGAGTGTGCTCATTAACAACAATGTTGGATGATTCCTCAAGTTGTTGATTTTTAATGTTGTAAACTCTATAAGCAATGAGGAATATCCAACAAAGATAGCATCATCCGACTTTTCAGCAAATTTTGCCAAATTGTCCTTTGTGTATTGTACACCTGCTGCCAAAGGACCTAAGAAAATCAATGAACTTTTGTCACTTGTCCGATAGCTCATAAGGAGTTTTTCCTTGGGACTTAACTATAAGGACTTTGTTCTGCACATAGCATGTAGTGTTGGCTGCCTCTGCCCAGAATATTAGAGCCAGCTTTGAATCAGCTAACATAGTCCTAGCAGCCTCAATAAGTGTGCTATTTCTACTCTCAGCTACACCGTTTTGTTATGGAGTTCTAGGAACACTATTGTTGTAACGCCCAGAATAAAGTCGAAACGAGCCAATTAGTAATAATAGGCTTGGCCGAGATTATTTAATGAAAATAAGCGGGAAATGGAGTATGGACCGAGTAGACCTCGCGGGTTATGTGTTCGACGAGTTTAAGGTCCCGGGAACACCCAATACATATAAACGGATCAGCTTGAGCAACTCTCATTTGCAACTCAACCCAATTTCTAGTGAGAGAGTGTAGAGAGAGAAAATGGTGATTCAAGGCTCGGTTGATCAAGAGATTGAAGATCGGTGTTCGTGGGCATCCAAAAAACAAGAAAAGACCAAGAATCCAGGTAAGAAACATCGTTTAATCATTCCTTTTGATGTAAACCCAGATTCCAGGGGTTGGGGTTTTTGAATGTGGTAAAGAATCGCACAAAACTCACGTTTTTGTGTAAGAAAACATGTAAGAAGCTTAGATATAGCTTATTGGGTCATAAACCAAGGATTTGGGTGTAAAAGATTGAAGTTTTGGGTCAAAAATGGGTTGGTTCGTAATTTTAGCCCGTTCTGCAAAACTGGGTGTTCATCCAGCGAAACTATGGATCTTCCTGCGAAACTATAGTTTCGCATGTAGTTTCGCAGACATGGTTTTCCAATGAAAGTTGGGCGAAACTGGTAGTGAAACTGGTGCGTTGCCCCTTGGACCCCACTAGGGGTTGCAGCCCCTAGGACCCCGCTGTCAAGGGCTAGCGCCCCTGAACCCCCGCTGTCCCGCAGAGGGTCGGTTATGTTCTATGATGAATTGTACTTGTTACGTATGTGTATGGGAGTGAATGATGTGTGATGATTATATGATGTTGCATGATGATGTGTGATGATGATATATATGTTCATGTTATGCCTTCTTTATGTTCCTTATTATGTATTATTCCGTGGCTTTACGTGGGATGGTTATGAAATGAATGTAAAGTATTAAGTAATGAAAGTGGAAGCTAATGATAATGAAAGAGGAACGTAAAAAATGAAGGAATGCATGCATTAATGAAAGGATGAATGTAAAGTCTTGTAAGAAAATGAAAGGAGGTGCACAACTCTAAAATGTTGTTAGCTCAACTGTGTGTGGTTTAGCTAACCCGTAAGGATACACACAGGGGTCTAGTCTTGGTGACTGACCAAACGTATGGGATCCTTGTCGCTTGTCCCGGTACTGGTGCCAGGCTATGTGCGTAATGAATAGCGGTCTATTTATAGACTTCGGTCCAGCACCTGCTTTGTGCCTACGTTTGGGTGTAGCTTATGACATTAGTCCGGATGATAAGTAAAGGTTGATGAATGAACGAATGATAACGAGTAACGTGCGATGAAGTATGATAATGAAAGATAATATTAAGAATTATCTACGTGTACGTATGATGCATGATCGCGAACGAAGGTAATACGGTTGTAAAAGGATATAAAGTATTTTATTTATAAAACTAGAACTCACTCAGCAATGCTGACTTTTTATGTATTTTCCAGTTCACATGTAATAATTGCTAAGGATGACACGGGCGCAACTACTTAGCAACTTGTTCGATGGCATCCATTTTATGATAAATGATATTTTTATGATGTAATGCAAACAATGAGATTTTTGTAACAGTTAACAAATATTGTATTGTCTCGCAAAAATGGTCATTAATATATGAAATAATTTTTAAGTTATTCCGCTGAGATGTTTTCATAGATGCAAATGTATATTTTATGTTTTATGTGTGATGAATGACCAACAATGAGTGTCCCGGGAAAGGGGCCTTACAATTGTATGGCAATCCCTTTTGAGTTACAGAATGAGTCAAGAACTTGATTTTTAAACTCAGTCCCTTGATCACTTGTAATAATTTTAACATTGTGATCAATTTTATTTTCAATTTTAAGAATAAAATATTTTACAATTTCAGCTGTTTCATCTTTAGTTCTTAAAAAGAATACCCATGTAAATCTAGTGAAATCATCAACAATCACAAGGCAGTATGATTTCCTTCCAATGCTCATTATACTTGTGGGACCAAATAGATCCATCTGCAATAAGTGTAATGGAGTGGTGATAAAGTTAACATCTTTGGATTTACTAGAGACCTTGTGTTGCTTTCGTTTCAAACATGCAACACAATTATCTCTGCAGAAAAATTCATTTTTACGCATACCATGTACCAAGTTATTTTTAAGCAAATTATTCATGGTTTTATAACATGAAACATTCTTTTATGCCAAAGAGTTGACTCATCACCATTAGCTTTGGAAAGAAAGCATGATACCTCACCCAGTGGGGAAGCATTGTTTATATCAAGCTTGTACATATCCCCTTTCCTGGGTTCGAGGATAATGTACTCATGTTCTATGAAAAGCATTTGGTGTTTTTGATTACATAATTGAGAAACACTGAAAAGATTGTGTTCAAGCAGTTTGACAAAGTTTACTTTGTTGACTTTTAACTTACCATTGGATACACTACCTCTACCAGAAATGTATTCTCCGGTTTCACCTCCAAACTAAATAGGTCCTCCATCAAAATGTTGAAAGTGTTGAAGAAGAGATATGTTCCCTGTCATGTGCCTGGAGCATCCACTGTCCACTATCCAAATATTGTTGTTTTTATCATATGGATGTCCTTGCACATAAGGTGAAAAAGTTAGTTACTATTGAAAACCCAAGCCTTATTGGTCTTGGGCTTTTCCAATGTTGATGACATAATTGAACCAAAATGTATAAATGGGGTTAAATTGTGGTATGTGAAGAAGAGGTCTGGGCTGCAACATCTTTTCTGATCTTCCATGCCATCCTTTGGTTGATCAGTGTAGATAAGCTTGATAAAGCTGGAGTAACATGGCTTTCTTCCAAGGCTTCTTTCTTCTCGGAAGAGGCTTTCACCACCTTTTCTTCTGAAGCAGTCTTCTTCTCGAAAGGTTTCAAAGGAATTCTTTTGTTCTTTTGAATTTTCTTTCCCTTGTCTTCCGAAGCTATTTTCTTTTCGGAAGCGTGAGTTTCTTTCGAAAGCAAGTTGGCTTCAGAAACAAGTTTTCCTTTTCTTAACACCTGAAACATGTGATAAGGTCCAAATGTGAAACCCTCCTTGGCTCCTTCTTTCTTAACATTGTTTGCATAATGTGTGCTTGTAGGATTGTAATAACAATCTTTAGCCATATGGTTGTGCAGACCACACATTATGCACTCAATGTTACTCTTTATGGGGTATGATGACTATAGTTTCTTGTACTTATTTTCATCTTCAATAGTATTTCCCTTCAGCTTCTAATCCTTCAGCTTCATCCTTCAGCTGAATAGGAGTGCTGGTGCTACACTATTTACCTAGATTAGAACTTCCAACCACTTGGAATCCAGCTGAGATAAATACACTTTTTTGTTTTGGGTCTATCTTTAGCTTGGACTCAACCATTTTCTTGGCAATTTTTCTTGCTGCCTTAGTTTTGTTTCTTCTGGCTTTGATGGTCTGAGGTATCATCACTTGTGGGAATAGGTTTTTCTACCTGATCATTCCCTGTAATGGTCTCCATAATTGCATCATTCTTCTTCTCATGAGGTCGGGGTTTGACAGATGGAACCTCTTGCTCTTCAGTACCACATCTTGGTTGTCTTACAGACTCAGAAGAGTGTGTTGGAGCAATTTCATTTGTTCCCAACCCACCTTTATTTTGATAATAGGCCTTTGAGTGGGAGGATGATACAAGAATGGTTTTGAAGATATGCTCTTCAAGGCATACTTCTTTGTTTTGGCCTCAGCTATGACTAACTGGGCTTGAGCCTCAGTTAACTTGGAAATTAAATCTTTTATTTGAGCCCTATAATTGGAGTGTTCATGTTTTAAAGAGGATACAGTTCTCTCTAACTCATCAATTTTCATATTATAGTCAGTTTTTGCCCTTTTAAAATCAGATTTTAAGATGTTTAAGGACTCAATATCAGATTTGATGTCCATGTTATAGTCTTGATACAATATTACTTTAGCAATACAAGCTAGAGTACAAAAATGTTCATATGCTTTGCTATCATCTATTCCAGCCAAAAGTGCTTGTAACACCCGGAAATTTCCTTTGTAGCCGACGAGAGAAGAAAAAGAAATAAAGTCCAAAGTCGAGGGACCAAACCCGCCAACGAGAGAAACTTCGATACACGGGAGTATAAAAAGGGGAAAACACCCATACTCTCCCCATATTTCAGCCAAGAGAGGATAAGAGAGCAGAAGGAGAAAAGGGGAGAAAAGTTGGTTCGGGTGGATTCGAGCGTGGAATTCAACGAGGAGCGAGTCAAATCGAAGCTCTACTCGACGGGATCGTTAAGGTGAGTTCTAGGACCCCTCTTATACATGTTTTCAACTGATTTTGGGGCTGGAACACGTCCAAAAACCTATTTTCTAGTTTTTGGGTGAAGACCCGTTTTGATGCATGTATGTATGTGTATCATGCGTTTGAGGCTTGATTTCTTGCTTGGTTATGCTTGTATGAGGTCATGGTATGTTTCCCAAACCTTTAGAAGGGTTGATTTGAGCTTAAAAGAGGTTTGGAAGGGGTTGGAGGTCGAAAACCTGTGGCTGCAGTCGAGCTAACTGCACTCTGCACCAGCTAGGGCTAGGCGACCTACTGGAGGGTGACTGGAGGCCATTCGGCCGATTGAAGTGCGACTGAGGTCCATACTCACGTTTGCTATGCGACTAAGGTCCATACGCATGATGGTCATGCGACTGAAGTTCATGTGCTTGGGAGTCATGCGATTGAGAGATGGTGCGACTGAGGTTCATTCGCACGGAGGTTATGCGACTGAAGTCCATGCGCCTGGAGGCCATGCGACTGAGGTTCATTCGCATGAAGAGTATGCGACTGAAGCCCATACGCCTGAAGTCATGCGACTGAAGCCCATACGCCTGAAGTCATGCGACTGAAGGCCATACACATGAGAGTTATGCGACTTGGAGTCCATTCGCATAGAGGTCCATTCGCCCATAGTCCATTCGCATAGGGTCCATTCGCATAGATGCCCCTTTCGCCTAAGTGTTCAGAGATGATAGCCGGGATGTATTTCCTCGACGATGTGATGGGCAGGGACGGTATAAGTGACGCAGGATGATGAGATTATGAGGATGATGTTGATGGAGATGATAATGATATGTATGATGTTATGTGTTATGTTAGGCATGATGATGCATTTGTTGCATCGTATGTACGATTGATGCGTATGTATGATGATGCGGTATGTTTATGTTTATGTTGTGTTCCTTGCTATGTATGTTTATCTTTCTATGGCTTTGCGTTGATCGCTAATGAATGAAATGAAAGTATTATGTAACGTAAAGTGAAAGATAAAGAAAAGAGGAACGTAATGAATGAATGCATGCATTATTGAACGAATGAACGAATGACTTAATGAATGAACGAATGAAAGGCTTGCAAGCATATGTATGAGGTGAGCGACTTGTGTCGCAAAAGACTCGGAAGAGGTTCTTGTTGCGTACTCCGCTACTGTGCCAGTCTTCGGACATGAGTCGGGGGTTTGTGAGCAGGCCCCGGTACAGTATCAGTCTTCGGACATGAGTCAGGAGTATTGCATATGATGAAAGTGACGGATGATGAGATCCGTGTCGCGTATCCCGGTACTGTGTCAGTCTTCGGACATAAGTTTGGGGTTTGTTTATCGGGCCCCGGCATAGTATCAGTCTTCGGACATGAGTCGGGGATATAGCATGAGACGAGATAAGGAGGTGAGCGACTTTGTGTTGCAAAAGACTCGGATGGAGTTCAGTCTCTGTGACTGACTCATATAGGATCTTTGTCGCGTATTCCGGTGTTGTGTCAGTCTTCGGACATGAGTCGGGGACTTGTGAGCAGGTCCCGGCATAACATCAGCTTTCGAGCATGAGTCGGAGATATTGCATGAGACAAGATTCGAGTAATGAAGAGTAATGAGTAAAGATATGAATGAATGAATGAATGTATGAAATGAACGTTAACGAAATATCCTAATAATGTACGAAATGGGATCCTTGTCATTCGACCTCAGTAATCGTGGCTGTGTGCCATGAAGAGGGTAAAGTCTGACAGGATGTAGAAGGAAGTAAAAGATAATGATGTATGATAAATGATGAATGTAACGAACGTAATGACGAAGATAATAACGATATTATCTGTATGTACGTATGATGTGTGAACGCATGTATGTAACGAATGTTTTTGTAAAGAAAGTAAAGATCGGTTTTACGAAAGAAAAGTAAGTTTTATTATAAAACTAGAACTCACTCAGCAACGCTGACTTTGATGTGTTTCCAGTTGGCAGGTATGTTGCTGAGGATGGCATGGGGCGGCTAATCAGCGTATTTTGGATGGCATCTTTATGTTTAATGCTTTTGTAATAAATGTAACATGATATTGTTAAAGGAACGATTGTACTAATGTGCAAAAGTATTTTGATGGAATGAAAATTATGTTTTTAATGTTTCCGCTGCAACTATTTAAGAAAGGAAAAATGTAATTATATGTTTTGAGTGCGATGAATGACCAACTGTAGGCGTCCCGGGAACGGGGCCTTACAAGTTGGTATCAGAGCCAAAGTTTAAGTGAATTGGATAAATATTTTCAAAAACCTAATCTTAAACTGAGAATGGGACGGAAAGGGAATGGGATGCCAATCTGAGTAGCTGCCTGCCATCAGGTATTTTGTAAAGTTAACCGGTATTACGTGCGCATGTTATATGGTTTATGTGTTGCTGGTAGATTTAGATACTGACATAGTCGGGACAGGTAACGCTCGGAGTATGAAGAGTAAAGTAAGTGGCTAATCACAACTGGTCACTGTAATTAGGGACTTACTGTACTTGATATAAACTGAGCTGTTCCTTGAATGACCGTGTTAGTGTTTGAATCTTTCAGTGTGTTTAGAGAATGGCTGGTGGAAGATCTTCGAAAGCTTCTCGTGGTGGAGGTGGTGGTGGACGTGGTGCTGAACCACGGGTCATAAGAGGAAGGTCTAGGGCTGAAAGAGTAGTTCATGAAGAACCGGAGACCGCTCATCCTGAGGGCGGTGATGAGAATGCTAATCAGAGGGCCTCGATGAGAGTGGCGGTCGTAGAAGAAGTGCATCAGGTCTTGCAGACAATCCTACCGTCTGTAGTGACCGAAGTGATAAAGACTGTTAGAGATGAGGAGAGGAAAGAAAGGGGTAGACCTTCGGGCGAAAGGAGACGACCCGAGATTGAAACGGTTCTCTCCGATGACGAAGGGGAAGAAGAAGAAGAAGAGCCTGCGCCGGAGGCGTTACGAGGCTGTAACTATGGGGAGTTTCAACGATGCAAGCCCCCTACTTTTGATGGTAATGGCACTGCTGCTGCTGCTCACCGATGGGCGAGGGAAATGGATGCCGTTTTAAATATCAGCGAGTGCCGAGAAGATCAGAAAGTAAAATTTGCTACCCACTCTTTCGTGGATTCAGCTTTGTGCTGGTGGGACAACATAGTCCAAGTTTAGGGAAGCAGGGCTATCGGAAGGATGAGATGGTCAGAGTTGAAGAGGCTGGTGATTGAGGAGTTCTGTACTCACCGTGAGATGGATAAAGTTGAAAGAGAGTTCCTGATGCTGGAAGCGGGAACAATGACGCATCAACAATACACTACCAAGTATAATGAAATGGCGCGGCTGGTGCCGGATCAGGTGACACCCCTTTCGCGAAAGATCAAGAGGTATATTCAGGGCTTGCCGACGGACATCCGCAGGAACATGATCGCTGCCCGACCGAGCACGTTTAGGTCAGCTGTTGACCTGGCAGGAAGATTGTACGACGAGCGGGCGATGGCGATGACAGACGAAGGGGAGGAGCGAGCCTATGTTAAGAAGGGGAAAGGAAGGCGAGACAATGATGATGGATTTGTGTATGAAGGTACGACGTCGAGGGATGATGATCGGAAGAGAATAGAAGGGAAAGGAGGAGCATGCAGAAAGTGTGGTAGAGACCATGAAGGGGAATGCAAGTGGGGACTGGACGTCTGTTTCCAGTGTGGAAAGGAAGGCCACAGGGCGAGGGATTGCCGCACGGCTAAGTGCTATGACTGTGGCGAGACTGGAAACCTGAGCAGGGATTGTAAGAAGCAGAAGGCAGGAGGCTCCGGTACGAGAAAAGGAAACAGAGGGTGAAGGTTAGATCCTTGCCATGACCGAGAAGAGGCTAGAGCGGACTTCGACTCGACGTCAGGTACGTTTCTGGTAATTTAGAATTTGTGCATCTATGATTTGAATGCGATACTAGTAGTAGTCTCGTTCCTACTGCTTTATGTAGAAGGTGGCATGTTAGGAGAAGGAACATCGATGAGTTCTTCGATGTAGAGATTGCTGTTAATGAATCCGCTAGGTTACTTAGATGCCCTAGAGGATTGCGGGATAGAATTAAGAAAGCGTTTGTTCTTGCTAGACCGTTCCGAACAGACTTGGGTGGATATGCATACATATAAGGTGAAGGAGTTAGCAATCCATGAGGCGTAGACGTATCGCCTATTTGGCCGATGTAAGGTGTGTGAATATACCAATATCCCAGCCGACAGATGTATCGAGACGCGAGTAAAGATTATTGGTGGTCAGGAATGAAGCGTGACATGATGGAGCAAGTGAGTAGATGCCTTACTTGTCTACAAGTGAAGGCGGAACACCAAACGACGTTTGGGAAAATATAGAGGTGACTGAGGCTACGACTGAGAAGCTCGACATGGATCAAAGCCCTGGGGGAAGTAGTCAGAGATAAACCAGAAGTATTATGTTGATAAACGACGTAGAGCAATTGAACTCCAGGTGAGAGACTGGAAAAGAGATGAGACAGAAATGCCAGCAATGGTTCAAGGAGCAACAGGTTTCGGGGACGAAACCTATTTAAGGGGGGTGGACTTGTAACACCCGGAAATTTCCTTTGTAGCCGACGAGAGAAGAAAAAGAAATAAAGTCCAAAGTCGAGGGACCAAACCCGCCAATGAGAGAAAATTCGATACACGGGAGTATAAAAAGGGGAAAACACCCCTACTCTCCCCATATTTCAGCCAAGAGAGGAGAAGGAGAAAAGGGGAGAAATGTTGGTTCGGGTGGATTCGAGCGTGGAATTCAACGAGGAGCGAGTCAAATCGAAGCTCTACTCGACGGGATCGTTAAGGTGAGTTCTAGGACCCCTCTTTTACATGTTTTCAACTGATTTTAGGGCTGGAACACGTCCGAAAACCTATTTTCAAGTTTTTGGGTGAAGACCCGTTTGATGCATGTATGTATGTGTATGATGCGTTTGAGGTTTGATTTCTTGCTTGGTTATGCTTGTATGAGGTCATGGTATGTTTCCCTAACCTTTAGAAGGGTTGATTTGAGCTTAAAAGAGGTTTGGAAGGGGTTGGAGGTCGAAAACCCGCGGCTGCAATCGAGCTAACTGCACTCTGCACCAGCTAGGGCTAGGCGACCGACTGGAGGGCGACTGGAGGCCATTCGGCCGATTGAAGTGCGACTGAGGTCCATACGCACGTTTGGTATGCGATTGAGGTCCATACGCATGATGGTCACGCGACTGAAGTTCATGTGCTTGGGAGTCATGCGATTGAGAGATGGTGCGACTGAGGTTCATTCGCACGGAGGTTATTCGACTGAATTCCATGCGCCTGGAGGCCATGCGACTGAGGTTCATTCGCATGAAGAGTATGCGACTGAAGCCATACGCCTGAAGTCATGCGACTGAAGGCCATACGCATGAGAGTTATGCGACTGGGAGTCCATTCGCATAGAGGTCCATTCGCCCATAGTCCATTCGCATAGGGTCCATTCACATAGATGCCCCTTTCGCCTAAGTGTTCAAAGATGATAGCCGAGATGTATTTCCTCGACGATGTGATGGGCAGGGACGGTATAAGTGACGCAGGATGATGAGATTATGAGGATGATGTTGATGGAGATGATAATGATATTTATGATGTTATGTGTTATGTTAGGCATGATGATGCATTTGTTGCATCGTATGTATGATTGATGCGTATGTATGATGATGCGGTATGTTTATGTTAATGTTGTGTTCCTTGCTATGTATGTTTATCTTTCTATGGCTTTGCGTTGAACGCTAATGAATGAAATGAAAGTATTATGTAACGTAAAGTGAAAGATAAAGAAAAGAGGAACGTAATGAATGAATGCATGCATTATTGAACGAATGAACGAATGACTTAATGAATGAACGAATGAAAGGCTTGCAAGCATATGTATGAGGTGAGCGACTCTGTGTCGCAAAAGACTCGGAAGAGGTTCTTGTTGCGTACTCCGGTACTGTGCCAGTCTTCGGACATGACTCGGGGGTTTGTGAGCAGGCCCCGGTACAGTATCAGTCTTCGGACATGAGTCGGGAGTATTGCATATGATGAAAGTGACGGATGATGAGATCTGTGTCGCGTATCCCGGTAGTGTGTCAGTCTTCGGACATGAGTTGGGGGTTTGTTTATCGGGCCCCGGCATAGTATCAGTCTTCGGACATGAGTCGGGGATATAGCATGAGACGAGATAAGGAGGTAAGCGACTTTGTGTTGCAAAAGACTCGGATGGAGTTCAGTCCCTGTGACTGACTCATATAGGATCTTTGTCGCGTATTCCGGTGTTGTGTCAGTCTTCGGACATGAGTCGGGGACTTGTGAGCAGGTCCCGACATAACATCAGCTTTCGAGCATGAGTCAGGGATATTGCATGAGACAAGACTCGAGTAATGAAGAGTAATGAGTAAAGAGATGAATGAATGAATAAATGTATGAAATGAACGTTAACGAAATATCCTAATAATGTACGAAATGGGATCCTTGTCATTCGACCTCAGTAATCGTGGATGTGTGCCATGAAGAGGGTAAAGTCTGACAGGATCTAGAAGGAAGTGAAAGATAATGATGTATGATAAATGATGAATGTAACTAACGTAATGACGAAGATAATAACGATATTATCTGTATGTACGTATAATGTGTGAACACATGTATGTAACGAATGTTTTTGTAAAGAAAGTAAAGATCGGTTTTACGAAAGAAAAGTAAGTTTTATTATAAAACTAGAACTCACTCAGCAACGCTGACTTTGATGTGTTTCCAGTTGGCAGGTATGTTGCTGAGGATGGCACGGGGCGGCTAATCAGTGTATTTTGGATGGCATCTTTATGTTTAATGCTTTTGTAATAAATGTAACATGATATTGTTAAAGGAACGATTGTACTAATGTGCAAAAGTATTTTGATGGAATGAAAATTATGTTTTTAATGTTTCCGCTGCAACTATTTAAGAAAAGAAAAATGTAATTATATGTTTTGAGTGCGATGAATGACCAACTGTAGGCATCCTGGGAACGGGGCCTTACAGTGCTTGAGCAGGGGTCACATCTTGCACCACGAAGCTCCAGTCAACTTCTTGAGCAACAGTAGTCGTTTGTTGTTCAGTTGACTTTGTAGTAGCTTTATGTATAGCCAGATGTGTGGAGGCTTGAGTGGCTTCTGGATTTGATTTTGGAGCTTTGCATTCCCTGGCAAAATGACCAAGTTGATTACAGTTGTAGCACTTGGCCTTGGTTTTGTCAAACCCGAATTTGCTGTTGATTGGGTTTTGAGGGAACTGCCTTCCAGTTATTTTAAAGAACTTCTTTGTTCTATAAATCAGCAGAGCCATTTAGCGGACGATGTCCATGTATTCAACATGATCTGGGCTAAAACATTCTAGATCATCAAAGCAAAACTGAAAGACACTTGAATGCTCATTTCCTGAAACAAAGGCACAATTGTTCGGGAAGGGACTTGATTGAGCCTGTTGAGACCTTGGTGTCTTAGCAAAAGTGATGTATGACCCATAAGAACATGATTGTCGCTGAGAATAAGTCAGGTACTGCTGAAGCAAGGGGGTCTTGATCCTTCGTCAACAACTAAAGCATTGCTTGTAGAGGGACTAGAGGTTCTGCTCATCTGGTGGCCTTTCTGAGTCTACATCTCTACCCGGTATCCATCAAGAATGTCGTATAGTTCAGTCATTATGTGAGTGTTCCAATTTTCTGTCCTCTTGATAGAGACACATGAGAAAGTCCACTCTTGAGGAAGTGCACTCATGAACTTTCTTGATAAATCTCTTTTCTCAAGAGTCACTCCTACAGACTGAAGTGATGAAATAAGATCCATATACCTAAAGTATTACTCGCTAAGGGTCTCTCCAACAATTTAGGTGAGGTTTTCAAACTACTGCTTCATGGAATCTTTCTTTGACTCACTGGAACCAGAATACATCAATGTCAAAGCATCAAAGAGTTCTTTGGCTGACTTAGAGTGCTCAAAGCCTACCATTATGGAGTTTGGTATGGTTGTAAGCAGTACAGTCATGGCTTTGCTATCGATTTCCATTATCTTGAAGTCTTCATCTGAGTAGTCTTCAATGACTTTCTCTATCATGGCACCATTACCAGCCGGTGCAACTACTTTTGGCTTGTAAGGGCCATTAATGATAGATCTCCACATTTTGCCATCTTGATACTTAAAGAAACCTTCAATGCGCATACACCAAGATTTGAAGTTATAAGGGGTGGTGATAGGAGCTTTAGTCATCGTTCCCATTTCAGACTTAGATGATTTCTGGTTGATGCCATTTTGAGTACGGCGAGTGTATGAGTAAAAAGACAAGGTCATTTGGGATGGAAAGATCTCACAATCAAGAGCCTTGAATGCTCTAATACCATTTGCAGGATCGGTTTTGGTCACTCAACACAAGTGTTCTCTCTTGAACTCACTAAATTACACTCAAATGATGAAGCGGAATCCTTTAAGAGTTGATAATAATGTACTAAGTAAACAAGACACAAGAGATGGTTTTCAAGATACTTGTATATATATTACTTCTCAACTCAAAGTTTACAAGACTCTTACAAGCTTACAAATAAGTTTACAATGAGAACTATATATACTACTACCTACAGCCGGTTATACTACGATTACCAGCTGGGAAATTACTACTAAATAAATACTACATTGCTAGTAGTAAGATATCTAAAATTAAATACTATCCTAGATAAGGTAGTCATGACAGGTTCATGACTTACCTTTTTGTGACCAACTAAAGTTAGTAATTGTACTAACTGTTAAACAATGACCAATGAATAATGTATGGTCAACTATATGGGCGTGAGAAAACACCATACAGTATATCAGAGGTTGTAGCGGCTTGTTAGAAGAACCATACTAATATCCACTGGTTCATAGTAGGTCTTTCCATAGGTTAACTGGCTTTGGAAGAACAAGTTTTTCCGAAGCCATTTATACTTCGGAAGAATCTACTTCTTCCGAGACTCTTCCTAATCTTCAAGTCTTTATACTTCGAAAGTCTTTTGCCTTGAAGTCTTCCAAGTGTTTGTCTTCCAAAGATGGTCTTCACTTTGTCTTCGGAAGACAAAGTTCCTTCTTCGGAAGTGCTTCTACTTAATCATTCAGAAGTGCAGCTTTGCCTTTGGAAGTCTTTATCAGTTGTACCAAAAATTATCCCAAGTGTTGTTTTGGCTGTACCAGCCTTATCCATCCCAACAGAAAGAGTTTACAAGTGATGACCATCGTGTTGCATGTCTTAAAGGAAAGCAACACAAAGTATCTCATAAGCCAAAGAAAAGGAACTACATAACTACACCCTTACACTTATTACATATGGATCTTTTTGGCCCTACAAGTGTAATGATTATAGGAAGGACCTCTTATTGTTTGATGATCACAGATGATTTCATAAGGTTCACTTGGGTTTTCTTATTTAGAACTAAGGATGAGGCTCCTGAGATCTTGAAGAACTTCATTCTGAAAATTGAGAACCAATTCGATCACAAGGTCAACACCATAAGATGTGATCAAGGAACTAAATTTAAGAACCAAATCCATGATACCTTTTTTGATTAAAAAGATATTACAAGATAATATATTGTGCTCCCAGGACTCCTCAGTAAAATGGTGTTACTGAGAGGAGAAACATGACACTTATTGAAGTTGCAAGAACCATATTATCTGACTTTAAACTACCCATCACCTTCTGGGCAAAGGAAGTTAACACTTCTTGCTATGTGCAAAATAAAGTTTTAGTAGTCAAAACTCATGGTAAGACTCCTTATGAGATGTGGCACAAAAGGAGACGTTCTATTGGTTTCCTCAAATCATTTGGATGTCTTTGCATCATCTTGAATACCAATGATCAAGTAGCCAAATTTGCTAAGAAATAAAATAATGGACACTTCATTGGATACTCTTCCCAAGCTAAGGCTTATAGAGTATACAGTCTCAGAACTAGAGTAGTTGAGAAGTCAGCCAATGTGACCTTCAATGAACACACTCCTAGTGTGAAAGGTTTTGGTCCTGATTGGCTATTTTATCTTGATTTAGTTACCAGTTGTTTTAACAAATCTGGTGAAGATGGTTCAAGATCTACATGTAACTTATCAATAGGAGATCCTGATCCGTGATTTGAGCTGAGAAGACGAAATAATAAAACTACTTCAACTCTAATGGTAACTAACCCTGCAAATAGAAATCCTATCTGCACAACCATGACAAATTCAGTTTATACATCTGCAGTGCCTACAAATTCCAGCACAGAGGCACAAAACTCAAGTGAAGTAGTTTCCAATGTAGGAGGAAGTAGAGGTGGTGATAGTGATCAAGAATTTCTTAATACTGATAACCACTCCATAGAAGTCAACATCAATGATGTCACACACTTATTGGATCAAGCTTATCTTGATAAGTGTGTTGATATGGTGGATGACACCCCATTGCTAGATTTGAATTTCACAAATTTTGATTTTTCAAATCAACTTCTTGTGATTCCTTAAATAAGAATCCACAAGTCGCATCCCACCACAAATATCATTGGAGATGTTGAGATATGAGTGAGAACAAGAGGACAACCCATGACAAAACTGTTTGTCTATACTCTTGTTTCTTATCATAGATTAAGTCAAGAATGTTGATGAACTTTGAAGTATGGCAATTAGGTTGAAAGAATGCAGGATGAGTTGCTTTAATTCAAAATACAAAAGGTTTGGAACCTATGTCCTCTTCCTCAATGGAAGACCACAATAGGTAGCAAGTGGGTTTTTAAGAACAAGAAGGATGATAGAGGACTTGTCATCAAGAACAAGGAAAGACTAGTTTTTCAAGGATACATCAAGTGTGCTTTCTTATATGGGGTGATTGATGAGAAAGTGTATGTCGAACAACCACCGGGCTTTGCTGACCCAGATCATCCTGGTTATGTATACAAGCTTGAAAAAGCTCTTTATGGGTTGTATCAAGCTCTAAAAAAGTTGTATGAGACATTATCTGTTAGGATTGTGTATTGAACGAAATACTAACTAATTAACGTGTATACCAAATCAAATAGTGTGGAATCCTATTTGATTGGCGATCCAATCAGTGAGAAAGCACGTAGAATCAATTATGGATTGAATCTAAATGTTAAGAACGATATGGAATCGATCTAGTGCGATCTATGAACTTGGAACAGGTTCTTAGAGGTCTCTGGACGGCTAGGATACGTCTGTAGTCGAAGTGATCTGAATTCTTGCGTTTTTCCACGAATTAAGTGGTATTTATAGGTTAGGGTTTCTCATTCAGGCGACTGAACCATTTGCATGGTTCAGTTGTGCGATTGAGCCATGTGGTTGATCCATTCACACGACTGAGTGTTCAGTCGTGCGACTGAGTCAATCTCATGTTACACTCGTGCGACTGATCCAGTCTCCTGTTTCAGCCGTGCGATTGTGTCATTCGCATGAAGTTGTTCATGTGTATGGTCCATTCGCATGGGCCATTCGCATGAGAACTTCATATTACTAAGTTTGAATGTGTTTATTAATCATTACATTATTAAGATTCATTCAAACAACCAAAAAACTATATATTCAGTTCAATAACCGTTAATATACTAAACAATGAAATAATAAACATTATAAGCACAACCACACATTGTATTTCATTAAGTACCCATTCAATTACATATGTGTAAGACAATAAAGACATATCACATTAAGCTCAGAAACTAGGTACACATGTATCTACAAACTCCCCCTTGGACCTAGATTCATCTATTGTCTTACATTCTTCATAAGCTCCTCATATTTCTTGTACTTCTCCTCTCTTGTAACTCCTGCATGTATTTCAAATGCAAAGCAGAGTCTGATCACGTTTTGGAATTGGAGGGCTTGTACAATATCCTGGAATTGCATCACTTTTCCTTTTAACGCCGTTGACCTGTAACAAATATAGATAACGTGGTTTGTCAAAAGCCTTTGTATAGAGGTCAGTGCATTGAAAATCAGTGTTTATTTTTACCACATCGATTAGATTCTTTTCAAAGCAGTCGCGTATAAAGTGATATTTTATGCCAATGTGTTTGGTCTTAGGATTTTGTACGGGATTTTTAGTTACTGTAATTGCAGCAGAGTTATCAACAAAAATAGGAGAAGAAGAGAAATTCAAACCGTAGTCCTACATTTGTTGTTGTATCCATATGATTTGTGAACAGCAACTCGCGGCAGCAACGTATTCGGCTTCGCAGGTTGACAAAGCAACCGAGGTCTGCTTCTTACAAATCTCCTCCCAAAGAATTGACATCCCGCTAATGCTGACTTGTAGTTCATCTTGCAGCCACCGTAATCCGAGTCACTATACGCCGTAAGCTCGAAGTCATCTTCATGAGGATACCACAACCCAAGTGTTGGAGTACCCTTCAGTTAACAGAATATCCTTTTGACCCCTATCAGATGATTAACCTTTGGCTTCGCCTGATATCTTGAACATAGACATGTCGCATACATGATATGAGGTCTTGAGGCAGTGAGGTACATGAGAGATCCAATCATTCCTCGGTACATGGTGGCATCGACCAGATCACCATTCTCATCGGGTGCTACATCATGGTTTGTAGCAAGTGGAGTCCCAGCTGCAGAAACATTCTCCATGTCAAACCGACTGAGAATATCTCCTACATACTTGGTCTGATGTAGGAATACTTCCTTTGGTGTCTGATCCACCTGTAACCCGAGAAAGAACTTCATCTCTCCCATGGCACTCATCTCAAACTCAGCCTTCATTACTGTTTCAAACTCTTTATATAATTCTTTGTTCTTTGACCTGAAGATGATGTCATCAACATAGATTTGAACAAGCAGTAAATCACCATCTTTCTCTTTGATAAACAGTGTGCAATCAATCGCACCTCCGTGAAAGCCGTGTTTCACAAGGTGAGTCGAGAGTTTCTCATACAAGGCCTTTGGGGCTTGATGAAGCCCGTATAAAGCCTTGTCGAGTTTGCAAACCCTGTCCCGATGATATGGATCTTCAAATCCATTGGGTTGACTGACGTACACTGTCTCTCGGATTTCACCATGAAGAAATGCACTCTTCACATCCAATTGATAAATTTTAATCTTCATATACGATGCATAGCCAAGGAAGATGCGGATGGCTTCCGTTCTTGCCACGGGTGCAAACACTTCATTGTAATCTATTCCCTCGACTTGTCGAAATCCTTGAACTACAAGTCGAGCCTTGTTCCTGATGATGACGCCTTGGTCATCTTTCTTACATTTCAAGACCCATTAGGTGCCAATGACCTTAGCACCTTTAGATCTATCCACCAGAGTCCATACACCTAACTTCTTAAATTGAAGAAGTTCTTCTTGCATTGCACTCACCCATGCCTCATCATTCAGGGCTTCACTGACGTATTTCGGCTCAAACTGAGACACAAAACAACGATAAGCACCGTCGTGAAGGTATTCTTTTTCCATTACCGAGGCATAATCAGCTGAATATAGCTGATTTCTAGTCTGCACTCCTGATCTGACATCCCCAATGACATTGTCCAGGGGATGATAGACATTAAGCGTGATCCTGGAGTGGTGGGAACAACTACCTCAGAGTCAAGATTATCAACGTTTGGTTCTGTATCTGAAGCAGTAGGAGTTTGAGGTTCCGAAGACGCAGAGGCATCACTGTTAGATGCATGTGGACTTGCAGGAATTGGAACCTATTCCTCCTGATTGTTCTGGTCATTTTCCATAGCTTCATCTTCTAAGGAGGAGTCACTTACATCGAGTGCTCCCCTTGAGTGGTGAGACGTGTCACCTTGTGAACCAGATGATGTTGAATCTAGTGATGGTGAGTTTAAAACATCATACATCATCTTGGTGGCTAACTCTTCGTCAGAAGTGGAGAGATGTATGTTGAAGGACTTGAAGAATCCATCATAATCGAAAAAGAATGCGGGTCCTTTTCCAGCAGGTGGGGTGGTGTATCTTTGAACGTCCACGTTACACCACACTTCAACTAGACCCGTTGAGTTGTTGTAAACTCTCTTGTTCGGTATGTTGTATCCTAGAAAGATACCTTCTTCAGCCTTCTCGCTGAATTTTCCCTCCTGAGTCTCTTTAAAAGGGTGCACGGTACGCCAAACGGTTCGAGATACTCTAGATTAGGTTTACGTTGTTGTAGTAACTCGTAACATGTCTTGCCATGGCGTTTAACTACCAGAACTCAATTTAATGTGTAACACGCATTTGCCACTGCCTCATTCCTGAATTGGATAGGCAGCTCCGAGTCTGCTAGCATTTTCTGTGCTGTCTCTATCAAGCTGCGATTCTTTCTCTCAGCAACGCCATTCATCTGAGGTGTGTAGGCAGAAGTGAACTGGTGCACAATTCCCTTTTCCTTGCAGTAAGCCTCCATCCATTGATTCTTGAACTCGGTTCTGTTGTCTGAGCGTACCTGTCTGACCTTCAGCTTGTTGAGAGACTCCAGTGTAGTTACTAATTCCTTGAAAGACTCAAATGTTTCTGATTTGGATTTTCAGAAACATTACCCAAGAAAATCTTAAGTAGTCATCAGTAACCACATAGCAGTACAAGTCGCCTGCAATGCTTCTTGTACTGACTGGACCAAACAGATCCATGTGAAGAAGTTCAAGAGGAAGCTCGATGGAATGAACTTTTTTTTTCCTTATGAGATTTCTTCGTCTGTTTTCCTTTCTTGCACACCACACAGAAATTTGGAAGTTGGAAGTTTTTGACGTTAACTCCTCTCACTAGATCATTCTAGATCAAGTGATTCATCTTCCGTGGATTAATGTGTCCCATTATCCGATGACAGGAGATGGAGTCCTTCTCAGTAGCCTTTGACAAGAAGCACTAAACTTGATGATCCATTGTGGAGGCCTTTGATAGATCCAAGACATAAAGGTCATTATATCTCGAGGCAGACATTAAGACTTGGTCCTTCGGAATCACATAGTCCTTTTTCAGGACATAGCACTTCTTGTTATCGAATATAACCTTAAAGCCTTTGTCACATATTTGGGATACAGAAAGTAAGTTATTTTGAAGTTGTTGAACGTAGTTTACTTTATCAAACTTTACTTTCTGATTTCCCACTTCCCCTTGAGCTGTGATATACCCTCCTTTGTTTCCATCAAATGAAACATGGCCTCCTTTTATTTGTTTGACGTTTGATAAGAGTGCCTTGTTCCCAGTCATGTGCCTGGATGCTCCGCTATCGACAATCCACGTGTTGGTTTCAGCACTATAGCGAACACCCTGCACATGCAATTGAAAACATTAGTTCAGGTTAGGAACCCAAGCCTTTACTGGCTTAGGTTTCCCAGAGGCATCACACATCATAAATTCAACCCATTGTCCTTTAGATGGTGAGGGAAGCTCAGGTGTCTTCTTGTCCTCATTATTAGACACTGTGTTTGATTTTTTTTCCATAAACCAGCTTTGTGTAAGGCATGTTTGTGACAAACAGACGACTGGCTAATGGGTTGAACTTTAGGTTCACTAGCTCTTCTAGGTGGAGTCAATGAGCTCCTCTTAGAAGACCTAGGTTTTGATTCCTGAAGTTCAACTTTCTTCCTAGGTGTCTGATAGTAAGGACACTTAGACGCAATATGTCCCCACTCTCCACAGTTGTAGCATGACCTGCTATCAACTTTATGATTTAACTGTTTTTGTGGAGACGTGTGTGACACCCACGTGACATTGTTCTGTTTGGGTTTTGACTCTACTTCTTTAGATGTTTTATCTTGTTTATAAAATTTAATTGTTTTGACATTTTTAACATCCTTTCCATTTTGTTTACCTGGACTTTGACATGAAACACGTGATTGGTTAATATTAATGGTCTTTTTAGGTTTAGATTTGACTGTGTTTGACCCAGACTTTATATTAACCTTTTCAAACTCTTTTTCTAGATTAACACAAGGCATTTTACCTTTTGCCTTTGACGTGGCCTCCTTTTGTTTAGTTCCAGATTCATTTGATGTACATGTGGAATCTGGATCACTTACAAGAGGAGTGGACACCACATGATCCTTGATTGGATTGTTATTGATTGGTTTACTTTTAATGTTCATCAAGGCCTCAGGTGGTGGTGGAACCACTTTATATCCCAAACCCTCCCCATTATTACGCTCTCTCACTGAGTATTGGACAATATGAGATGAACTTGTCCAACTATGTAGTTTTTGCTTTAATGAATTAACTTCTACTTCTAAAACTGCTTTTTGTTTCTTAGTGTTTTCTAGGGAGTTAAGATAGTACCTGATGTCATTAGCTTGGTTAAAGGCTACTACTTATGTTTCCCTAAGTTGTTTGTTCAATAGGTCTATCTTTTCTTTGTAACTGTGCTCATTTTGTTTTAGAACTCTATTACCTTCAGTGCACATTTGCAAGTCCTTTACTAAGCTATCATTATGATCTAATAACCTAGCAAATTTCAAGTCAATGCTCTCCCTAAATTTATTACAATCAGAACAAGCATGATTATTGAAAAGTTGGTCAGTAGTACTTACCTGAGAAGGTTATGATGAATCAACCATCAAAGCAGAGTCTGGTGTTTCTGGTTTTGGTGATTCTGACGTTGTTGTAGTTGTCCCTTCTTCAGGCATGTAGTTGACCTCAGTTGCAGTCTCTGCAATGTTTGACATCGCGAGTTCCACTGCAATATCTCCTTCACTAGTTGAATCATCATCAAAGTCCTCAACACTAGCAATGTTTGATTCTCCCGGAGAGACAAACGAAGGCTCCAGTCATGTCCCTCATCATCATGAGCAGTCAAGGCTTTAGGATCCTTGCTTGATGAAGTAGGACTGCTAGTTGGCTTATCTTGACGATTGAAGGACGAGAATGGATTCCCGCTTCTAGTTTTCTTGGGCTTCATACACTCTCGTTTGAGTGCCTCTTTTCTCCACAGTTGAAACAGGTCACCTTGGTCTTGACGAAACAAAAGGTAGTGTCCTTAGTTGCAACCAAGTTTTGTCCGGTCTTCTTGACAAACTTCTTAGCTCTCCGGACAACACTTGCTAAGGCCCATATTATATCCATCCTTTACAGCTCTGTCTCATCTACCTGCTCGTAGTCCTAGTCTGCCAGATGGCAATTCCCAATTCTCCCAGCAACTAGTCCATCATAGGAGTGGACTACAGCTGCTAAGAGATCCATGTGCTATCTTGCTACTTCTACTGTCACATTACCGAGATTCTCCGTCTTCACTTTTGTAGTATTCGCTTCAGGTGCAATGTATTGGGTACCAGATGACCCTGACGTTTCTAACCCTGAAGTAGAAGCTTGAGAAGGACCAGCTGAACTTGACACAAAAGCTGTCTGAAGTGGTGCTCCAGACGTTGTGGCTTGTGGAGTTGCGTTGTACAGTGCCGGATTATGAGTATAAGAAGACATTTGAGCTCTGTATTTCATCCTTAATGCTTCCTCTCTCAGCTTCAGAATGAAATCATTTATATCCAACTTCGCCAGCATACCATTCTGTCTGAGATTGGAGAAAAAAGAAGCCCACTTCTCTAGCAACCCATCTGCAAAGTTTGACACCTTGTCCTCCATGGTCGTTTTAACTCCATGAGTGTGCAGCTCACTCATCAAGTGATAGAACCGATCAATGACGTCATCCAAGCTCTCATTATCCATCGACAAGAAGTTGTCGAACTCCTTCTTCAACTCTTTAGCCTTTATAGCTTTTAATGACGCATTCCCGTCATACCGTTTTTCCAATTCATCCCACAGCTTCTTTGCTTGCTTGTTCTCAGAAAATTAATGGAAGATGTCCTTAGGAATTGACTGAGTAAGCAGAGTATAGACTCTCTTCTCAGCATTGTACTTGACCTTTTGTCCATCAGTCATGCCACCTAGTGTAAGTTTGACTCCATCAGCACCTACTGGCATACTATACCTCGTCTCAATTGCTTCCCACATATTGGGATCTACTCCATTTAAGTAGATCTCGAAATGTTGCTTCCACTGTGGGAATTCATCTAACGTGATTAGCTTCGGGGGTTTGTTGTGATACCCAACTTCACTCTCCAGTAGCAGTAAATTCTGAATACGTGAGTCTCACCCTGCTGTGAATGCTAAGTATTGGTCCTCCATTGCGATTAACTTTAGTCTTTGGAACAAACTGTTTCACTTGTGTGAATGGAAGAATGTGATTGGGCTATCCGTGCGATTGAACAATGCGAATGGTTCAATCGTACGACTGAACTAATGCGGATGGTTCAGTCGGGCGAATGAACTGATGCGGTTGAACAATGCGAATAAACTGCTCAGTCGTACGAAATGGAGGTACGAATGAGTCCAATCTTGCGTATGAGGGATGCGAATGTATCCAGTCGTGCGATTGAGTCAATCGTCCGACTGAAGCTGCTGGATTTCAAAAATTCGTAGGTTTAAGGTGTTTTGGCCGCAAAAACACGAATTTTCATTAACCCTAATTGTCGTATGCCGGAAAAACTAAACTTTACGAACAGAAGACGTCTAAGACACCGTTTGACACGGAAAGATTGCGTTTTTAGTGTAAAAACACAATTTTTGTATCAAAAACAATTGAATCACACGTAAATCAAGAGCCAAAGCTCTGATACCACTTGTTAGGATCGTGTATTGAATGAAATACTAACTGATTAACGTGTATACCGAATCAAATAGTGCGGAATCCTATTTGATTGGCGATCCAATCAGTGAGAACGCATGTAGAATCAATTATGGATTGAATCTAAACGTTAAGAATGATATGGAATCGATCTAGTGTGATCTATGAACTTGGAACAGGTTCTTATAGGTCTCTGGACGGCTAGGGTACGTCTGTAGTCGAAGTGATCTCAATTCTTACGTTTTTCCACGAATTAAGTTGTATTTATAGGTTAGGGTTTCTCATTCGGGCGACTGAACCATTAGCATGGTTCAGTCGAGCGATTGAGCCATGCGGTTGATCCATTCGCACGACTGAGTGTTCAGTCGTGCGACTTAGTCAATCTCATGTTACACTCGTGCGACTGATCCAGTTTCCTGTTTCAGTCTTGCGACTGAGTCATTCGCACGAAGTTGTTCATGTGTATGGTCTATTCGCATGGGCCATTCGCATGAGAACTTCATATTACTAAGTTTGAATGTATTTATTAATCATTATATTATCAAGATTCATTCAAACAACCACAAACCTATATAGTCAGTTCAATAAGCGTTAAACTACTAAACAATGAAATAATAAACATTATAAGCACAACCACACATTGTATTTCATTAAGTACCCATTCAATTACATATGTCTAAGACAATAAAGACATATTACATTAAGCTCAGAAACTAGGTACACATGTATCTATAAACTCCCCCTTGGACCTAGATTCATCTATTGTCTTACATTCTTCATAAGCTCCTCATATTTCTTGTACTTCTCCTCTCTTGTAACTCCTGCATGTATTTCAAATGCAAAGCAGAGTCTGATCACGTTTTGGAATTGGAGGGCTTGTACAATATCCTACGAGTCATAGAACAGTGGCAAGTTGTATAGAGAGTAGACATCATTAGCTGACAAGTTGGTAAGCCACATTGGGTCAAATACCCTGATAGTATCCATTCTTCCCTCTTTGTTTACAAGTATGACCGCCTCTCTGTTCTCCAATCATAGTACCACCACTTAAAGTGTTGAGTGAAGTCATGTGGCATTTCCCTTAGAGGGATTCTTGACATCGTACGTGGAGGACTCCACTTCAGCACTATCTTAGGCTTTCCAGTTATGGCATCAACTTCAGACCTTCTGAAATACCTCGTAGGTTGTTGAGGTTTGAAGTTGACCCACCTGGTGTGGTACTCCCTCTTCAATGCAGCCTCAAACCAGCCTGATATCTTTCTCGGGCCAGCATATAACAGCTTCAGTTTGGCCAGCTGGTTGAGCTCAAAACCAGGTAGAGTCTTTAGATCATGTGGGAATCTAAAGTACTCAATACCCTTCTCTCTCTTTACCGCGTATACGTTAAGATCATCAAAATAGGCCCACGCGATAATCTTGCCTGACACCTTGTGATGGTTCTTCACTTTGTAGAGCTTGGTGTAGACATTCGGTTTAGGAGCAGCGCGTTGGGCTCGAATCTCCTGAAAACATGTAGCCCATTCAGCCTTTCGGATGTTGACATCGGCAAATAAGGCTTGGGCTTGTTCCTCAATCTTCTCGGACACTTGCTCCATTTTATCCAGTATCTCAAACGTATCACTGACCAGGGAATCACCCAGGTTAGGAACCACATTTCCCTCTTTGTCAGCATACTCTGGATAGTGCTCTGCAGTGACGTCCTCGATCTCGATCTCATCAATGTCGTGCAGCTCGTCGTCACTGGTTGCTTCAAAGGTTGGAGCGTCCTTGATAATCTTATCAGGATTGAGCTTGAACATTTCGGCTAGTTGCTCATTTGTAAGATCATGAATTATTTCCCCCTCTTCATGGGTGTAACTCACTGATCTCCTGACAATCCCTTGCAGATCAAGAATCATGGTTAGTTGAGTCTTGACCTGCTAAAGGGGAGCAACATCGTATTCGTCCCTCTAAAAATTTGGATATGCTTGATTTAGACATGTAACACATCAATCATTAGTTAATAATCAATAAAGAAATACATTAAATATATATAAACATTAAGTACATAAGTTTAATACATGATTCAAGTAAAAAATCTATCAAATACATAAATGTCTAATCATTACTTTTGTCCTGAATCGCAGGCTCATCAGTAGGTGAGGCAGAAGACGAGGTTCGTTGGTCTTGATTTCTCTTTGTACGTCTCTCTTTACCGTGAGCTGAGGCAGATGCAGCTGCATCTCCTTCTTCGTCATCATCATCATTCCGCCTTTCCCTTGTCTCTTCTTCATCACTTGCCTCATCACCATCACTATCATCATCTACATCCTCATCATCATCATCATCACCATTGTCATCACCTTCTCTAATCTTGAGGGTCTCATCTTTGGAGCCTTTGAGTCGCAGCATCAGCTTCTTGTTCTTCACCTCAAGATCATCTATCCTCTGTACTGATGAAGTCTGCAGCTCACGAAGCTCAGCAATCTCCTGACTCTGAGCTGCTATCTGATGAGCTTGAGCAACATTGAGCTCCATCAGCTGGTTTAGCTGTGTAGCTCGTTGCTCATCAGTAGCAAGCAGCTTAAGCACAATCCGGTTTAGATTGGCCAGCTGCTCCTCTAACCCAACGGAGGGTAGAGAGGATCCAAAACTCAATGGGACCTATGAAGAAGTCCCGGCTCGATGGGTGGTGGTAGTGGTGGTAGCTGTGGTAAAGATGGGTGGTGGTATATGTATAACTGGTGGAGGTATGGTTGTAATAGTGGAGGGTGGAGGTGTGGTAGTAATGGTGGAGGGTGTGGTAGTGGTGGTGGTAGCTGTGGTGGTGGTGGTGGTAGAGGTGGTGATCAAGGTGAATCTCCGTCTCTCTGTGCGGCTGAGCCATCCTCTTTTTCCTCGATCCCTTCGAGGAGGATGCTCCCCCTTGGCTGCTGGGCTGGTCTGGGGGTGTAAGATGGATCAGTAACAGCACCCTGTCCAGACTCACCCTGGCATCCACCTACCGCCCTAATCCCTCTCTCAGTGGCAACCACCTTGCTGCCCACCGTTCGAGTCAATGGCTCCTCGTCTGACTCTTCCTCCTCATCAGGTCGGAAGTCCTGATGGAATCCTGCCGTCTCAGCTTCTCCGTGGGTGGATGATGAAGATATAACATCTGTGGTTGTGGCCCTAGATTGGGTGGGGCCAGTATCTCCACCATCACCACTATCATCATCGTCAGAATCATCGGATGGGAGCACAATCGGCTCAGAATCTGAGTCACTTTCATCGTGACACCACCTCCTCTTCGCTGGCGCCACGTAGTCCACTCGAATCAAATGCACAAACAGCCTCTTTACCGGGGGCTTCACCTGCTTGCCCTGATAAACCTTCATCCTGCTTAAGGTGGTATCATCCATCACCTCAAGCATCAAAGCGTCTTCTTTCTCCTTGGGCAGTTGTGGCAGCTTCTCATCAAAGATCATCTGAAGAAACCTAGGGTACATGCAGAAACCCTCTTTGCCCTTACCCTCCATATTCTCTATCAGGTAAGAGAATATCATGCTCGAGAAGCTGAAAGGGTGGTTCAGTACCAGTGCCACGTAGGCATTTTGAATCGGGTCTGAAAGATCATCAAACCCACCCTTCGCGAAGCTAAGCACTTAAGTATGACATGTGCTAAGTACTTGTACTGGGGACACAGGTTGCTCTTGTTGAGCACACCTGCGTTGATATCCCCAGCGTACTTCATCCTTAAGAAGCACCCTCTCACTGTCAGCGGGTGAAGTCTGGTAGGGTGGTCTGCATCGTCACCCAAACCTAGCACCCGACGAATATCCTCTGCTGTAATCTCTATAGCCCTCCCAAAAATGGAACTCCTGATGTTGTATGGCTCATGTGAGCGGTCAACCGAAGCCCCCTCCCAGAAGGCCTGTTGAATAGATCTATAGGGAGAGCATTGATTAGAGATGACCCTGTAGATCCTGGATCGCTGGAGAAAAGCAATGATCCCCGCAAACTCGGGACCGTTCCGAGTCGTAGCATCTAAGTGAACACATATGCTGTGCTTAGGGTTGATGGACCACCTTTCAGCCATTAATCTGTAACAAAAGACACATAGGCATTAGATCACCACACAACATAAGTCAGTTCTAATTAACCTGGTTGAATTCATTTTGATTCAATCATGCGATTGAATCATGCGACTGAGTTCAGTCGGTTGACCAGGCATGCGACTGGATTCAATCTGGTGACTGAGCATGCGATTGAGTTCAATCAGGTGACTGAGCATACGATTGAGTTCAATCAGGCGACTGAGCATGCGAGTGGTTCACTCGGCCGACTGAACTCATTCGTATCAATCATTCGGCCGATTGAGTCAGTCTTTCAACTCAATCGTACGATTGTAGTTCATCCGTGTGTCCAGTCGCATGTCCCACTGTTTGGTCAACTGAAAATCGAATTTTGTACAAAACTTAGAATTAGACGTCGTGTTTTGGTTCATTAGACTCGCAATCGCTTAACTAATAACCTAATAATTTTAATTTCAACATTTTACTTGGTTTCGTTAGGTTATTTGTCCAGTAACTGTTCAGTTCTTGTGTGGGACGAAATTCAAAACTTAGGGCACCATTCCATTAGATTTCGGTGAGATATCATCACAATGTACCTGTATAACAACTCACAATCGTCAGAATATCAACAGAAGTTGGAAATTTTGGTCTGATGAAATTTGGGCATGGTAACGGTAAGGTGTGCGATACTAGGGCGATTGAGGGTGATGAGTTGAATGCAATCGACTATGGCCCTATTTATCTGAATCTGATCTCAATCGGGCGACTTGACCCATTCGCTCTGTTCATTTGGGCGAATGGACCTCAGTCGTGCGATTGGTTCAGTCGATCACATTTAGTCGGCCGACTGAGGTTCAGTCGGGCGACTGACTCATTCGCACAGCTCCATTTGGGCAACTGGCTCTATCCTGTGAGCCATTCGGTTGAATGGTTCATACTCATGCTCCACTCGGCTATCTAGGGCATGAGTATGGTCCATTCGTACGGTTGGTCCATACTCATGGTCCAGTCGTGCGAATGGGTCATACTCCTGATTTTTGACTTTATGACCATTTGACATATTACACCCTGTAACTTATTGATTAAAATGTTTTAAGCACTCGATCATCTCAGACATGATCCTTTTAACTTGAAAACTTTTGATCACCTTAGACGTGATCATTTTAAAACAATTTGTCACCTGAAATATGACTCAGTTGACATTTGAAAATGTGTGTGGTCACCTCAGACGTGACTCTTTTAGGTGATTACATCCACGATTGAATTCCATGGCATAGTCCGATGTTTAACAAACTACATTGACGAAATTTAAACAAAATAAAAGAACTAACACTGAAAAACAAAACTAAGACATGTTTTTGTGGTTTTGTGAGGGTTAAATCCTAAGATATAAATCTAAAGATTTCATTTCCTGAAAAAGCACCTTCAATTCATTTTGACCATACATGGACCAATTCAATTTGGAATCATACAGAAAAGTCAAATCATTCGGGACATGTTATCAAACACCTTTTGATGCTCTATTCTTGTTTTTCATCCGGAGTCGTTAGCAAATTTAGGAAATCATACTAGTACTTTTGACATAGATTGGTGAGTGTTTAAGGTTTAATTATTTCAACAAGCTTTTGTGGATCCCACGCTTATATGGTAATTTCCTTAAGAGATTTTTGAGCGGTCTCAGGGTAGTGTTCAAGAAGAAACTATTCTTAGAGCTTTCAAGGAGAAGCCAAGCTTCAGGTCAGTGCCATCGCACAACAGAGAAGCGGCAAACAACAATGAATTCTAGAATATATAGGTTATGCTTATCCTCAGGTCAGTGCCACCGAACAGTAGAGAGGCACATAACCTATCTTCTTGTTTTAGCACTTTTATTCTTTTTGCACAGATCTCACTAACAACATATGTTATTAGTTTGATTGCTTTTGCATTTTTTTTCATCATGTGCTTTTGCTCATATTTTGGTCATACGCAAACATTTACTGCGTTTATCCTGCTCGTCACCCCTTATTGGAATTTTGTTGATTGTGGTAACCATGGATAAGATGATAACCCACAGCTTGTTGAACAACTTAGTTTGTTCCTGAGATCACCAACAAGGTATAATCATCTATTGTATTGAATCTACCGACATATCATCTGTGGTCTACAACCTCTAGGTCTACTTTCTTTGTGTTACCTTAGTAGTAACCAGTTTAACTATCATTTTTCCTTTTATATTGCTCAGACTACACAGACTTATACTTTGAACTTTGCATCTAATACAATTTAAACTTTTAAAAGTCCCAAATGGTTTTTTCTTGTGTACTATCATTTTCCAAAGTTATTGAATCGGTATCACAAATACGATCTGATTTCTATCAGCTAGCCTCTCCTTCTTCCTCCTTTTTTTTAATGTTGTTAACTAAACCTATTATCCCCCTAAAATTCTAAAACCATCAATGATTTGCGCTTTTAGGATTTTAATAGGCGAAGAAATAACATCAATTTATTTTAAACAAAAAATAAAATAAATAAAGAAAATAAAAAAAATGGACTAAATGTATCAGATTAAACATGGTCATCTTCTGGAATTACATCACTTTTCTTTTTAACGCTGTTGACCTCTAACAAATATAGAAAATGTGGTTTGTCAAAAGCCTTTGTATAGAGGTCAGCGCGTTGAAAATCAGTGTTTATTTTTACCACATCGATTAGATTCTTTTCAAAGCAGTCGCGTATAAAGTGATATTTTATGTCGATGTGTTTGGTCTTAGGATGTTCTACCGGATTTTTAGTTACTGCAATTGCAGCAGAGTTATCAACAAAAATAGGAGTAGAAGAGAAATTCAAACCGTAGTCCCGCATTTGCTGTTGTATCCATATGATTTGTGAACAGCAACTCGCGACAGCAATGTATTCGGCTTCGCAGGTTGACAAAGCAACCGAGGTCTGCTTCTTACACTGCCAGGTCACTAATCTCCTCCCAAAGAATTGACATCCCGCTGATGTAGACTTGTAGTTCATCTTGCAGCCACCGTAATCCGAGTCACTATACACCGTAAGCTCGAAGTCATCGTTATGAGGATACCACAACCCAAGTGTTGGAGTACCCTTTAGATAACGGAATATCCTTTTGACCCTTATCAGATGATTAACTTTTGGCTTCGCCTGATATCTTGAACATAGACATGTCGCATACATGATATTAGGTCTTGAGGCAGTGAGGTACATGAGAGATGCAATCATTCCTTGGTACATGGTGGCATCGACCGGATCACCATTCTCATCGGGTGCTACATCATGGTTTGTAGCAAGTGAAGTCCCAGCTGCAGAAGCATTCTCCATGTCAAACCGACTGAGAATATCTCCTACATATTTGGTCTGATGTAGGAATATTCTCTTTGGTGTCTGATCCACCTGTAACCTGAGAAAGAACTTCATCTCTCCCATGGCACTCATTTTAAACTCAGCCTTATTACTGCTTCAAACTCTTTACATAATTCTTTGTTCTTTGACCCAAAGATGATGTCATCAACAGCACCATCTTTCTCTTTGATAAACACTGTGCAATCAATAACACCTCTGCGAAAGCCGTGTTTCACAAGGTGAGTCGAGATTTTCTCATACCAGGCCCTTGGGGCTTGATGAAGCCCGTATAAAGCCTTGTCGAGTTTGTAAACCCTGTCCCGAGATATGGATCTTCAAATCCCTCAGGTTGACTGACGTACACTGTCTCTCGGATTTCACCATGAAGAAATGCACTCTTCACATCCAATTGATAAACTTTAATCTTCATATACGATGCATAGGCAAGGATGATGTGGATGGCTTCCATTTTTGCCACGGGTGCAAACACTTCATTGTAATCTATTCCCTCGACTTGTCGAAATCCTTGAACTACAAGTCGAGCCTTGTTCCTGATGATAACGCCTTGGTCATCTTTCTTGCATTTCAAGACCCATTTGGTGCCAATGACCTTAGCACCTTTAGGTCTATCCACCAGAGTCCATACACCTAACTTCTTAAACTGAAGAAGTTCTTCTTGCATTGCACTCACCCATACCTCATCATTCAGGGCTTCACTGATGTATTTCGGCTCAAACTGAGACACAAAACAACAATAAGCACCGTCGTGAAGGTATCCTTTTTCCATTACTGAGGCATAATCAGCTGAATATAGCTGATTTCTAGTCTGCACTCCTGATCTAACATCCCCAATGACATTGTCCAGGGGATGATAGACATTTAAGCGTGATCCTGGAGTGGTGGGAACAACTACCTCAGAGTCAAGATTATAAATGTTTGGTTCTGTATCTGAGGCAGTAGGAGTTTGATGTTCCGAAGACGCAGAGGCATCACTGTTAGATGCTTGTGGACTTGCAGGAATTGGAACCTATTCCTCCTGATTGTTCTGGTCATTTTCCACAGCTTCATCTTCTGAGGAGGAGTCACTTACATCGAGTGCTCCCCCTGAGTGGTGAGACGTGTCACCTTGTGAACCATATGATGTTGAATCTAGTGACGGTGAGTTCAAAACATCATACATCATCTTGGTTGCTAACTCTTCGTCAATAGTGGAAAGAGGTGTGTTGAAGGACTTGAAGAATCCATCATAGTCGAAAAAGAAGGCGGGTCCGTTTCCAGCAGGTGGGGTGGTGTATCTTTAAATGTCCACGTTACACCACACTTCAACTAGACCCGTTGAGTTGTTGTAAACTCTCTTGTTCGGTATGTTGTATCCTAGAAAGATACCTTCTTCAGCCTTCTCGCTGAATTTTCCCTCCTGAGTCTTCTTCAGTAGGGTGCACGGTGCGCCAAACGGTTCGAGATACTCTAGATTCGGTTTACGTCATTGTAGAAACTTGTAACACGGCTTGCCATGGCGTTTAACTACAAGAAATCGATTTAACGTGTAACACGCATTTGCCAGTGCCTCATTCCTGAATTGGATAGGCAGTTTCGAGTCTGCTAGCATTTTCTGTGCTGTCTCTGTCAAGCTGCGATTCTTTCTCTCAGCAACGCCTCATCTGAGGTGTGTAGGCAGAAGTGAACTGGTGCACAATTCCCTTTTCCTTGCTGTAAGCCTCCATCCATTGATTCTTGAACTCGGTTCCATTGTTTGAGTGTACCTGTCTGACCTTCAGCTTGTAGAGAGACTCCAGTGTAGTTACTAATTCCTTGAAAGACTCAAATGTTTCTGATTTGGATTTCAGAAACATTACCCAAGAAAATCTTGAGTAGTCATCAGTAACCACATAGCAGTACAAGTCGCGTGCAATGCTTCTTATACCGACTGGACCAAACAGATCCATATGAAGAAGTTCAAGAGGAAGCTCGATGGAATGAACTTTCTTTTCCTTATGAGACTTCTTCGTCTGTTTGCCTTTCTTGCACGCCACACAAAAATCCAGAAGTTGGAAGTTTTTGACGTAACTCCTCTCACTAGATCATTCTGGATCAAGTGATTCATCTTCCATGGATTAATGTGTCCCATTCTCCGATGCTAGAAGATGGAGTCCTTCTCAGTAGCCTTTGACAAGAAGCACTGAACTTGATGATCAGTTATGAAGGCCTCTGATAGATCCAAGACATAAAGGTCATTATATCTTGAGGCAGACATTAAGACTTGGTCCTCCGGAATCACATAGTCCTTTTTCAGGACATATCACTTCTTGTTGTCGAATACAATCTTAAAGCCTTTGTCACATATTTGGATACAGGAAGTAAGTTATTTTGAAGTTGTTAAACGTAGTTTACTTTATCAAACTTCATTTTCTGATTTCTCACTTCCCTTGAGCTGTGATATACCCTCCTTTGTTTCCAGCAAATGAAACATGGCCTCCTTTTATTTGTTTGACGTTTGATAAGAGTGCCCTATTCCCAGTCATGTGCTTGGATGCTCCGCTATCGACAATCCACGTGTTGATTTCAGCACTATACCGAACACCATGCACATTCAATTGAAAACATTAATTCAGGTTAGGAACCCAAGCCTTTACTGGCTTGGGTTTCCCAGAGGCATCACACATCATAAATTCAACCCATTGTCCTTTAGATGGTGAGGGAAGCTCAGGTGTCTTCTTGTCCTCATTATTAGACACTGAGGTTGATTTTTTTTCCATAAACCAGCTTTGTGTAAGGCCTGTTTGTGATAAACAGACGGCTGGCTAATGGGTTGAACTTTAGGTTCACTAGCTCTTCTAGGTGGAGTCAATGAGCTCCTCTTAGAAGACCTAATTTTGATTCCCGAAGTTCAACTTTCTTCCTAGGTGTCTGATAGTAAGGAGACTTAGACGCAATGTGTCCACACTCTCCACAGTTGTAGCATGACCTGCTATCAACTTTATGATTTAACTGTTTTTGTGGAGACGTGTGTGACACCCGAGTGACATTATTCTGTTTGGGTTTTGACTCTACTTCTTTAGATGTTTTATTTTGTTTAACAAATTTAATTGTTTTAACATTTTTAACATCCTTTCCATTTTGTTTACCTGGACTTTGACATGAAACACGTGATTGGTTAATATTAATGGTCTTTTTAGGTTCAGATTTGACTGTGTTTGACCTAAACTTTATATTAACCTTTTCAAACTCTTTCCAGATTAACATAAGGCATTTTACCTTTTGCCTTTGACGTGGCCTCCTTTTGTTTAGTTCCATATTCATTTGATGTACATGTGGAATCTGGATCACTTACAAGAGGAGTGGACACGACATGATCCTTGATTGGATTGTTATTGATTGGTTTACTTTTAGTGTTCATCAAGGTCTAAGGTGGTGGTGGAACAACTTCATATCCCAAACCCTCCCCATTATTACGCTCTCTCACTAAGTGTTGGACAATATGAGATGAACTTGTCAAACTATGCAGTTTTTGCTTTAATGAATTAACTTCTACTTCTAAAACTGCTTTTTGGTTTTTAGTGTCTTCTAGGGAGTTAAGATAGTACCTAATGTTATTAGTTTGGTTAAAGGCTACTACTTCTGTTTCCCTAAGCTGTTTGTTCAATAGGTCTATCCTTTCTTTGTAACTGTGCTCATTTTGTTTTAGAACTCTGTTAGCTTCATTATGATCTAATAACCTACCAAAATTTCAAGTCAATGCTCTCCCTAAATTTACTACAATCAGAACAAGCATGATTATTGAAAAGTTGGTCAATAGTACTTACCTGAGAAGGTTCCGATGAATCAGCCATCAAAGCAGAGTCTGGTGTTTCTAGTTTTGGTGATTCTGACGTTGTTGTAGTTGTCCCTTCTTCAGGAATGTAGTTGACCTCAGTTGCAGTCTCTTTAATGTTTGACATCGCGAGTTCCACTACAATATCTCCTTCACTAGCTGAATCATCATCTAAGTCCTCAACACTAGCAATGTTTGATTCTCCCAAAGAGACAAACCGAAAGCTCCAGTCCTGTTCCTCGTCATCATGAGCAGTCAAGGCGCTAGGATCCTTGCTTGATGAAGTAGGACTGCTATTTGGCTTATCTTGACGATTGAAGGACGAGAATAGATTCTCCGAACAACACTTGCTAAGGCCCACATTATATCCATCCTTTCCAGCTCTGTCTCATCTAGCTGCTCGTAGTCCTAGTCTGCCAGATGGCAATTCCCGATTCTCCCAGCAACTAGTCCATCATAGGATTGGACAACAACTGCTAAGAGATCCATGTGCTCTCTTGCTACTTCTACTGTCACATTACCAAGATTCTCGGTCTTCAGTTTTGTAGTATTCGCTTCAGGTGCAATGTATTGGGTACCAGACGACCCTGACGTTTCTAACCCTGAAGTAGAAGCTTGAGAAGGACCAGCTGAACTTGACACAAAAGCTGTCTGAAGTGGTGCTCCAGACGTTTTGGCTTGTGGAGTTGCGTTGTACAGTGACGGATTCTGAGTATAAGAAGACTTTTGAGCTCTATATTTCATCCTTAATGCTTCCTCTCTTAGCTTCAGAATGAAATCATTTATATCCAACTTCGCCAGCATACCATTCTGTCTGAGATTGGAGACAAAAGAAGCCCACTTCTCTGACAACCCATCTGTAAAGTTTAACACCTTGTCCTCCATGGTCGTTGTAACTCCATGAGTGTGCAGCTCACTCATCAAGTGGTAGAACCGATCAATGACATCATCCAAGCTCTCATTACCTATCAACGAGAAGTTGTCGAACTCCTTCTTCAACTCTTTAGCCTTTATAGCTTTTAATGACGCAATCCAGTCATACCGTTTTTCCAATTCATCCCATAGCTTCTTTGCTTGCTTGTTCTCAGAAAATTGATGGAAGATGTCCTTAGGAATTGACTGAGTAAGCATAGCATAGACTCTCTTTTCAGCATTGTACTTGACCTTTTGTCCATCAATCATCCCACCTAGTGTAAGTTTGACTCCATTAGCACCTACTGGCATACTATACCCCGTCTCAATTGCTTCCCACATATTGGGATCTACTCCATTTAAGTAGATCTCGAAACGTTGCTTCCAGTGTGGGAATTCATCTAACGTGATTAGCTTCGGGGGTTTGTTGTGATTCCCTACTTCACTCTCCAGTAGCAGTAAATTCTGAATACTTGAGTCTCTCCCTGCTATGAATGCTGAGTATTGGTCCTCCATTGTGATTAACTTTAGTCTTTGGAACAAATTGTTTCACTTGTGCGAATGGAAGAATGCGATTAGGCTATCCGTGTGATTGAACAATGCGAATGGTACAATCGTACGACTGAACTAATGCGGATGGTTCAGTCGGGCGAATGAACTAATGCGGTTGAACAATGCGATTAAACTGCTCAGTCGTACGAAATGGAGGTACGAATGAGTCCAATCGTGCGTATGAGGGATGCGAATGTATCCAGTCGTGCGATTGAGTCAATCGTGCGATTGAAGCTGCTGGATTTCGAAAATTCGTAGGTTTAAGGTGTTTTGGCCACAAAAAAACGAATTTTCACTAACCCTAATTGCCGTATGCCGGAAAAACTAAACTTAACAAACACGAGACATCTAAGACACCGTTTGACATGAAAAGATTGCGTTTTTAGTGAAAAAACACAATTTTTGTATCTAAAACGATTGAATCACATGTAAATCAAGAGCCAAAGCTCTGATACCACTTGTTAGGATCGTGTATTGAACGAAATACTAACTGATTAATGTGTATATCGAATAAAATAGTGCGGAATCCTATTTGATTGGCGATCCAACCAGTGAGAACGCACGTACAATCAATTATGGATTGAATCTAAACGATAAGAACAATATGGAATCGATCTAGTGCGATCTATGAACTTGGAACAGGTTCTTAGAGGTCTTTGGATGGCTAGGGTACGTCTGTAGTCGAAGTGATGTCAATTCTTACGTTTTTCCACGAATTAAGTGGTATTTATAGGTTAGGGTTTCTCATTCGGGCGACTGAACCATTAGCATGGTTCAGTCGTGCGATTAAGCCATGCGGTTGATCCATTCCCACGACTGAGTGTTCAGTCGTGCAACTGAGTCAATCTCATGTTACACTCGTGCGACTGATCCAGTCTCCTGGTTCAGTCGTGCGACTGAGTCATTCGCATGAAGTTGTTCATGCGTATGGTCCATTCGCATGGGCCATTCGCATGAGAACTTCATATTACTAAGTTTGAATCTATTTATTAATCATTACATTATCAAGATTCATTCAAACAACCACAAACCTATATAGTCAGTTCAATAAGCGATAAACTACTAAACAATGAAATAATAAACATTATAAGCACAACCACACATTGTATTTCATTAAGTACTCATTCAATTACATATGTGTAAGCCAATAAAGACATATTACATTAAGCTCAGAAACTAGGTACACATGTATCTACATTATCTCAGTATCTCTATCAGCATGGCTACAAGAGGAGTACTATTGGTGGAACACTCTTCATTAAAGGAACAAGGAATAACTTGATGCTACTTTAAGTTTATGTAGATAATATTATTTTTGTGTCACCTAATCCAAAGCTCTGTAAGGCCTTTGAGAAGCTGATGAAGAATAAATTTTAAATTAGTGTCATGGGGAAGTCAATTTCTTTCAAGGAATTCAATTGAAGCAGGTTGACAATGTCATCTTCATAAATCAGTCAAAGTATGTACAAAACATACTCACCAGATTCAACTTGACTAAATGTAAGTTTACAAAGAAACCCATAGCTAGAAACCACTCTCTAGGACCTAATCTTGAGGGGGAATGTGTAGATGAACATCTTTACAGGGCTATGATTAGGTCTGTTATGCATCTCATAGCCAGCAAACCTGATATTATGTTTGCGACATGTATTTGTACATGATATCAAGCCAACCCTAAGATGTCACACCTAGTTGCTGTCAAAAGGAACTTAGATATCACAAAGGTGCTCCAAAATTAGGCCTTTGGTAACCATAGAATTGTGACTTCAATCTGTATGCTTATACAGATAGTGACTATGGTAGCTGTAATATGACTGCAAAGTCTACATCTGGGGGATGTCAATTCTTTGGTGGAAGGATAGTCTCTTGGCAATGCAAGAAGCAATCATTTGTGTTTGCATCAACTGCTCAAGCTGAATACATTGTTGCTGCAAGATATTGTGCTCAAGTGCTTTGGATTCAAAATCATATGGTAGACTATGGATTCAACTTCAAGTAGACTCCCATCTATATAGACAACAACAGTGCTATCTCCATTATAGAGAATCCTGTGCAACACATAAGGTCAAAACACATCAACATCAGGTATCATTTGATTAGAGACAATATTTAAAAAGGGTAGATAAAACTAGTCAAAGTTAACACAAATGAACAATATGCTGATTTGTTCATAAAAGCTTTTGATGAGCAAAGATTTATGTATCTTGTATCAGCTATTGGGATGATTAACTTTGAGTAGATTTTCTTAAATAAAACATAAGATTATTTTTAAATGTGTGTTCTAAGTATTCTATATCTTCACCTACATAAGACCAGTTAACTTTGGAAGAAAAATTTTAAAATGATATTCCTTAGAATTTTAAAAATTTAAGATATATTTTCTATCGGAAGACATTAAGTTGTATTAGGAAGAACATTATGTATTTAAATCTAATAATCACTTATAAGACATATACCATCGGAATAAATTCTAATTTATCTTCCTTCTAAGTACTTATATGTTTTTAAGGACAATTTTCTCCCGAAAGCAATTAAACCTCGGAAGCTTTATTCTCTTGTAAAAAAAACTTCTTAGTTTTAATCTCTCCAAAACCAAATATATCTCTAAAGTAAAAATACTCTAAGTAACTTTTTTCGGAAGTAAAATTTCATCAAGCTAAGGAATATCTTCCGAAGTCAAATGAAGCTTTTACAAAACTTCCGAAGACAAGTTAACTTCGGAAGATTTTCGATTTTCAAGAAAATTACCTTTCTGGGCACTTTTTCACAGGTCGAACTGACATCCGGATCTCAAAGTTTATCCTTTTGCATTAACTTTGTCTTAAATCCAGTTCATATAAATACACCTCTAACGGTTCTCCTTCTTTCACTTTCTGATTTATTTGAAAAAGCTCCTAACCTAAATTCACCCACAAACCGTCTTTGTTCTCACCTTTCTTCATCACAAATCTACTCAAAAATGGCCAACCCTGATCCTTAAAACCAACCTGATTTCTCCATGCAGTTACATAGGCAACACAATTAGGTTGCTCTGTTAACATCTGAGAAATATCCTTGTTTCTCATATGTCTGCTGTTTCTTGGCTTTGTCTAACTACCTCGTCGCCCTCACCATAGATCCTCCATTGTATGAAGACCAACTTTTAGAGTTTTAAAGGACCTGACAAGAGGTCATCATAGATGGTGAGAAGGCACTATCTGCCATAGTGTAGGGGAAAAAATGTTAATCACTCCAGCCACCATCAATACACATCTGAGGCTGGATGATAAAGAAGGAGAGTTATCCTTCCCAAAATCTGTTGTAAACAACTCATTCAGGTATATGGGCTATGATGGTGATTACTTTTTAAGAATCTTCAAGAAAGGAAAGGTCTCCTCTAAGTGGAAATACCTCCTCCATGTGGTCATCCACTCTTTATTAAACAAGCATGGAGGCTGGGATCAAATTCCTAAACAAATTTCCTATATAGTCCATGGAATGGTTCAAGATGTCAAATTCAGGTACTTTCAATTTGTATATACAAATCCTTAGAGTATTACATGTTCCCTAGATATTTTTAACACATTCTTAACTGTGAACTGGGGTCACAGTTAAGGGGAACATGTAATATTCATAAAATGGGACAGATGAAGCTCGACATATTCAAGACAATGAAAAAGCCTATTGTGGGCTTCATGGGGGTAGAAACAGCCATGGTCCCAAAAATGTTAGAGCTTATTGTTTAAGGTGACAACTTGGCAACACCAACCAATGTTGAACCCACACCTTCTACATCTGCCCACCCACACAGCCTTAAATAACCCTCACCTACTAAGGAAGATCCAAACACACCCCTGCACAAACTACTCAGGTTGTGCAGGCCCCCATATGCTCACCCACACATGAAGAAGTGGACACTAGAGCTCCCACTTCTCCTAAGTAGCAAACCACTCCTATCACTGCTTCAGTTCTTTTATCACTGCTGATGTTTCTCATGCTCAGCCTGATAAGCTCACAACACTAGACTTAAGCCTTTACTCAGAGTCTCAAAACTCTAGTGAACAACCTTCAGGGGAAAGCTACCATCCCCAGCCTTTGGACCTCAATCAATCAATCCCAAACCCTGAATTCTATGATGATAAGGAAATGGGATTCAGTGAGTATCATGAGTCTCTCTTCTTCACCCCTGCTCAAGGAGAGATGAGTGCTACTAAATCACTCATATCCAGCTTACATCATCCACCCTCAACTGAGGTGGACCTCAATGAACCTGTTCAGGAAGTCCATATGGAAGAGGAACTCACTTTTGCAAATGATTACATTATTAATACCTCAACCATAGCAACCCAGCCCATTAACACTTCAACTGAAGCTGTCATGGTGCAAGGGAAATCCAGCAGCCAAGAACTCAATGCTGGTGATAAGGAAGAAGACTTTGGTACTATTCTCTCATCCTCCCATGATTCTTCTGATGAAGATAAGGGAAGTCTGCAACTAAAGGTGCACAAATTGACCAAAACTTGCACCTATTTAGTTTCAAAGATTAGTCACCTGGAATCTCAGGTGGCTACCATACAAAGAAGGGTCAATGACCAGCAACTTGAGATTACCAATCTCAAAGGCAAGCTAGCTTAAAGACCTCTCAAGTGAACTCAACTAGGGCCATAAGAACCTGTGAATGCGGTGGACCTAACCCTTAGCTCCTCTATGCAAGAGGGTGATGCTACCAAAAAGGGGGAGAAAGTCCTACCTACAATCACAGAACCAGAGTGTTCTTCCCAAAGTATGGACATAGAGGATTTACCACCCTCAGATGCACTTGTCCATACTCAGTAACATCCTCAGGTCCACATTGATATGGACTCACTTATTTAAAGTTTGTTTTAGTAGGGTATTCCAAGGGCTATGTCTACCCCATCCTACTTTGCTGAGAATGAGATAATAGGATGGAGGTACGATGTTAATAGAAGAGCCTTGATATTCCTTAGACTTCAGGGGTAGCAAGAAGTCTTCAACTTTCAGACCCTAAAGTACTATGAGAGTATTCCTTTAATTCACATGCCACTTGCCAACCCAAGTCAAAACAAGCAAGCTGAAAGACTAGCTCAGAAGATCCAAGATAGGGTGGTTGAAGAGTTTAGACTGAGAACTTTTCTACATAGACAGAAGCTAGAAAGCAATGTTATCGGTCAACTCGATGTTGAGGTGGACCCAAATATTAGATTCGAAGGGGAAACCTTGACTGAAGGGCCAATAATAGAACCTGTGAATCTTGAGATAAGAACTGCTTCAATACCCATTAAACTCAGTGAGGCACCAGCTAGTGAAGGTGTCTCACTACCTCCCTCTGGCCAGAGTGCAAGTACTGAACTAAGCAATGAAGGCCAAAGCTCTCTCCACCCTAAGTCACCAAACCCTGTGAATGACAAAGGGAAAAGGAAGTTGATTGCTGAGGAGATTGAGGAAGAGGAAAGAGAGAGGAAGATGAAGCTAAGGGGAGAGAGATCAAGAGAGACCCCAGGCTATATGGAAGCTACAATTAGGGCTGCCCCCAGGCCAAAAACTTAAGATGATGAGCTAAGAGCAGCCCGATTGAACTACTAAGGGGCAAGAAACTACAACATATATAAACTCATCTCTTTTCCCTTAAAAGAGTTGATTAAGTGGCTGACACTGAGCTATCAAATAAGAAAAAGGAGGCTGCGGATGCAAAATTGCTCCTCAAAATCAAAGAACAAAGACAAAGAAAAAGACTCTACAAACAAGCCCCCACTCTTTCCCTAACTCATGAAAGCCCTGAGAAAGAGGCTGTGGCAGCTGAGCAACAACATAAGGTGGACATGGAACAAGAAAGACAAAATATGAAAAACTACCTGAGTGCCACAGGCCTCTATCAAGCAACAACACTTCTTCCCTTATCCTATGAGTACATTGAGTTTGAATACCTCAAGAAGCTTGACCAACAAGTACCAAAAGAGCAAAAACCTACTAAAAGGAAGATAAGGGAAAAGCTACAAAGTGAAGAGCCACCATCAAAGCAAACTTGAAGAAATCTACTGATAGGCAAAAGATGGTGAGCTTCTTAAAGTTGTATGGATTCTCTGAAAGGAGACTTGGTCCAATCTCTCTATCCACCATGGATGAGCACATTAGAGTGATCAAGTAGAAGATTAAAAGAGGTGAGCTTGTTGACCTGCATTATTCACCAAGTCAGGCTGCACCTGAAGTTGAGGTAAAGGTTGAAGCACAAGAGACAACACCAACTGGACCTAGTACTGGACCACAACCAATTTCATCTTCTGATCCATTGTAGGGTCCTCACCCTTCTCCTTCTGAACCTGGGAAGGAAAATAACCCACCTAAGGAAAACATACAAGAATGATTTGGTGCTGCATGTTAGTCTTCTCAGTTAAAGCATAAAAGGAGGAAAAGGATAGCCATGAAGAGTGTCAAGAAGAAGATGTTGGTCCAAAACAGATCGAATTACCGTACTAATGATTGATTAAATGATTCAATATCAATAACAAACTCTCTAAACAAACATATGATGATGAATAATAGACCAAAAGTGTTCAAAAATAAACAAATCAAAGCCAACACTCACAATAAACAAGAGCTCAATGATATTTCAATAAGATTCCTGCTTACAGAATAAACTTGCAACAAAGATAACACAAATTAGGGTTTTGCAAGATTACCTACAATGAAAGAAACAAATTCTATATATAGAGTTGATAGTTTCGCTGACAGTTTCGCTGTCGGTGAAACTATCATGCCCAAGCTTAGTTTCCCCCGGCTGTGAAACTCAGTTTCGCCGGGTGAAACAGGACTGCTGACTATAAGCGAAACTATAGTTTCCCTCATAGTTTGGCTGGACAGTAAAACTCTAACAACTAACTTACTTACAAAAGTAATCTAACATTTGACCTATTACATTTAAACATAAACAAAAAATAATCTAAGGTAAGTCCAACCTAATCTTGATCTTCAATACTCCCCCTAGGTTAGACCTCACCGGCTGGATCATCTTCGTTTGGCGCACTAACTCCAGTATCTTCTTCAGCCTGGGATCTGCCTTCAGCTTCGACTCCCACTGCACTCACATCTCACCATGTGCACTAGCTCTTTCAAATTGTCTAGTCAGATCCTTCACATCCATCCTCACTTCATACGCCTCAAGAATCCTCTCAACTAACTCTCTAACCTCAGCTCTAACCCCTTAGGCTTTGTTGGCAACCTCCATGAACAGGCTTGCCTCTTTTCTGATTTCTGCTCCTGCACCATCCTTCATATGATTTTCACACAATACAAGCAAATTCACATCGCAGAATGAAAATACTTCCATCGGATCAAAGAGTCAAAATTTAACTCCATCCTTTATCCTAATCACTGTCTCCCCCGTGTTGTTGTCATAGAACCACTTTTCAAACCTCTGAAGCATATGGGGGAGGGGATCAGATATCCTAACCCTACTAACCGTTTTGGGGGCTTAACCCTTAGCATAGTCCGTCCCTTTCCTGTCTCCCAGTCTTTGTTCTTTTGGACCTCCTCTTTTCAGCCTTTGTATCCAAAACTCTCAAAATTATCGTTTAACCCCTGCTTTATCTCTTGTTCCAACAATCTGGCTCGCTCACTCAGATGAGAATCTATCATGGGAATCTCTGCCAACCTCCTGAGATCCCATTTAGGCAAGGTCTTGAATGCCTTCCTTTTGTGCAGGTACAAGATCCTTCCTCCTCTTCTCTTGATCATGAACATTTTCAGCCCTGTGTTATATTTCCAGCTTATAATTTTCTTATCCGCCTCTTTCCTGCTCGACCCTTGTATATTCTGGAATAGTGGGGTCACCTCTTCTTCCTCTTTCTCCTTTACAAACCATTCCTCCTTTTCAAGCTCAAACACATCTTCATCTGCAGAGCCCTTCTTGGCTACATAAGTCTGGTGTCGCTCATCAACTTCATAATACTCGGGCTCTAATCATAATCCATTAATTGCTCATCATCCTCCTCTTCATCTATCAAACTCATCTCAGCTGTCTTTTGGACACTTTCTATAGTTGAATCTCTCACAATCTCCTCTCCAACCAGATCTTTATCTCTGTCTATCCTGAAATCAATAAATTGTGCTTCAATCATCTTCTCCACATTCTCCTCAGTCTCTTTCCTTCCGGTCTCAGCCTTTTTCTCATCGGCATCCCTCACACCTGAACCTCCTACAGTTTCCTCTACTGCACCACTAGTGTCCTCTCCTGCCTTGGATAAGGTACCCATATTTAGAAATATGTACCTAGAGATATCTGTAAGATCATCTAACTCAGATTGAGTTAGCTGATTACGTAGGCCGGCTACAGCTTTAAGCTCGTTCAACTCATTCAACAACCTCTTGATCAAATTCTGCTGATCAACCAGCATCTTAGACATTCCTTCCAACATCTCATCCTTCCTCTTTTCCCTCAACTCTTGATTTATCAACTTTGTCTTTACCATACTCAACTCATTAGCCAGAGATGAGTTGAGGTTCTTGATCACATCCTCATCCAAGTTTCTTCTCTCTTCTCTCCTCTATGGCTTAGTAAATGTTTGATGCTTATGGTTTGATCTCCTTTCAGACTCACCCTGATCAACCTTTTTCTTTGATCGTTTCTCCTTCTCATCTCTCAACACCTGCTCCACCTCACCTATCTCATCCTCAAAATGATAGTATTTTTCTTTCGCATACCTCTTCCTATTCTTCACTGACTCATCATGCTTTTCCCTCGTTTCCTCAATGTGCTTATTATCAGCTTCTATCACCCTCCTGATGTAGTTCCACCTTTTGGCGGGATACATGTTTTCCCAAAGATAAGTGATCTTCCCACTAAAATCATGCCTGATGGCATAGTAGTCAGCAAAAATCCTGGTGTTCATCTGAACCAGTCTCTTAATCTCACCGTGACGGGGAATATTAGGGATCTGATTATCTAACATCATCTGAATGAACCTTGGGTATAGCAATTACGTATTCTTCTTCAAGGCCATCACATTCTCATCCATACAATCAAAAATCAACTTGGCTATGTTGGCCTTTTTCCCTCTACAACGGATAATCATAGCCTTGGCCTAGTTTAAGTTTGGTCCATCCAATCCTTGGACATGATAAAGACGTGAGTTATGTACCTCCACTCCTTGGACAGGAAAGACTTTTTGATTTCTTTCCTTGTCCCGAAAGGAGGACCCTCATACCCCATACTCCTGAAGGCCTCAAACACCTCCTTATCAAATAACATCACTTCATCTCCACAATCTTCTTGTAGCCTTAGCACCCATGCAATAACCTCCACAGTGATGAGATATCATTCTCTAGAACTCTAGCTATAATCCTCTGAGGATTAGCTCTCGTGTCATACTCAGCGGATCTCCAGAAGTCTCGTGTCATACTTCTGTGATCCAAGCACATGATAAAGAAGTGGGCTATATACCTCCTCTCCTTGGACATGAAAGACTTTTTGATTTCTTTGCTTGTCCTGAAAGGAGGACCCTCATGCCCCATACTCCTGAAGGCGTCAAACACCTCCTGATCAGATAACATCACTTCATCTCCACAATCTTCTTGTAGCGTTAGCACCCATACAATAACCTCCACAGTGATGGAGATATCATTCTCTAGAACTCTAGCTATAATCCTTTGAGGATTAGCTCTCGTGTCATACTCAGCGGATCTCCAGAAGTCTCGGATATGGAGATCATATATAGATGGAGAGTGAGAGATCGCATAAGCTATAGGTGAGCCTTGGAGCCAACGTATACAATCACGAAATCCCGTGGCCTTTGGATTCCTATCATCAAGAATGGATATGATGTTGTTCCGTTCGTCAAATTTCAAATTAGCCATTTATCTGAAAAGAAGTAGATAAATCATGTTAGAAAGATGTACCAAAATAAATAATAATGAATAAAAATTAAAAATAATAACATTAAAGAAAAACCAAATTTATTTTGTTGGCTGAAAGTATAGTTTCGTTGGCCGAAACAGTAGTTTCGGCAAGCGAAAGTGCAATTTTGACAGAGATTCACTTGTAGTTTCGGCTAGCCGAAGAAATAGTTTTGACAAGCCGAAACTATAGTTTTGGCATGTTTTGGCAAGCAAAACTGTCAAGTTCGCTCGGACAGCATAACCTCACAGTTTCGTCGAAAACTATTGAACTTTCGTTCAGTTTCGCAGTAAGTCGGAATCAAATACGACCATAAAATGAAGATTAAACCTAGATTAAACTATGTACGAAGGTTCGAAACACATATCTAAAGATTAAATAATCATCAATCACATAAAAACCACACTAGATATCAGAATCGTACGAGAGATCGATATTAGGGCTCCTGGTGAAACAAACATACAATGGTGCGAAATTGAGCAAACAATTTCGCAGAACACAATATATAGCACATGATTTCGCTGCTAGCGAAATTATAGTTTCGCCCGGAAATTCTTTGAATCAAAAAGCCTCTGAAAAGAACGAAAGTACAGGCGAATCTATAGTTTCGCACAACGAAACTACCGGCGAATCTATAGTTTCGCTGGACATAAAAACTTAAAAATTTTCTATTTTTCTAATATTTAATTATTGAAAGAAGAAATTAAGACAAAGACAAAAAAGAAATAAAAGAATCAGAAATGCCACACAAGACCTAACAAATGTAAAATTTAAGAAAAATAAAGAAAAATAAAAGGATATAGAGATACGATAAACTGAAGAGATTTTCCGGAAAATCAGAGTTTTGCGGGATTGATAATATACTTGTCCTTTTAAACCCATGCCTTCTTCTTTTCAACAAGTGAACTACAGCTTTTGTTATCATGTTTTTGGTTCGATTAAAGAAGACTTAAATGACTCAGTCCCCATAGACATTTGGCAAAGAAACTCATCCTGTCCTCATGATATATTGAACAAAATGACAAACTCTACTTGATTATCCCATAGAAAGCACAACAAATAACTTTTCAACCGAAGCACAGATCTTATAATTCTCAAATGATGAGAGCTCCAGGTCTATACTCACGTATAATAGAAAAGATAATAATTTGATCTTGGCAGATGAGAGCTTCAGGTCTATATTCACATATAACAAAGAAGATCATCATGGCGTGCTAATGAGAGCTCCCGGTCTATACTTACGTAACAGAGGAGATCATCACTCCAGGTCCATGTTCACACATAGCAGAGGAAATAAGCACGTATTAATATACAGCAAGGAGCTTCTTTGATATAAAAGGAGCTAGCAAGTAGCACTTTTGATAATATGGGAGGGGGAACAAGGATTTTTAAAAAATGACACATCAAAGAAGAGATATCGCATTCTCAATCCATTTCGGACAAGGACTTGAAATTTTGTGAACGCCCAATATGCCAAGGGGATGATCCGAGTCAATAAGTTTCTTATCCTATTAGTTTAGCCACAAGATCACTGTCTACTTCTCGTTCTGGCTGAGCCTATCATTCATATCCCAACACAATACTGTTGACCTCCTTCACATCTTTCAAGCAGCAAATAATTTTATTTCTGAATATTTTGCAATAAAGACAATAAAACTTTTATTATTCTCCCTCGAAATTTCTACGAATCTGCAAGATAGGAGAAATTTCTAAGCATTAAAATATTATATATATATATATATATATATATATACATATATATATATATATATATATATATATATATATATAAACATATATATATATATATATATATATATATATATATGTATATATTTGTAATGTCTTTGTTGTTTCTTGTTGTTATGTTAGGTTAGGTTCTTTAATTTATCCCCTGCCCAGCCGCCATAGATTGTAATAGTTGTTAGATTTTGAAATTTTCGTACATAGAGGTTATCAAAAATTATTTTCCTTGTTTTGAGAATATATATAGTTCTGCATTATGGATGTAGAAAAATTGTTATCAGGGCCCCAATTGTAGCTTTCACTTTAGGCCCCCAAAAACTTTAAGCGGCCTTGTATTCATGAGATAGATTATGGATATGAAAATGCTATTTATCATCAAGGCACCATTTTTATCATAGATTGGTTAAACCAAGATTTTGGCATTTTTTTCCAGGTTTCATTCTCCTGAATCCTTTCTATTTTCTTTCGTTTTGGTAACTTTAATCAATTTAATGCAATCATGTTATGTTGGGTGGTTAACTACATCTTAGATGAAAACACCATGAGTAGAGTTATTGGATGCACACATGATTCATATTTCAAAAAAATGCAATTGAATTATAGTTACAAACTTCCTTTTAAACTAAAATGCAGGTGGTAAGTGTATTATCAATCTACAAAAAGATAGAAGTATCAACTTATCCTAGCTTTCAAATCTTAAACAAGAGTGCACATAATGGCATGAATTCCAAGCTCCATTCATTTTATTACTCGCACAGGATTCATATTGTTTTGTTTTATTCAATTGATTTAGGTTATACACATTATTTAGTTGGCGTTGTCACGCGTTGTAGGGAAGACTACGTTTTGGCTACATTTATTTAATCGGCCTAAATGAAATCAATTTAGATACATTATAAGACAGTAATATGAAGACATGATAAATAGATTTTTTCGTGGACAATTGTATCTTGAATTAATAGTTATATACAGACGTACAATATAATTGTGATTGATTATATCTTATTTAACCAAACGTTTGTACGTAAAAATAAAATAAAAAAAATTGTCTACCCAATTGGTTAATAGTTAGATAGTTACAAAATGTATAAAAAACTAAATTCAGAAAAATAATTTTTGTTTCAACGCTATATTTTTATTAGTTATTATTATGATTTATAATAAATATTATGTAAAGAATAGTACAAATGTAAAATCCTAATATGAGACACAGATTTCAAGGATTTTAAGAGTGAAAAAAATGTAAAACTATAAACAAAATGGTGCAAAATATAAATTATGACGTCATTGCATTTAAACAGTTTAATATATTATATATATATTAATTATCAACTTTGTTATGTATTATGGGTTGTACAAATGCTTTAAAGGCTCAACTTTTGTCTTATTCCTTTTAATTTTTAACTTTTCATTTTAACTCAAAATATTTACATCTTTTATAATTTAACCCAATTATTTTTTTACTTTTAACTTTGGTCCTTATACTTTTTATATTTAAAAAATTTTCATTCTACATTTCAGTCTACATTATACGAGTTAACATGCTGCAGTGTGCGTGTGTGTTCAACATTTTTACGCTTATTTTTCTTCCCGTTTAACGATACCGTCACCACGTGCTGGTCCAAGATCAACTTAGTTATTGTTTTATATGTTTTACGTTTCGCCTAACTTCATTGTGTCCTTGTCTCTACGTTTCGGTTGGCGGTCACTAACGATGGTGTGTTTTTTGTGCTACATAACATGGTTTTATGCCCCTTGCGAGAGGCTTAATACTAGTTTATCATAATATTTAGATATCACGGCTGTAACTCCATTTCAAAATTATCATTTCTTCTTTGTCCCTAAAGAAAATATACATATTTACCCCTTTGATATTCCCTTAAAAGTTGATCTCCATTTCACACAGTCTCTTAAAATCTATCCTTTTCGGTAATAACTCTGGTTGTAATAACATTTGATTTGATAAATTATTTAATAACTAATAATAATAATTATAATGGAATACATATAAAATATGGTTAACCGAAAACCAGAGGATAGTAGCATTAATAATATATTTGTTTGTATTATGCCAAAACTCTTTTGAAAGACGAAAATATTATTATTAATTATTAATTAAAATGATTAAAATGAATACATCTGTATTTCAAGGAAGTTGTAAATATATTTTAGACTTAATTACACGGGCAAACCCTATATTAGACCTGATTTCAATTTTATTCTTTAACTCTGTAAAATTACAAGTTTTGTCCAAATCTTAGCACACAACGATTTTCGCTGAAACGGATGGACGTTAACTTTTGCTGTTAAGTGCGTGTGAAATGACAAAATTACCCTTGCCCACCACACCAAACCCCCCTTTCACCATTTCTTATTCGTCATCTCCACTACTATCTTCTACCACAATCAAAGCCTCCATCCTTAACCAACACCACCACCATCAACCACCGTCACCACCATCACCTCCTTTATCCACCAGCACCACCTTCAACCACCACTAGTAGTACCAGTGCACCACCTTCAATCTTCGCACAACCATCACCACCACCACCTTCAAACCTCAACCACCTTCACTACCAGCACCATTGTCACCACCAGCACCACTTTTAACAATCATCACCACCTTCAACCACTATCACCACCGTCACCACCTTGAACCACCAACACCACCTTCAACCACCAAAACCACCTTCAACCTTCAACCATCACCGGCGGTGGAAGGTGAGTCGCTGGCGATGAGGGGGGCAGCGGTTGAAATGTGATCGGTGAAAGAGAAATTGAGTGTAGGGGCAATTTAGTCATTAAAGAAAATTGATCAGTTAAATTTAACATCCATCCGTTTCAGGGACCATCATTGTTACGTTTGTGCAAAATTTTGAAATAAAGTTGTGATTTCAGAGAGTTAAAGACCAAGCGAAATCAGACCTAACTACAAGGACCACCCCTATAGTTAAGTCTATATTTAAAAGACCACACAAAGTAATAGTAAATAACTAATTTATAGTACCTCAATCGATTAATGTCTCCATTTCTATCTCTGGAATCAGAATATCTTCTTCCCCTCTACCATAACTTCTTATAGATCTGACTATGTCTCTCTCTCAGCGGAACACACTCATTCAAATCCTCTTTATCGTTTCTATTCCATTGATATCGCTTGTTGCTGACAGATCTCGAAGAAAAACAACCGCCGTTAGAGACATTTATAAAAATGGAAATAAGCCTTGAATGGGTGTGATATATTAAAACGAAAATGTGGTGTGATAACCGCCTAACTCAACTGTGAAATTTTCAAGAAACCGTCACTACCGTTGTGATTTGGTGTTTATGAGCAAGCAATGGTGATGGTCCCTAAAAGGTTCCGCAGAAGCAGTGATGATCGAAGAACCCAAAACGAACTTTTTAGGATAACGCATCTGGTGGTCAATGGTAGGTTTTTAGCATGGAGAATTTGTGCAAGGTGTTTTGGTAAGTGGATAATTACCACTGTCTTGACGCTCCTATGCAACCGCTGCTTGATTGCCCTCTAACTTCTGTTGTGAGATGACGAAAACTGGTATCGCCATGAGATGACGGAAACTGCTATAGCCACCTTTAATTTGCATTTTGTAGTATATACAATATTCAACATGTTTACCAAAATGACAAGTCTATGATGTCGAGACCCAATCTCCGATATGCTTGACTGTAAAAGGGGTTCGATCTACTTCATTGATCCCCTCCCTGATCTACATAAGTAACTGACTCTATCTTTTTTTTGAACAAGAAACAAATTCCATAGATATTAAATTAACATACAAAACCTTTCTAGCAATAAACTAGAAAGGACGAAATGTTAGATATTTTAGTGTAATTTGAGATTGCGTATGACATTCAAATAAGAGTGCACGCTTATTTGAATGTCATCGGGCCTAACGAGGGATCCAAGGGGGCAGCGCCCCCTTGGCGGGAGTTCGGGGGCAGCGCCCAGAGAGAAGCGGGGTCCAAGGGGCGGCAGCCCCTGGAGGGGTCCTAGGGGCAGAGCCCCTAGCTGGGGTCGAATATGCATTCGTTGAACTTGAGGGACTAAAGGTGTAATTTACCCCAAGAAGCAGTTTCTGGAAAACTAAAAATACGCTCCTGCGTATTCGGTTTTTGATCCTCTAAAAGAAATTCGATTTCTTTATCTTCTCAAAATTGCTCAATCAAAAAAATCCATACAAAAATCTAGAATCAATCTGATTTTATCCAATCAAATGTTGGTAGACAGTCCAATTGTTTGATCTGAAAGTGATCACACGACTTCAGATTTATCCAGTAATTTTAGAGAATTCCCCAACAAAGATCAAACAATTTCGCGACAACGGCTGGTGAATCGGTGAGTGATATGACATCAAAGTTCGTGAAGTTGGCGAAATTTGAAGGAACGGATTTTCGGCGTTGGCAAAAGAAGATGCAGTTTTTGCTGACAACTTTGAAAGTGGTGTATGTGTTGACAACTCCGGTGCCAGAGGAAGTGGCGGATGAAACTATCGAACAAACAAGGAAAAGGAACAAATTCTGAAACGATGATTTCATTTTCCGTGGCACAATTCTGAATGGTATGTCTGACACTTTATTTGATATTTATCAAAATGTTGAATCCGCAAAAGAACTGTGGGATACGCTTCAAGCCAAGTATATGGCTGAAGATTCCTCAAGCAAAAAATTCTTGGTAAGTGATTTCATGAATTATAAAATGGTGGATGGGCGTTTTGTGATGGAACAATACAACGAGTGTTTGGGAATACTCGGTAGGTTTGAACAACATGGGCTAAAAATGGATGAATCCATTGCCACTGCATCCATCATAGATAAACTCCCGCCTTCTTGGAAGGAATTTAAACATAGTTTGAAACATAAGAAGGGTGAATACAACCTTGTTGAATTGGAAAGTACTATTAGTATTGAGGAAGGTTGTAGAAGAATGGAAAATGTTTGGGTGAAAGAGAAGGACAAAGATATCGGTGGGTCCTCGGTTAATGTTGTGGAGGAAACTGGTCTAAGTTCCAAACAGGGTAACAACACAAACAATAAGAAACAGAAATTCCAGGGTGGTGGTAACAAAAAGGGTTTTGTGAAAAAGGGAAAACAATTCAAAGATAGTGGATGTTGGAAGTGCGGGAAACCGGGGCACTTCAAACGTGATTGCCGTGTTGGAAAGGGCAAGAACGAATCTGGAACTAGTGGTGGATCCAACAAGGATCTAAAGCAAGCAGGTCAGATTTTAACTTTTGAAAATAATTCGGAGGTTAATTATGTTTCTTTAATTTCTGAAGCATGTTATGTGCAGGATGATTATATTGCTTGGTGGTTCGATTCTGGAGCGACGAGTCATGTTTGTAAGGACCGAAGATGGTTCAAAGAACTTACAACAATTGATGACGGATGTGTATTAAAAATAGGAAATGTCGCAACAGAACCGATCCAAGGAATAGGACTAGTCGAGCTTACTTTTACTTCAGGAAAAACTATTTGCTTATGTAATGTATTGTTTGTGACTGGCATTTGAAAAAACTTGTTATCCGGTATAGTATTAAATAATTACGGGTACAAACAAGTGTTGGAATCTGACAAGTATATCTTGTCAAAACATGGTTCTTTTGTTGGATTTGGTTATCTATGTAATGGTATGATTATGTTAAATTTGGATGTATCTTTTAGTGATACTTCTGTTTGCATGATTGATGCTACATCTAGTGTAAATTTGTCTAAATCTAAATTATGGCATGCTAGATTAGGACATGTACATTATAAACGACTTAAGGAAATGTCTCAAATGAGCTTAATTCCGGCTGTTAACTTAAGCAATGAAAAATGCCATATTTGCAAGTTGAATAAAATAACTAAAAAACCATTCATGCAACATGTCACTAGGGAAAGTAAACTGTTAGAATTAATACATAGCGATCTATGTGATTTTCATGGCACACCATCACTAGGTAACAAGAAGTATGTTGTAACATTTATAGATGATACTACTAGATTTTGTTATGTTTACTTGTTACATACAAAAGATGAAGCTCTGGAAAAGTTTAAAATCTATAAACAAGAAGTAGAGCTTCATCGAAGTGAGTTGATCAAAACTCTGCATACGGATAGAGGTGGTGAGTATTTTGATCCGGAATATTTCCAATCAACTGGAATAATACACCTTACCACAGCTCCATATACACCAGAACAAAATGGTGTGGCAGAAAGAAAGAATAGGACTCTAAAGGATATGGTTAATACCATGTTGTCCCATTCGGGCCTAAATAATGGGTTTTGGGGTGAGGCTATGTTGACAGCCTGTTATTTGCTAAACAGGGTTCCTAATAAAAGGAACAAGACTACCCCTTTTGAGCTTTGGTATAAGAAACTACCTGAGTTACTAAAACTGAGAGTTTGGGTTGTAGAGCCGTGGTAAGGCTCAATGATCCTAAGATATGGAACATATGGGAAAGAGGTATAGAATGCATTTTCATTGGGTATGCTGAGCATTCGTTCGCTCACAGGTTTTATGTAATAGAACCGAATGACTATGTGTCTGTGCATACGGTTATCGAGGCAAGAAGTGGGAATGCCGAATATGATGATGAAAGATTCACATCTATACCTAGGCCAAAGGATATGAATCCTAGTTTAAAGACTTTAGGTGAAAACGAAAATGTGCTTTCAACTAGCACAGAACCAAGAAGAAGTACAAGAGAAAGAAAGGCCAAGTCTTATGGTAATGGTTTTCAACTTTACTTAGTTGAGGGATCTAGGAATGAAATTAATTTTCAATATCAATATTGTTTCTATGTTGATGAGGATCCAAAGACATATAGTGAAGCAATGGCTTCAATGGATGTTGTTTTTTGGAAAGAAGCCATTCAAGATGAAACTGATTCTATCTTGCAAAATAATACATGGAAATTGGCAGATTTACCCCCTGGTTGTAAAGCTTTGGGAAGTAAATGGATCTTCAAGAGGAAGATGAAGGTGGATGGTACTATTGATAAGTTCAAAGCTAGATTGGTAATCCAAGGCTTTAGACAAAAGGAGGGTATCGACTTCTTTGATACATATGCTCATGTGGCAAGGATATCCACCATTAGATTATTATTAGCACTTGCTGCTATACATAATCTTGTAATTCACCAAATGGATGTGAAGACTGCATTTTTAAATGGTGAATTAGATGAAGAGATTTACATGAAACAACCAAAAGAGTTTGTTATACTTGGAAATGAAAACAAGGTGTATAAATTAATTAAATCTCTTTATGGTCTGAAACAAGCATCTAAACAGTGGCATCAAAAGTTTGATGAGGTTGTATTGTCTAATGGTTTTGTTTTAAACCAAGCAGACAAGTGTGTTTATAGCAAGTTTGATGCTTCTGGAAATGGAGTCATGATCTGTTTGTATGTAGATGATATGTTGATCTTTGGCACTAACCAAGATAAAGTTGATGAAACAAAGGAATTTTTGATAAATTTGCTATGAAGGATATGGGGGAGACTGAGGTGATCTTAGGTATTAAAATCAAACGTGAGAACAAGGGCATTTCAATCTCTCAATCACACTACATTAAGAAGATCTTGGAAAAGTTTAATTTCAAGGATTGTTCTCCAGTAAGTACTCCTATTGATCCTAGTTTTAAATTATTACCTAATAATGGTATTGCAGTATCTCCACTTGAGTATTCAAGAGAAATTGGATCACTTATGTATGCTATGATCAGTACCAGGCCAGATATAGCATATGCTGTTTGAAAGCTTAGTAGGTTTACTAGCAAACCTAGTACTCATCATTGGCAAGCATTAGGTAGAGTATTTAAGTACTTGAAAGGACCCATTGATTATGGTTTGACCTACATTGGATTTCCTTCAGTGATTGAAGGATATTCAAATGCAAGTTGGATAACCAATATGGAAGACCATTCTTCCATAAGTGGTTGGGTATTCCTTCTTGGGGGAGGTGCTATTTCTTGGGCTTCAAAGAAACAGACTTGCATAACTAACTCAACTATGGAATCTAAATTTGTAGCCTTAGATGCAGCTGGTAAGGAAGTTGAGTGGCTAAGAAACCTGATTTATGAGGTTCCATTGTGGCCAAAACCGATATCTCCCATTTCTATCAGGTGTGATAGTGAAGCTACACTGGCTAAGGCATATAGCCAAGTGTATAATGGCAAGTCAAGACACTTAGGTGTGAGACACAGCATGGTTTGTGAGCTCATCATGCATGGTGTGATTTCAGTTGAGTATGTGAGAACTCAACAGAACTTAGCTGATCATTTAACCAAAGGGTTAAGTAGAGATCTCGTGAGAGGATCAGCTGTGGGATTGGGGTTAAAGTCCATCTGAAAACTCTATTGTTAAAATACCCAATTCCCACCTAATATGACGTTAGGTGTTGAATTCAATGTAAAAAGCTTAACATCTAGAGTTTGGAACACAACATTAAATTATCGCAAAGGTATGTGTTCAGATCTGCAAGTTAAGTGAGGTTGAAGTATATCTTCTTAATAGTTCTTTTGAAAAATTGCATTTGCAGGTGCAAGAATAAGAGAGCTACCTATATGAGCATGAAGTTTAGCTGCTTCAAGAAGTTGGGACTTGACTTTGATATGCTTATGAAGGGTAGGGACACAGGCTAGTAAAGATAGTGTCAAATTAGATTTATGTATGTAAATTAATGTGTATATTATCTTCATGTATTCAATATGGATATTAAGGGTTCAATCCTTAGAGATACCCTTAAATTCGAATATTTGGAATGTGTAGTATACTAATGTGAAATTCAATTATCACGATATTTCATTTATGCATTAGTTTGTTTGATTGTTGTGAATAAGTTAGTTAATCTATGATTACACTAAAATGGGGGAGGTTTGTTGGATATTTTAGTGTAATTTGAAATTGCGTATGACATTCAAATAAGAGTGCATGCTTATTTGAATGTCATCGGGCCTAACGGGGGATCCAAAGGGGCAGCGCCCCCTTGGCAGGGGTTCGGGGGCAGCGCCCCCGAGAGAAGCGGGGTCCAAGGGGCGGCAGCCCCTGGCGGGGTCCAAGGGGCAGAGCCCCTGGTTGGGGTCGAGAATGCATTAGAAATTTAATTTCAGGCCAAATATGCATTCGTGGAACTTGAGGGACTAAAGGTGTAATTTACCCCAAGAAGCACTTTTCTGGAAAACTAAAAATACGCTCCTGCGTGAAAGAAATTCGATTTCTTTATCTTCTCAAAATTGCTCAATCAAAAAAATCCATACGAAAATCTAGAATCAATCTGATTTTATCCAATCAAACGTTGGTAGACAGTCCAATTGTTTGATCTGAAAGTGATCACACGACTTCAGATTTATCCAGTAATTTTCGAGAATTCCCCAACACGAAATACACCAATACATATACGCTTATACTAATGTATCATCAAGATTATAACTGCTCCACCTCTCGCAGCTTAAATCTTTAATTTTGGCTCTATGATAGGCGCATGAGAAAGTTATTTCTTTAGTCACCTCCATTAATCTTGACATTGATCTACCAGCATTTTTGAAGATTTTTTCATTTCTGTTTAACTATAGTATCATAAAAATGATCATGTTAGCCATTTTACTTCTACCTTTAGACAATGGCAACTGATTAACCATCTTTAAGAAGCTTGTGACTGCAACTGATTAACCATCTTTAGTAAGTTAGTAAACTGCCACCATATGCTCCATGCAAAAAGACATGAATCTAAGACATGATCTGAAGATTCTTGATCAATTTCATACATTGGGATAATGTGTTAGTGAGTTAAACACCACGTTTCGACAATTGATCAAAAGATGGGATTCTACACGTTTCTGCTCGCCATATGACATTGTCCGCCTTTGGCGCCGCACAACAGTTCAAGTTAAATGAAAAATCATTTGATGTTTGATTTATTTGTGACATTAGGTCGTTCCAAACTAGCTTTGTTGCAAACACAATCTCTGATTTGTTTTCCAAAACCATCTATCATCTTCTTTTGTAATTTTGAACTCATTAAGGATCTTAATTAGATGATAAGTCTCTACCCACTCTGTCATGGTTTGAGGAGGATTTTTCCACTTCCATTCCCATAAAGTGTTATGACCTATAATCCTATAACAGTCAATTACCTTTGCCTTTTTTTTCTTTGCCCCAGGACCAACTTCTCAATGAAAGAGCTCTTTTCGGCGCGTTTCTAAATACACCCTAAAATCTAGGACATAAAGGTTCATCTTGAATCCATGGATCTGTCCAAAATCTAGTCTTATTACCCCTCCCCACCAATGGTAATAATTTATTATTAATGATCATGTTTTTTAATGAGCTCGGTCTCTATTTTTCCGATATTCTTCTATACTCCTGGGATCAAATTCAAGATGGGATTTTTTTTACAATGACTATTACCATGAATAGCTTTGATTGTTTGAGACCATAATTGATTTTCATCTTGTTTAAATCTCCACCACCATTTGATTAAGAGGTCAATATTATAATCTTTGATGCTTCTGATGTAACACCCCGGGCCCAACTGACTGGCAACATACATGGCAGCGAAAACTAACCATCATAAAAGCACACAAGGAGAGAAATCATATGGCATTAAATTTAAATAACAATCCCAGGTATAAAAGTCTAGCCCTAGGTCACAACAGTAATAATCCAGTACAAAATAAATCCATGAGTTTAATAAACATCAAATTAAGTTGTCCAACAATATTTCAAGCTAAGTATTGTCATGTGGTAGTCATGGAACTAGGTCAGCCATAAGAGGTCTCCAACCAAACCAAGCTTCCATCAAGGATTACCTGAAACATACTCAAAAGGATTTTGTGTCAACTAAAAGTTGATGTATTCAAGTACTTAAAGTTTACAAACAAAAGGACTCTTTAGAATCCATAAGTTGATTTTAAAAACATGAGTATCCCTGTTGTGGGGTCACAATCAACCTTGCACTCAGCCCCGGCTAACCTCTTTGAAACTTGTATTAATACCGGTTAATCCCGTAGGGAAAACGAGCCTCAATTAGTGCACCATAACTGCTGGATGGTTCACCTTAGTATCTTATAGTACCTGTTATATGACACAAACGACCCCGTAGGATCTCAGTGTGGTACCCTTCATATTAAGTCATTGGGTCACGATGGAAGGCACTGTGTGTGGGGAATTCCCCAATAGATCTACCCATATAGGACAAGCGGTTCACACAAGAATTAATGATTGTGATACAAGTAAGAGCAGGTTCTAACATTAACCACAACATATAAGTATCACACAATAGCACATAAATAATTTTTGTTCAAACATTTTATGTTTCATCCCAAAAACAGTATTAAAAAGGGGACACTAGAACTCACCTTAAGGTTAGTCAACAGTTCTTCGAGCACAGAAATGATTCAATACTAGAACCCTATCATGAAGATTCAAGTAATAAGCTATATGTTCTTAGGTCATTATAGGTGTAACTAGGTATATTTTTTGGTCACGAGTTCAACTAGCTTCATTTCCTTAAAGTTTGCGTCAAAAAGTTTCCTTTTTAGAAAAGTTAGTGTTTCTTTATGTAAATTGCAAGTTTTTATGATTTTATTCAGTTTGTTAAAGTGATATTAAGTTTACTAAGTATTTCTAGTCATAGGCTGGTCAAATTTTGGTGAAATTGCAGAATTTACAATTTAGTCCCTTAGGTTTCAAAATTATAGTTTTTTACCCTAAAGTTTGTTCTCTTTCATTTCTTGACTCTATATGGACCTTATTAGTTTCAAGAGGTTAATATTATATTATGGCCTATTTAACTCCAATTTTCCAGAATTTAGTTTGGGGAATTTAATACACAAAATTTTAGTTACCGGTTACGGTAAAACCGACAATATAAGCGTCTAGTTTTAAATCTTTTAATTTCAACCCATCACAGTCAAGTATATTTTAAGGAGTTTTAATAAGCTTTATAATCTGTTTAAAATAAGTTTTTGAGTTATATAAGCGATTAGCTTCGTTTCCACCATAAACCGTTTAAAACTCGTTATTACCCGGAACCGAACAACCTAATCCATTTTCTTCCAACTTTCCATCAAAATCTTATCTTGGGGTTTCTAAATTATTGAAATAACATGAATTTATTGGTTATGAGCTTGTTCCACTTTTTTAAAAATTTTATTTAAAAATCTCCCGGTTTAGGCTTATTTTTGTTTAATAAATTCATAGTAATCACATATTAACCCAATAATTCACCAAATCCGATTTTTAACACTAAAATACTTATTTTAAGGACCGGAACTTTTAATCTTGTAACTTTTTATGTTTTGACCACAGTTGAGAATTTTACCACTTTTCGGGTCCTTAATTTCACCCGTTTAGTCCATAATACCACTCCTTTCAACATGTTTATATGTCAAATGTCATGAATTTTCTATGCTTAATATCACTAAAACACTGGAACAAAACATTAGTTCACGGATTTTTATACATCATTTACACATATGTAATCGTAATAGTTTGAGCATAATCGTCACCAAACCCTTTTGTAACTTTTAACCCAGGTTAATATGATGTCATTATCTGTTTTTGAGCAGATTTAATATGGGTTGCAGGGCTTTTCAAAACAGATGGGTTTTTTATGCTAAAACCAATGAAAAAGAGGGTTTTCGGGGTGAAATCAGGTGCACCAACCCTTAGTCCATGTTTATTCTTAAAAGATACCTTATGTGAAGTCGTGAGTTCCCCAAACACAGTGGTGTTTGCCGCAAGTTTTTGCTTTGAACAAGAAAAGTAAGATTTATGGTAGAAAAGAGAGGAAAAACTCAAGAAAGAGCTTTATTCGGGTACAACGATGCGTAGACTCCAGATGTTTCATGTTTTTGGTATGATTTGAAGAGTATGAGAGCTGTTGGTTCACGAGCTTGAGCTGAAACCTCTTGTTCTTGCAAGAACCTTGCGTAAAAGCTCACTAAATCTCACTTTCTAGCTTGTTTTGCACTTGGTCGATGTTGGGTTGATGCTAATCTTCGAAGATTTTGCTAGAATGGAGGAGAAATGTAGAGAAGGTGGTGTGTGGGTGATTTTTCTTTTATTCTTTTGTTGTAATTTTATTATGTGGTGTAATTTGTAGTGTAGTGTAGTATTGAAGGTGGTAATTTCTAGTTCATAAGTTTGTAAGTGTAACAACATATGTATTTTACTATGTAATTTTATTTTATTTTTGTTGTAATTTTATTATGTGCCGTAAATGTGTGTGTGTATACACATAATTGATTTGTTTTATTTTATAGTTCTATGATTAGTATATATTTAATATTTTTCTGAAACACTTAATAATTTCTACACTAAGGCGAGACATAGAGGAATCTTATAAAGCAATTAAGCAGGTAAACAATTATGATGGAAGAATGAAATAATAAAATGAAATAATGCCAGATTAAATTAAAGTTTAAAGTTAGAACCTAGAAGTCGGTTGTTACATTCTCCCACCGTTTGAGAAATTTCGTCCTGAAATTTTAGCTTCAATTAATTTCTGAATGGGTGGGCTTGAAGAGGTGTGAATACTCCTTTCTCATCTCATCTTCTCGTTCTCAAATGAACTCGGGTCCTCGCCTTGGGTATACGACTTCGCCTAAGTTTCTTGACCAACCGGTGAGTAATCTCTATGGGATCCTCTATGAAATTTAATTTGTTAATAATTCTAGCTTCTTTCAATGGTAACTCCAAGACTTTGTCTACTAAACACTTCTTTAAGTCAGACACATGAAAAGTGTCATGTATGTAGCTCAACTCTTGAGGTAGCTTTAATTGATACGCTACCGGGCCAACTCTTGACAGTATTTCAAATGGTCCAATGTATCTTGGGCTTAGTTTGCCTTTCTTGCCTGCAGGACCGGTGAAGGGTATGCACTTACAACACAACAACACAATGAGGAGAGTTGCTTAGAACACTTAACAGATCAAATAGGAAACTGGTTAACTTGTTAATGAAAGATGCTCAGAACACAAGTAAAAGTGAGACAGAACAAGATTGCAAACAACTCAAGTATTTGGTTTTCAAGAATGCTGTATATTGCTTCTCAAGTTCTATTACAAGTTACAAAGCATCGATGGAAAGTTACAAGTACTTGAGATACTTTATACTACATCCTACAGCCGGCCATACTTTGAAGGCCAGCTGGATACAATTGACTAGACAACTAGAAAATCAAATGTAGAGTCAAAAGGCATATCTGCCTTTTGACTTGTGACTATGACATGCCATAGCTCACATCCTAATATATTACAAAAAGGATAAAAGTACATAAAGTAGAAAGCATGGACTTAAGACCTCAATGTACAGTTACCAAAAGCATGGACCTTTCACCAACTCATGTAAGTTGGTGACTTTACAGAGTTGCAACGGAAAGGTGGTCCAGCTTTATGGTAAAGTACATCAGATAAAGGCATATCTCTAAAAGTCTTCGAAAGAAATCTGTATTCACACTTTGGCTTCGGAAGACTTTGTCTTTGAAGCTTCGGAAGACTTCACTTTTGGCTTCGGAAGACTTCACTTTTGGCTTCGGAAGATATTGGTCTTGGCTTCAAAAGATTTTACACTTATAATATTTCTAGTGCATGGTGTAAAACTTCCGAAGCATTTCTACTTCTGTTCTTTAGTCCATGCTTGCAGAGAGACTTTGGATGTTTTGGCTGCATCAGACTTATAGGAATCCTTACAAACTCCCCCTAGGCTGATGCTACCAAAATATTTAGAAGATCTTCAGATGTTTGTAGTCTTCAGCACAATGATGACCATACCCTTCTTCATTAGATGGTTAGGATCATTCAGTCTCTCATAATATCTTCTCATCTTAAAGAGATCATGCAGAGGTAAATTATGTCTTGCCATGTATAGACATTCTCAACACCTTGATCTCTAATCACATGCCATCTCTCTGGATTAGTAGTGAAGGTCCAGGATAAGATGGGTGTCTTAGCTTCAAGAGGAGCCACTTAGTTTGGAGTTGATTGGGCTGCCTCTTCATCCACTTCCTCAGGTTGATCTGACTCAGCCTGAGGTGTAGAGGTGGATGATTCAGGCTTCTTCTTCTTAGACTTTGGTTTAGAAGCTATCCTCTTCTTCCTCTTAGAAGACTTTAACTGAGAAGAGTGGTCTGCAGCACCTTGTTGATCATCCTTGTCTTTCTCAGTTGGGTGTTCCTTCCTTACATGTTCAGAAGAAGAGGGAGTTTGACCCTGCTGTGGATCAGAAGATGAAGCTTGCTGAGGCTCAGCAGGAGGTCCAAGTTGTGTTTTCTCAGGTTGTTCAACCTTAACCTCCACTTCAGGTGGGATTTGACTTGGAGGAGAGTATAAGTCAATAAGCTCTCCACTCTTGATTTTCTGCTTGATTGCCCTGATATGCTCATCCATTGTGGATAGAGACATAGGGACAAGTCTCCTTCCGGAGAATCCATACAGCTTCAAGAAGATCATCATCCTTTGTCTGTCAGCAGACTTTTTCATACTCTTTTGGATAATAGCTCTTGACTTTGCAGCATCTTTCCCCATCTTTCTATTTGTTGCCTTTTGTTCTTTGAGCACTTAAAGTTCAAGTTGTTTGAGATACTCAAATTCAATGTACTCAAAGGACAAGGGATGAAGTGCAGATGCCTAGTAGAGACCTGTGGCACTCAGGTAGTTGATCATGTTTTGCCTATCTGTTTCCTTGTCTACCTGAGGTTCTTGTGTAGCAGCCACATCCTCTTGCACAGGACTTTCCTGAACTAGGAAGAGAGTTGGAGCATGCTTGTATAATCTTTTCTGTCTCTTCTCTTCTTTGAATTGGAGAAGTAATCTTGCATCCTCTTTTTCTTTCATCTCTCTTGACACTTCCATGTCAGCCAGTTCATTTAATTGCTCTAAAGGGAGAGATATAATCTTATCTATGTCATAGTTCCTGGTCTGCAGGTAAGTAATCCTGACTGCCCTCAACTCATCTTCTTGAGTGTTTGGTCTGGGGGCAACCCTGATTGCAGCTTGCATAAATCCTGAAGACCCAGAGGAACTTTCTCCCTTTAGCTTCCTCTTCCTCTCTCTCTCATCCTCCTCAATCTCCTCAAGAGTCAAAATCCTTTTCCATTTGTCACCCACAGACCTTTGTGACTCTGGGTGGATAGAGGTTTGGACTTTATTGCTTGGTGTAGCATCCAAGCTTTGGCCAGAGAGAGGTTGTGAGACACCTTCACCAGCAGGTGTTTTACTGAGGGAATGAATTTCTGAAGCAGTTGTTGGTGTGACAGGGCTCTCAGGCTCTATCACTGGGCCTTCAGCCAAGGTTTTCCCTTTGAAGCTAATCTCAGGGTCTGCCTTAACATCCAGTTGACTAATGACATTACCTGATTGCCTTTGTCTCCTTCTAAGGCTGAACTCTTCAGTAATTCTGTCTTGAATCCTGAGTGCTAACATGTCCGCTTGTCTTGATTTGCTTGGGTTGACAAGTGGCATGTTGATCAGGTCAAGACCTTCATAGTAGTCCATAGTCTGAAAATTGAACACTTCTTGCTGCCCTTGAGCTCTGTGAAGAATGAGGGCTCTTCTATCAGCATCATACCTCCACCCAATAATGTAGTTTGAAGTTCCTTGAGGTGGAGATGACACAGCCCTTAGAATACCTTCTTCAAAGAGACTCTTAATGACAAAGTCAATTATGTCCACATTAATGTGAACTTGAGGAAGTTGCTGAGTATGCACAGTTGCAAGTGAGGATGGTGAATCCTTAATGTCCATACTCCCTGAAGAACTCCCAGGTTCTGACTGTAATGACTTTCTCCTTCTTTTTGGTAGCATCACCCTCTTGCATAGGTGAGCTAGAGGTTAGATCAACCACATTCACAGGTTCTTGTGATCCTGGTTGAGCTCTTCTTAAAGGTCTCCCAGCTAGTTTTTCCCTGAGATAAGATATCTCAAGTTGCTGATCATTGACCCTATTATGCAAGGCAGTCACCTGAGATTGAAGGTGACTAACCTTGGAGACTAAATAGGAGCATGTTTTTGATAGTTTTTGCACCTTTAGTCTCAGATTCCCCTCTTCTTCATCAGAAGAATCATTGGGGGATGAGATGATTGGACCAAAGTCCTCTCTCTCACCACCAACCTCAGGTTCTTGCCTGCTGGATTTCCTCTGCACATTGACATCCTCAGTTGAGGTGTCAATGGGCTGAGTTGCCATGGTTGAGGTCTTAATGATGTAATCACTTACAGAAGTGAGAGCCCCTTCCATATGGATATCCTGAACAGGTTCAGAAGTATCCACCTCAGTTAAGGGTGACTGATGTGGGCTAGACAAAGGAGACTCAGGAGTACTCATCTCTCTTTGAGTAGGGGAGGAGTAGAGAGACTCATGGTACCCACTGAAACCTAAGTCTTCATCAGTATAGAATGAGAGGTTGGGAATGGGTTGATTTAAGTCTAATGGCTAGGGATGGTAACTGTCCCCTGAAGGTTGTTCACTTGAGTGTTGAGACTCAGAGTGAAGGCTTAAGGCAGTTGGGCTTGTGAGCTCATCAGGTTGAGGATGAGGAACCTCAGTCCTGATTGTAGAAGAGATGGGAATGGTTTGCTCCTCAGGGTAAATGGGAGCTCTAGTGTCCACTTCCTCTTGTATGGGTGGGTATATGGGGGCCTGCACAGACTCAATAGCTTGAGCAGGGGTTCGTTTGGATTTTCTTTGGTAGGTGAGGGTGACTTGGGGCCTTTTTGGTGGTTGAGAGGTAGAAGGTGTGGGTTCAACACCAGCTTGTGTTGCTAGGTTGTCACCTTGAGCAATGAGCTCTAACATTTTTGAGACTAGGGCTATTTCTACCCCTGAGAAGCCTACAGTTGGCTTCTTCATAATTTTAAAGATGTCGGGCTTCATCTGTCCCAATTTAAGAATATTATCTGTTTCCCTCAACTGTAAGCCCAGTTCACAGTTTAGAATGTGTTGAACATATCTAGGAAACATATAATACTCTAAGGAGTCCAAGTTAGCAAGCAAATTTGTATAAACAAATTGAAAGTACATGAACTTGACCCCTTGAACCATTCCATGTACTATGAAGGAGAGATCCTCAGGAATCTGGTCCCACCCTCCATGCTTGTTTGACAAGTTGTGGATAACCACATGAAGCGGGTATTTCCACTGGGATGAGACCTTCCCTTTCCTGAAGGTCTTTACAGAGAAATCTCCCTCATAGCCCAGCTGCTCAAAGGAATGATTTACAGCTTCATTTGGGAAGGACAACTCACCTTCTTCATCATCCAGCTGCAAATGAGTGTTTATGATGGCTGGAGTGATGAAGATTGTCCTCCCTTGCACTGTGATAAACAGTGCCTTCTCCCCATCCATAATGACCTCTTGGCAGGTCTTCCACAATTTAAGCTTCAGAAGATATTTCGGAAATTTCTTCCGAAGATAAAATTACTGAAGCAATTATTTGTTTACTAAGACATAAACTACTTTCGAATGTAATTTTAAATCATCCGAAGAGATCATGATTTTCAAAAATCTAAGAAAAGTCTTTTGAAAAGATTTTTCTTCCAAAGAAAACAAAGGGCTTATGAAGGTGATATAATAGACAACTTAGGATACACAAGTTTTAGAAATAAATATGATTAAGTTTTAAGAAAAGCTATTCAAAGTTAATCAAGCTGATACAAGATATTTAAATCTCTGCTCACCAAAAGCTTTGGTGAACAGATCAGCATATTGTTCATTTGTGTTAACTTTGACTAGTTTGATTAATCCCTTTTCAAAGTTATCTCTAATAAAATGATACCTGATGTTAATATGCTTTGTCCTTGAGTGCTGCACAGGATTCTCTGTGATGGAGATAGCACTATTGTTGTCTATGCGGATGGGAGTCTCTTTAAAGTTAAATCCATAGTCCAGCATCTGATTTTGAATCCAAAGCACTTGAGCATAGCAACTTGTAGAAGCAATATATTCAGCCTCAGCAGTTGATGCAGACACACAGGATTGTTTCTTGCATTGCCAAGAGACTACTCTTCCACCAAGAAATTAACATCCCCCTGATTTAGAGTTTGCAGTCATGTTGCAACCACCATAGTCACTATCTGTATAAGCATACAGATTAAAGTCAGAATTCTTTGAATACCAAAGGCCAAGTGATGGAGCACCTTTAAGATATCTTAAAATTCTTTTGACAGTGACCAGATGTGACATTTTGGGGTTGGCTTGATATCTAGCACAAATACATGTAGCAAACATGATATCTGGCTTGCTAGCTGTGAGGTACATAAGAGACCCAATCATTGCCCTATAAAGGTGTTCATCAACACACTCCCCCTCAAGATCAGGTCCAAGGGAGTGATTTCTGGCTATGGGTGTTTTAGTAACCTTACAATCACTCATGTTAAACCATTTAAGTATGTCCTGTACATACTTTGACCGACTTATGAAGACGCCATTGTCAACTTGCTAAACTTGAATTTCTAGAAATAAATTGAGTTTCCCCATGGCACTCATTTCAAACCTGTCCTTCATCAGCTTCTCAAAGTCTTTGCAGTGCTTTGGATTAGTTGACCCAAAGATAATGCCATCTACATATACTTGAACTAGCATTATGTCATTTCCTGTTCCTTTGATGAAGAGAGTTCCATCTATAGTACCTCTTTTGTAGCCATCTAAAGATACTGAGATAGAGTCTCATACCACTTTCTTAGTGCTTGGTGCAGCCCATATAGAGCTTTATCCAGCCTGCAGACATAATCAGGATTATCAGGATATGCAAACCCAGGTGGTTGTCTGACATATACCTCTTCATCAATCACCCCATAAAGAAAAGCACACTTGACATCAAGTTGGTAGACCTTGAAATTCTTGGATGCAGCAAAAGCTAGGAATATTCTAACAGCTTCAAGTCTTGCCACAGGAGCAAAAACATCTGTATAGTCAATTCCTTCTTCTTGAGTATATCCTTGAACAACTAGTCTTGCCGTGTTTTTGATGACAAGTCCTCTATCATCCTTCTTGTTCCTAAACACCTATTTGGTTCCTATGATAGTCTTCCCTTGAGGAAGAGGACATAGGTTCCAAACCTTTTGCCTTTTGAATTGAAGCAGCTCCTCTTGCATAGCTTCAACCCAACTTCCATCCTTTAGAGCCTCATCAGTTTTCTTTGGCTCTATCTGGGACAAGAAACAAGAGTGAAGACAAACATTTGCTTCATGGGTTTGTCCTCTTGTTCTCACCCCTGAATCAACATCTCCAATGATGTTTGTGGTAGGATGAGACTTGTGGATCCTTAGCTGAGGGATCACAGCAAGTTGCTTAGACAGATTTGTCAGCATCAAGAAATTCTTGATTACTTTCACCACCATCATTTTCTCCAACATTTGAAGCTCTTTCTTCTGAGTTTTGTGCCTCTAAGCTGGAATTTGAAGGCAACCAAGAAGCATCAGCAGGATTTGTCATTGATGTGCTGGTGGAAGCTTCATTTGCAGGAATAGTTACCACTGGAGCTGAGGATGTGTAACCTGAGGGTCTTCTTAGCTCAAATCTTTGGTCAGGATCACCTGTTGGTAATATATTTGTAGATCCTGAAACATTCTCACAAGATTTGTTAAAACCGTTGGTAACTAAATCAAGATCAAATAGCCAATCCGGACCAGAACCTTTCACACTGGGAGTGTGCTCATTGAAAGTCATATTGGCTGACTCCTCAACTACTCTAGTTCTGAGATTGTATACTCTATAAGCTTTAGCTTGAGAAGAGTATCCAATAAAGTGTCCATCATTTGATCCCTGGTATTCAAGATGGTGCAAGGACATCCAGAAACCTGAGAAAACCAATGAAGGGTTTTCTCTTGTGCCAAAGTTCATAAGGAGTCTTACCATGTGTCTTAACCACTAAAACTCTGTTTTGAACATAGCAAGCAGTGTTTACTACCTCTGCCCAGAAGGTGATGGGCAGTTTAGAGCCAGACAACATAGTTCGTGCAGCTTCAATTAGTGTCCTGTTTCTCCTCTCAGCAACACCATTTTGCTGAGGAGTCCTAGGAGCACTATATTGTCTTGTAATATCTTTTTCATCACAAAATGTATCAAGGATTTGATTCTTGAATTCAGTTCCTTGATCACATCTTATGGTTTTGATCTTGTGATCACATTAATTCTTAATCTTTAAGATGAAATTCTTCAGAATCTCAGGAGTCTCATCCTTAGCTCTAAGAAAGAAGACCCAAGTGAATCTTGTAAAATCATCTGTGATCACCAAACAATAAGAGGTCCTTCCTAGACTCATTACACTGGTGGGGCCAAAGAGATCCATATGTAATAAGTGTAGGGGATTAATGATGGAGTTTCTTTCCTTTGGCTTGTGAGATACCTTGTGTTGCTTCCCTTTTAGGCATGCAACACAGTGGTCATCACTTGTAAACTCTTTCTTTGGTATTCCAGTTACCAAATCATTCTTAATTAATTTATTCATATTTTTAAAGTTTACATGGCACATTTTATATGCCAGAGGAAAGATTCATCATTATTTGCTTTAGATAGAAAGCAGGAAATTTCTCCTGAGGGAGATGTTTCTTGCAAGTCCATCTTGTACATGTTCCCTTTCCTGGGGGCTCTGAGCAAGATGTGCTCATGAGGAATGACCACCCCAGGTCTGAGAACAATGCACTGATACTCAGTAAAGAGCATGTTATGACTCTGATCACAAAATTGGGATACACTCAAAAGTTTATACCCAAGCTCCTTGACAAAGTTTACCTTCTCAATGCTGAGCTTACCATTTGTGACCTTGCCCCTTCTAGTAATGTAATCTCCTGCATCTCCTCCAAAAGCAACTAGTCCTCCATCAATTCTTTCAAACTTTTGGAGTAGTGACCTATTGCCTGTCATGTGTCTGGAACAACCACTATCACTGATCCATACATTTCTGTTTGTCTTGAGTTGTTCCTGCACAAAAGAGATGATTAGTTACATTTGGAAACCCAAGCCTTATTGGTCTTGGGCTCATCAAAAGAAGTTGAAGACAATGCAACAGTAATTGATCCTATAGTCATGCTAGAGGGATCATTTGCTGATGTTGATGAAGAACTTTCAGCCGCTTGGTCTTTCATTGAGTTCCATACCACCTTTGGAAGCTTAGACTTCACCTTCAATACTTCAGAAGTTTTGATGACTTCGGAAGTTTTGATGACTGACCCTTCAGAAGATCTTGCTTTCACTGCAGTAGGCTTCAGTGCTTCGGAAGTATTCCTTTCTTCCGATATCAAGTTTTATTCCGAAGGCAAGTTTCCACTTGTCTTCTTCTTTATTTTGGAGCTTCTGAAGGAAACAGATTTTCCTTTCGAAGCTTGCTTCTTCTTCTCCAAAATCTAAGAAGTTTCTTTCTTGGTCATGTGGAGAGTACTCCTTGGATTGTAGACACAATCCTTAACAGGATGAGAGGTACTCCAACACATAACACAGTCCATTTTCTTCTTTCTAGGAGTTCTTCTTTGTGAACAAGGCTGAACTTGATCACTTTCCTTCTCCATCTTTACCTTTGCAGATGCTGGCAATTCCTGTGGGGTTAGAACTACCTTTGGAGCAGGATGGTTCAGGTTGTACAACAGCAATGCACAACTGATCCGCCTTATTCTTGATGATGGGATGATTTAGACATGAACTAGAACTCTTGTTGATGGAGTTCAAGTTTGTGTCTTCAGCCTTTACTACTTCAAATCCTACAGAGATGAAGACTTGTTTCTGTGCAGAATTGAAGGTAGCCTTGATCTCTTGAGCCTTTTTGGACTTTCTTTTGGCCTTCCTGATCAAGTTCTTTCTTCTTGACTTGGTCATCCCAACATCTTTGCTCTCCTCAAAGGAATGGTGACCCTTCTTAGAATGCTCTTCTTCACTCTTCTCAGAGCCATTCTCCACCATCTCCTCTCCATCCTCTTCAGTCACAGGATCTATGAGGGGAAGCTCATCTTCACAAGTTCCACACCTAGGAGATCTTATCGAAAAGATTGTGTGTGGAGGAGCTATCTCACAAGATCCTAGTCCCTGCTTATTTTGATAACAAACTTTTGCATGCAAGGATGAGGATATTATGTTCTTGAAGGTCTCTTCTTCAAGAACACATTTTTCTGCCTTGGCTTTGCTCGTATTCAGTTAATTTAGTAATGAGATCTTTGATCTGAGTCCTGTAGTTTGTATGCTCATGTTTAAGAGTTGAAATGGTTTTCTATAAGTCCTCTATCTTTAGTTTATAATCATTTTCAACTCTTTTAAAATAAGCTTTAAAAATATTTAAGGACTATTTCTAAATTATAGGACATGTATCTATTAACTTTAGCAATGCATTCAGGAGTAAAAAAAATGTTCCAATACCTTGGCATCATCGTGGTCTGCCATGAGTGCTTGGTTTGGAGATGCATCTTCTATTTGAAAGCTCCAGTCAAAGCCTCCTTCTTCAACAGCAACTGCAGCTTGCTGATTTGGCTTCTCATTCTGGGGGGCTTTCTCAGTGTAGTTTGGTCTGGTTTGTGCTTGGCCACTATTCGTCCTTGGTGCCTTACACTCTCTTGCAAATTTTCCTATCTGGTTACAGTTGTAACACTTTACTTTGCTTTTGTCAGCCCAAACTTTCCACTGGCTGCATTGCTTGGAAACTTTCCCCATGTCCTCTTGTAGAACTTCTTGGCTCTATGAGTGAGAAGAGCCATCTGCTGGACTATCTCCATGTACTCCAGATCATCTGGATGGATACAGTCCAAATCTTCAAAAGTGAAGAGAAAGTTGCCTGAAGTTTCATCAGCGGAGACAAAAGCATGAGAAGAACTTGTCTCTTGGAAAGGACTTCCTTGAGTTGGAAAGGACTTCCTTGAGTGTAGCTTTCTCTTGGAGTCTCTGGGAAGCTGATGAAAGGACCCTTTTGTGAGTTGTCAGGGAAGCATATAAGATGATGCTGTGGTTCAATGCTTTCCCTTTCAACCACATGAAGGGCTGAACTCAGTTGATTGCTGGAGTTACCAGATGAGTTTTGCATGTTCATCTCCATCTGGTAGCCACTAAGAATACCATACAACTTTGTGAGAGTAAGAGTCTTAAGGTTCTCAGTCCTCTTGATAACAACACAATAATGCGTCCATTGTCTAGGAAGAGAGGACATAAACTTCCTTACAATGTCCCTATTCTCAAGAGTTACTCCAACATCCATTAGAGTATCCACAATCTCAACATACCTGAAGTATTGTTGAGTTATGGTTTCACCTGCCTTGAAGGTGAAGTTTTCAAACTGTTGCTTCAGGAGATCCTTCTTGTTCTCCTTTGCTTCAGTAGACCCCTCATACATCAGCTTCAGTGCCTCCCATAGTTGCTTGGCAGTTTTGCACTACTTGAAGCCTCTGTAGATGGAGTTTGGAAGAGCAGTTTGAAGGGCTGTCATGGCTTTTTGATCAATCTCTATTCTCTATCTATCTGCTTCAGAGTAATTAGCCACATCCTGTTGGAGCTGTAAAAGATAGTTTATATTATCAACACAGTGAAAGTCAATAAAAGTCAACGTCACGGTCAAAGTCAACAAAAGTCAAACCCGACACGTTCGAGACGAGGAACCGAGACGAGACGTTGAAGATTTAAATGACTAGGAGCTTTATTGTAATAAATATATTTTGTGTGAACAAAATATATTTTATCTTATTTTTAGTCATTTTTATGCGTAATATGTAATTTTGTATTAATTAGCCTAAGTCTAGGGGGTTAAGTGCAATTAGTGAATATTAGTCTAGACTATAAATAGGTTAATTGTCATTAGTGTTTGTTGATGGTTGTATAACCAATTGATTGGGGGTTTTCATATTATTCAGATTATATGCAATCAATATAGATCAAAAGGGGTTTTATTGTGTTTATCATTATTTTGATCTAATTCTTCATGATTTGATTCAAGTTTGATCATCCTTGATTTACAATTTGGTATCAGAGCCATTTTGGATCAAATTCACTGAAGATTTGAAGATTTTAAAGAGAGAAGTTGAGGTTTTAGTTGTTTTTGTTCAATATCAAGTTTTCATCAATTTTGGATCAGATTTGAGTGTTATTGATATGGAAATTAATTGAAGTTTGCTTATTATTGGTTGGGAAAGCTATGTTATCATCAGATTTCAAATCCATTGAGTTTGGGCGATTTCAGATTGATTTCGTGTTGAAAAAACTTTTCAGCTTCGTCCAGCGAAACTACGAGTTCTTCCAGCGAAACTGCATGTTCTTTCAGCGAAACTACAAGTGTTTTACACTTTGTAGTTAATTTCAGCACCTCAGCGAAACTAGTGATCTTGAACGAAAGTTCAACAGTGCTTGTGGGTGATTTACAAGCGACATTGCTGCCGAAAGTATCATTGAACGAAAGTTCAAGCTTGTTTCGTGCGAACTTATCAGCGAAACTAAGTCATTTCTGACATTCGGCTAGCGAAACTGTTGCCGAATTTTCCAGCGAAACTACAGTCGGCTCAGCGAAACTAGCTCTGCGAAACTATAATTTCGGCGAAACTATCATTTCTTCAGCGAAATTCGAATGTTAAAGATGACTTTTTCCCCCTAGTTGGGATTAATTGAGTTCATTCTGATAAAGAAATTTTCACTGATTTTGAAACTGCTTGACCCCAGTTGCTAAGATTTTCTAGCGTGACATTTACAAATAATATTTTTCCCGGGGGAGAATTATTCTAAATTTTTTGGAAAGAATATTTTTGGGACGATTAATTGTTTAAACAAAATAACAATAAAAATGGCTTTTGCAGAACTAATTAAATCCTTCGAATCTGATGATCTCACAATTGCACAATGTCGGTTTGATAATTTTGCAGCTCTAAAGAATGAAACGATGTCTGATTTTGTTGATCGTTTTCTGTTGGTGGCAAGTAATCTGAAGAAGTTTGATGCCCAATTAGGAAATCATGAACAAGTTCTAAGATTGCTTGATTCCCTCCCATCAGAATGGAGCTCACACGGCAAGTCGATTAAAATAGATAGAGGTTTTCAGGATTACAAACTAATGGAGGTGATCAACAAACTGAAAGAAATGGAGTTGGATATCAAACGTCGTGAGTACTATGAAGCAACATATCTAACTCCAAAGATCACTTCAAACTCCAAAGAGAAACTAGAAGAGAGATCAGATTCTGGCACCAATTCAGACGGTTTACCGAAACCTGAAACTAAAGAGGTACAAGAGGAGCTTAAGCAGACATCAATGGGTAAAGGTGGAGCTGAGTTGAATGCGGAAGTTTGTGATGCTGAGAAGGAAGAGGAATGGAAGCGAAATACCAGAGTTTGCAACTGTGAGAAGGCTCTTACTGCTGAAAGAGTCATCCTAGATCTTCCATACGAGACAGTTCAGGATATGTGTTCTTCTGCTTGTCAAATTCGTTTATTGGGTGTGTATAAAGCTAATAGGTTACTTTTAGATAACCAAAAGGAGTTAACCACCATAAACGCAGAACTTAAAAAGAATGAAGCCAAGTATTTCATAAAATTAAATGAAGCTTTAAACGAAATGATCATTTAAAACGAACTCTTCTTGAAAGAAATGTTGAAATTAATCTTTTTAACAAAAGAGTCACTTTGGCTGAATTTGAAACAAGCAAGCTTAAAACAAAGCTTGATAGATGGACCATATCTGGAATGAAACAGGAAGAGCTACTTTGTAAACAGAGGGGAGCTAGGATTAAAACGGGAGTGGTTTGTGGTGAAAATCCATACGTCTATCCTCCTCCTAGCACCCATTGTTACTCTCCTATGCCTCAACATCATCCATCTAATGATTTGATTGAAGCTGCAGAAACTAATAGTTTAAATGCAGGTTTAAGCAACGTTAATCTTAAAGAGGTTAGAGATGTGCAGGATTCTCCTGTTGGTTTGGGATTCCTCAGGCAAGGGTCTGATAAGAAGATTAATGCTGATTCCACTTCTGATGCTCCAACACCAATTTCAGTTGCTTCTCCAACTTTCTTCAACAAATTCAAATCAGGTAACATTCCTTCGTTTGTTCCCGTCAGGTTTGTCAAAGAAGGAACAATTGTTGAATCATCAGACAATCAGAATCATATAAGCGAAGCCAACACAATAGGAGGTGTCAATCAAGATCCTTTGGAAGCAGATCTGTGTATCGAGACTGGGTAAGCTCAGATGATGAATCAATCATAGAGGAGCGTGTTGGTTCCTCTCATATCAAGATACCTCCTGACAGTGTCAAGTCTCAAAAGCTTCCTAAAATTGAATCAAAACCGATACGGATCTCTTCTCCAACTGCAAAACAAGCCACTCAACCAGTGAAGATCTCATTCCCTGTTTTGCACAGGAAACTTCAGAACAAGCAAGAATCTGCTACAAGCTCACAGCAATCCTCATCACCACCTGCACAACACGGGACTACAAAGAATCAAAAGCCTTTCAAGGCTTGTTTTGAGTGTGGAAAAGAAGGTCATGTGGTAAAGAAATGCCCTCAAAGACTTGCTACGGATGGTAAAGGCAAAACGAATTGCTTCTCCACATGTAAGTGTACAAAGAATGTTCCAGATAGTAAAGGCAACACGGGTTGCTTCTCTGGATCAAGAGGTAAGAAGCACACATCTTTGAATGGTTGGATGAGAAACCCTCTATCCAAACCTTTTCATGTGAAGCCAGTTTCACATTATTCAAAGATGAAAATGACCTTAGGTTTAAAACCAAATTGTTTTCCTTCTGGTCCTAAACAAAAAATGATTTCCAAATTTAATTCATTCAAATCTAAATTAATTGAACCGACACAAATTTGGCAAATTAAAAAGAAGGATACAAATATTCCCGATGGTTCAAATGGTTGTATGCAGAAGCAGGTTTCTTATATTGATGAAAAAGGAACTTCCAGGACTATGATGGCCTGGATTTCCCTTTCTAACTAATCTGTTTATGAGTGCAGGAACAATTCAGGAGGACTGTTAGTAATCCGGTTTACTGACAGGGATTGTTCCTAATTCAAATTTGAGGCGGAACAAACAGGTTAAGGTCATGGTATTACATCCACCATCTGGATTTTTATTTGCATTATCACAGTTCTCACTTCACAATCATTGCATATTTCTTGATAATTCATTTCTTATCTTGATAATCAGTGTAGTTTGGAAGACCTTCTTTGATAAATTTTTCTTTTTGTACAGTTTTATAAACAAATTTAGTTAAAAAAAATAAAAAAATATATAAAAAAATATAAAAAATTTTGCAAAAATAAAAATTTAGGGGGAGAGCAAAAGTAAATAAAAATGAAAAGAGAACTTGGAGAAAAATGAAAAGAAAATTGGGAACTTGATTCGAGATGACTGAGAAATGATTGTATATCATGTTGAAATGCTTGTTTCTGCATGACTTGAGTTTTTAAAATGAGAAATGATAGTAACTTATGTTGTTATCTGATTTACATCTTATTTTTAATTGCAAATAATAGAAAAACAAATAGATTCTTTAATGATATGCTCGGTAGACTCAGCCTGAAGAATAAAGTAGACAGCAGCATAATGATTTAAATTAAAACATCATGATTAAGGATGTCTGGATTTACGCAATCCTTTTGGCCTGCACAAAAACTAAGTCCCGACAAAAATTGGATTGAGAATTGATCTTTCACCCACCATGATATAAATCATATATGTCATATCTTTGAGCCATGTCTGGTGTATTTATGTGTCTTGTGTTTGTGCTAATCTCCTCTGCTGTACGAAAGTACTGACCTGGAGTGATGATCTCCTCTGCTGTACGATGGTACTGACCTGGAGCTCTCATCGGCACATGATTAAATGGTCATCTCCTTTGTTATACGTGAGTATAGACCTGGAGCTCTCACCATTTTGGTCTAAGTATTGTCAAATCATCTAAACGATGAATTCATTACAGAATGTAATATTCTGTCAATAATCACTTGCACACTAATGCACAAGCCTTGCTCTGTAAAGATCGTTACAAAGTTCAAGAAATCCTGAGGTTGGGTGAGGGTTTTTGCCAAATGATTGTGGGGTCCTAGCATTCTAAAGCATTTAATCAAACCTTAACGAATCATTTACTGCTTGTTGAAAAAGATAGGGCATGAGTTTAAGTGGACAAACATATCAGCAATCGTTATTGATCTGTTTGAGAATTTCAAAATCATTTAAAGAGTGTGATTAGATTCAGTTATCAGTGTGATCTCATTGCTTGTCGATGATTAAATTCATCTTTGTGCTAAAGTATATCTTGAGGATATGATCTCATGATCGATTCAGTTCTCGGTTTTAAAAAAAAACAAAAAACAAAAAAAAACAAAAAACAAAAAAAATAATAGATAAAAAAAATGTTATAATAAATATATATAATAAAGATATTATTTTTTAAATTTTCATTCAAAATTTCTTTAGGTCTTCCATATTATGCTGATTACATTTTATTATTTTTCATGCATTTCATAGAAATTGAGCACAAACGAACACGGGTTCGCTTGTTTTCAAACACAGATAAACACGGGTTTATTTTGTTAAAATGAAATGATCTAATTAGAAATGTCGAGATTGTGTTTGTGAATGTGTTTTAGATTTTTGCTGTAATTGATGGCCGATCATCATTTGAGCAATGTACCTGATCAGAGAACCTGTTCCTCAAGTTTGCAGAAGATACCGAGCTAGGAATCCTCCTCTTACATCTTCTGAAGCACTCAAGATTAGAGATTTGAGAAACCTGTTCCAATACCTTTGTAAAGCTTGCACTCGAAAAGGGGGAGCATATAAATAGGGGGAGCTTATGAGATGAAAAATCTTTCTCATCAGATTCAGAGAGATTCAAATTGAAGATCTTTCTAGTGTTGACTTCTCGATGCTGATTTCGTTTGAAGACGTTGATAATGATAGACTAAGGGGGAGTATTGTTGGAGCTGTAATAGATAGTCTATATTATCAACACAGTGAAAGTCAACAAAAGTCAACGTCACGGTCAAAGTCAACAAAAGTCAAAGCCGACACGTTCGAGACGAGGAACCGAGACGAGACGTTGAAGATTTAAATGACTAGGAGCTTTATTGTAATAAATATATTTTGTGTGAACAAAATATATTTTATCTTGTTTTTAGTCATTTTTATGCGTAATATGTAATTTTGTATTAATTAGCCTAAGTCTAGGGGGTTAAGTGCAATTAGTGAATATTAGTCTAGACTATAAATAGGTTAATTGTCATTAGTGTTTGTTGATGGTTGTATAACCAATTGATTGGGGGTTTTCATATTATTCAAATTATATGCAATCAATATAGATCAAAAGGGGTTTTATTGTGTTTATCATTATTTTGATCTAATTCTTCATGATTTGATTCAAGTTTGATCATCCTGAATTTACAATTCCTTCGAAATCATACCACCACCAGTAGCAGAAGTGGTGCTTGGTATGTAAGGTCCATCAACAACAGAGTCCCACATCCTGGAGTCTTGAGACTTGATGAAGCCTTCCATTCTTTGACACCAAGTATCAAAGTCTTCAGGAGTGATCAGTGGAGACTTTGTCATAGTTCTAGTTTCCATATTAGCTTTGGTTATAGCTTCCATTTGAGTTGTTAAGTATTTTGTGTGTGTGAGGGATCTTAAAATGGTGAGATCTTATATCAAGAGCCTGAACTGCTCTGATACCAAATGCAGGACCGGTGAAGGGTATGCACTTACAACACAACCACACAATGAAGAGAGTTGCTTAGAACACTTAACAGATCAAATAGGGAACTGGTTAACTTGTTAAGGAAAGATGCTAAGAACACAAGTAAAAGTGAGACAGAACAAGATTGCAAACAACACAAGTATTTGGTTTTCAAGAATGTTGTATATTGCTCCTCAAGTTCTATTACAAGTTACAAAGCATCGATGGAAAGTTACAAGTACTTGAGATACTTTATACTACATCCTACAGCCGGCCATACTTTGAAGGCCAACTGGATACAATTGACTAGACAACTACAAAATCAAATGTAGAGTCAAAAGGCATATCTGCCTTTTGACTTGTGACTATGACATGCCATAGCTCACATCCTAATATATTACAAAAAAGATAAAAGTACATAAAGTAGAAAGCATGGACTCAAGACCTCAATGTACAGTTACCAAAAGCATGGACCTTTCACCAACTCATGTAAGTTGGTGACTTTACAGAGTTGCAGCGGAAAGGTGGTCCAGCTTTATGGTAAAGTACACCAGATAAAGGCATATCTCTAAAAGTCTTTGGAAGAAATCTGTCTTCACTCTTTGGCTTCAGAAGACTTTGTCTTTGAAGCTTCGGAAGACTTCACTTTTGGCTTCGGAAGATATTGGTCTTGGCTTCGGAAGATTTTACACTTAGAATATCTCTAGTGCATGGTGTAAAACTTCCGAAGCATTTCTACTTCTGTTCTTTAGTGCATGCTTGCAGAGAGACTTTGGATGTTTTGGCTGCATCAGACTTATAGGAAACCTTACATTGCCAAATCATACGGCACCCTTTCATGGTGCGGCCTTTAACATCACTCTATCACCCACCTGAAATTTCCAGGGGTTTTCGTCTTCTGTCTGCGTATTTCTTCTTACGATCTCTGACTGCTCTCAGTCGCTCCTTGATCTTAAATATTTTGTCTGTGGTTTCCATCATGATGTCGAGTCCCATCACTTGGTTGTCACCAACCTCATTCCAACTTAATGGCGATCGACATTTTCTACCATACGGAGTTGCTTTTATACTTGCATGGTAACTATTATTGTAGGAGAACTCTACTAGGGGAAGATGGTTATCCCAGCTTCCACTGAAGTCAATCACGCAAGCTCTTAGCATGCCCTCCAAAGTCTGAATGGTTCTTTCACTTTGCCTGTGGTTTTGAGGGTTGTATGCAGTGCTTAAGTCAAGACGGGTCCCCAAAGCCTATTGGAGAGATTTCCAGAATCGGGAGGTTAAGCGACTATCACGGTGTGAGATAATCGATAGTGGCACTCCATGCCTGATCACTATTTCTTCGATATATAGTTGTGCTAGCTTCGTTAAGTCGTAGTCTTCTCGAATAAGTAAGAAATAGGCTGATTTGGTAAGCCTATCCACTATTACCCAAATAGCATCATGCCCTCTAAAAGTTCTTGGTAAAATTGTAACAAAAACCATCATGATGTTATCCCATTTCCACTTTGGGATTTCAGGTTGTGGTAAAGTTCCTAACGGTTTTTGATTTTTGGCTTTTACCATCGCGCACGTTAGACCTTTCCCCACATAGGTGGCAATTGATTTCTTAAATCTGGGCCACCAAAAAAGTGTCTTTAAGTCTTGATACATTTTGTCACTTCCTGGGTGTATCGAGTATCTAGATTTGTGGGTTTCATCTAGGACTATCTCTCTAATTCCGCCCATACTTCGGCACCTAAGTCCTTCATTCACACTTATACAATCCATCATTACTCACTTATAAACGTTTTTTCGTTCCTGTTAACATCTCCTCAGCTAGTTTGTCCTCCTTCAAGGCTTCCCTTTGTGCTTCTTTTAATCTAGTAATAAGGCTAGTATTTACGCTCATCCTTAAGACACGGGCACGAAGGGATTTTCCCTTTTCTTTTCTACTCAAGGTATTCGCCGCAACGTTTGCCTTGCCGGGATCGTTTCGAATTTCTCATTCGTAATCGTTCAACAATTCTACACATCTTCTCTAGTGCATGTTCAACATCTTCTGATCAAGAATGTGTTTCAAGCTTCTGTGATCAGTATAGATAATACACTTGGTACCAAAAAGATAGTGTCTCCATATCTTGAGTGCAAACACCACGGCACTCAATTTCAGATCGTGAGTCGTGTAATTTCTTTCATGTTCGTTCAACAGTCTGGACAAGTAAGCAATTACCTTGTCTCGTTGCATTAACACACATCCTAGTCCCTGACGCGAGGCGTCACAATAGACAACGAAATCCTCAACTCCTTCCGGTAGGGCAATGACAGGTGTGCTACACAGTTTCTCCTTAAGCACTTCAAACGCTTTACTCTATTCCTTTCCCTATACAAAAGCCGTATTCTTCTTAGTCAACGTGGTTAGCGGCTATATGATTTGTGAAAAGTCTTTGATAAACCTCCTGTAGTATCCAGCCAAACCAAGGAATTGTCTTATCTCGGTAGGAGTTTTAGGAATTTTCCAATTCTTGATTGCCTCTATTTTTGATTGATCTACTTGAATCCCATCTTTATTCACTACATTCCCTAGAAACTGGATTTCACGCATCCAAAATTCGCATTTGGAGAACTTCGCATAATATTGTTGATTCTTGAGTAACTCAAGAATCAGTCTAAGATGCTTCTCATGCTTTTCCTTGCTACGGGAGTATATCAAAATATCATCAATAAACACAATCACAAACCTGTCTAGATATGGGCGACATACTCTGTTAATGAGATCCATAAATGCCATTGGGGCGTTAGTCAGTCTGAAGGGCATAATCAGGTACTCATAGTGTCCATATATAGTTCTAAAGGTTGTCTTGGGTATGTCTTCTTCCCTTATCTTCAGTTGATGGTATCCTGATTTTAAATCTATCTTGGAAAAATAGTTGGCTCCTTGTAGTTAATCGAATAAGTCATCGATTCTTGGAAGAAGATAACGGTTCTTTATTGTAATCTTGTTAAAATCCCGATAAACAATTCACATTAGTAGGGTTCCATCCTTCTTTCTAACAAATAGTACTGAGCATCCCCACGAGAAATAAGTGGTCGTATAAATCCCTTGTCTAGCAACTCTTGGATTTGAAGCATTAGCTTATTCATCTCGAGTGGAGCGAGTCGGTAAGGTGCCTTGGTCACCAGTGCGGCACCAAGCACTAGATCTATTTTGAATTCAATTTGTCTAGTCGGAGGAAGTCCAGGTAGATCTTTGGGAAATACTTCTGGGTACTCGGACACCACAGGTATATCTTCAATTTTATTTTCTTCCCTCAATTTCATTCGTAGACTATGAGAGCTAAGCGTCACTTCTTGAGACTTTTGGTAGCCTTTAGGTGGGATATTATGGGGTATAGTGTGTTGCTTCTTTCATTCTGAAGAACTAGCGTCTTTCCGTGGACTAAAGGTATGTTAACTAGACGTTGATCACACATGATTTCAGTCTTATTTTTAGCTAACCAATCCATCATGACGACCATATTAGAACCTCTTAACTTTATAGGCATCAAGTCTATCTTAAATGGATTACCCTTTAATTCTATATTGCAGTCCTTGATTATTTCATTAGTTTCTATTACGTTACCGTCAGCTAATTCTACGGTGTATGTATCGGTTAAGGTGCAAGCTTTCAAATCAATCAAAGGCCTAAAGGTAGTAGAAAAAACTACATGTCGCTCCAGTATCAAATAGAACAGTAGCATGATGGTTGTTTATGTGAAACGTACCGTTAACCACATCAGGTTCCTTATGAGAACCATTCGGATCCATCACGAACGCTCTTCCCTTGGGTTTGTTAGGTTGGCATCCATAACCCTTTCTAACTTAGGACATTTGTTCCTCATATGTCCTGGATTTCCACACTCGTAACATTTCTTACCCGGTTCATATGTATAGTCCTTAATCAAATGTCCAGTTCGTTTACACCAGAAACAGGGCATTGGGTTGCACTCCCTTTGGTGATGTAGTTTGCACTTGTTGCCATAGGGGCTTGTACCTAAGAACAGCTTCCGAGCCCTTCCACCATGATCATCACGCCTTGCTCCTTCACCAGTTCTCTTGCTTGAGCTACCACTGTTGCCAATCGTCTTCTTAACATCAAACCACTTCCTTTTCTCACCCATCACCTTCTTCTTGTCTTCTTTTTTCCTATGTTCTGTCCATCCAGCTCTAACTAGGTTATTAGTCAAGTTGCTGGTGAAATCAACTACTGCTTGTAGGGTTATGGGCCTGGAAGACCATACCATGCCTCTAACTCTAGGATGTAATCCCCAGATGAAGCAGGCTACACCTTTAGTTTCTGGTGTCAACAGGTCAGACACCAGTCGAGACAGAGCCAACAACCGGTTGATATACTCGGTGTAACTTGAGCCTTTCATTTCCAAACTCAAACATTCAGCCTCCAATTTTTCAAGTTGATTGATTGGACAGTACTTGTTGGTCATCAGTTCTATGAATTCAGACTAGTTTATTCGGCCTGCAGCATTCTTGCCTCAAGGCTGAATAATGGTTTTCCACCATTCCAGTGCTGGTCCCTTTAGTGATTGAGAGGCAAACCTTACCATGTGCTCGGTCTTGCACTCACTATTGTCCAACATGGCTTCAATCTCATCCAACCACCGGTAAGTCTCATTTGCACTCTCAGTTCCATAGAAATCCTTTGGTTTTCAAGACATGAAGTTTTTGTAGGAACACCCATTCCTTATCTCCACAGTATCGTCATTGTTGCCTTCACCATTTCCAGGTCCTCCGCTTCCGGTTGCATTACCCCCGGTCTTCGTTAATATGGGGTATGATAGGTTGAATAGCATTTGCAATTTGCTAAGCCACCAGGTTAGCAATCCTATCTTCATTCTTGAGGTTGACATTCTCTCCCCGTGGTGCTTCTGGTGGAAAAGTGGTTGGTTTCCACCATGGTTCCTAGTTTTTCTAGCTTCCTCATTTCTTCCCATAGTTGCTCCTCTCCTTCCGATACGACCCCTCGTCTAGGTGGCATTCTCATGTCATCATAGATAAACTTATTTAGCATCTCATAAATTAATTTCAAGTATCTCATTATATTGATTTTACTCATATTAGTCACGTTTACCAAGTACATGAGAATTCTATTACACACTACATGACATGTATAAATGTTTCATTTAACCAACAAGGGGTGATTATTTTAAGGGGCAACAAATTAATTTCTTTGATACATGATATTGTACATTCCCATTCAAATCAAACTGCAAAAGTTTAGCATCATAAAGGAAAAATTCATAAATCGTTAAACGTAGGAACAAGCAAACAAAGTAGCAGTAGTGTCATAGTATCACAAATTAGAAGGTGCCATCACCCCCATAAAAAAATAACCCGAAATCTTCTTCTTTTGCTCTGGCTCCAAGCATTGAACATCATGAGACGCCATCATTGCCTGGAACTGGCCGGACTAAGAGGTCTGCGTAGCGTGCTGAAGAGTCACCTTGTGATGCTGAATAGTCCTAAGTATGTCACTCAACCTAGGGACTGAAGGACCAAAATCACTATCTTGATGGCTAGACTGTGAGTAAGGATCTCCGGCGAGGACACTCAGGCCTTCATACATACTATGCCTAGGCGGCATCCAATACTCATCATGTGGGAGTCGTCTGAGCAGGTCAATCACTGTAGGTACTAGTGTAGGAGCCATCGGGGGAGGATGTAGAGGGGGCGGTATCCTAAAGGAAACAGATGCTCATGGCCTAGTGCTCCTATGTGGTTGTGTAATGACATGCGCACCTCTATTCCCGATAAGCAAAATAGGTGAGAGAGTAGGTGTAGTGACGTGTCGCGAGTGGGAACGCATTCGGCTCCTATCCTGGGATGATGGTGAAGAGTCTGTTGATACATCATGTTCCTAGTTTATGTTCTTAATGTAAAAGTTTTTCATTTCTTACACATTGTAATGTAAATACTTAATGAAATATGATATGTTCTTGATGTTTATTTATCTTTAAATATTTCATAGTATTGGTGGTTGTTCATGCTATAGGATCATACTTATGGACCATATGCATGAATGAATCATACTAATGGACCAGTCGCACGACTGAACCAGGAGACTGGATCAGTCGTATGACTGAGACATAAGATTGACTCAGTCGTACGACTGAACCTTCAGTCATGCGTATGAATCAACTGTATGAGTCAGTCGCACGACTGAAACATGCTAATGATTCAGTCGCACGAATGAACACAAGAAACCTATAAATACCATATAACTCGTGGAAAAAGGGAGACTTCGAAGATAATTAAACCCTTGCCGTCCAGAGCGTCCTAAACAGCATATCCAACTTCAAAGTTCAATCTTGATCAATTTCTAATCAATTCTTAACGTTTGTTTCATTGTTAGATCGATCAGGTTGTCGTTCTCACTGATTAGATCGCCAATCAAATAGAATTCCACGCTTTTTGATCTGGTCTCACGCAGAATCCGTTAGTACTCCGTACGAAAACGGTCCTAACAAGTGGTATCAAAGCATAGGCTCGTGATTTTGCGTGGATTCAATTGGTTTTGGTGTTAAAATCTACGTTTTTCAATCAAAAGAGTCACCGTTTTGCTTCAAAATGTGTTTTTGACGTTTGCATGTGTTAAAGTTTCGATTTTTCATCAAATAACATATTAGGGTTTTTGGAAAATTCGTATTTTGTGTCAAAGTATTCAAAATATTTGATTTTTCAAACACAACAGCTTTCAGTCGCACGTCTGGACCATTCGTACGACTAAACTCATTCGTATACACTCATTCGCACGACAGAACCCAGTCATGTCTCTCATTCGCACAGTTAAACAGCACCAGTCGTTGACTTTCATTCGTCTTGTTCATTCGCACGACTGAATCCAATCGCACGATTGAATTCATTCGCATCTGTCATTCGCACGAGTAACCCATTCGCATAGCTCATTCGCACAAGTGAATTTGTCCTGTTCTAAGTTTACCAAGTCTATTGCAATGGAAGATCAGTTTGCTGCATTCACTGCTGGAAAGGACTAAGGTATCCAGAACCTTTTACTTCTGGAGAATGAGATAGAAAACCACAACAAACCACCAAAGTTGTTCAGTTTGGATGAATACCCACAGTGGAAACAGCGGTTTGAAATCTACTTGAGTGGAGTTAACCCAAATCTTTGGACACTGAGTGTGGTTACACGGTACCAGTCAGGGCAAATAGAGTCAAATTGACTTTGGGAGGAATGAGTGAAACCCAGAAGACTCTGCATAATGCTGAAAAGAAAGCATATGCCTTGTTGACTCAGTCTATACCTAAGGACATATTTCATCAGTTCTCTGAGAACAAGCAGTCTAAGAAGTTATGGGATGCATTGGAAAAGAGATACGAAGGGAATACAGCTCTGAAAGCACTGAGGGCAAAAGCTCTTAAGAAGGAATTTGACAATATCTCTCCGATTGAGAATGAGAGCTTGGATGATATCATTGATAGATTTTATCATCTGATGAGTGAGTTGCACACTCATGGCGTGACCACATCCATGGAAGATAAAGTCTCTAGTTTTGCAGATGGTCTTCCAGACAAATGGGACTCATTTGTGTCTAATTTGAGACAAAACGACATTCTTGCTACTTTTGACATAAATTATTTCATTTTGAAGTTAAGAGAGGAAGAACTACGTATGAAATACAAGTAAAAGAAAGGGTCCTATGTTCAGAATCCTGCACTATACAATTCAGTTCCAACTCCGGCTGCTTCAGGTGCACCACTACAAACGGCATTTGTGTCTAGCTCTTCTGCTCCTTCCCAGGTATGTTCTAAAGACGAATTATTTGAAAACCATGCTTGTACTGAATGTGACAAATTTAGAGAATGCATTGATTTAAAATTTGCTAGGTTATTAGAACATAATGATAATCAAGTAAATGATTTACAACTCTGCACTGAAGCAAATCGTATTTTAAAACAAAATGAGTGCAGCTTCAAAGAAAAGATAGAACTGTTAGGGAAACAACTAAGGGAAACCGAGTTTGTTGAATTAAATCAATCAAATGACATCAAATTCTATCTAAATTCTTTGGAGAAAACTAAGAAAGCAAAAGCAGTTTTACAAGTTGAAGTTGATTCTTTAAAACAAAAACTGCACAGTTTGGCAAGTTCTTCTCACATTGTTCAAAACCTTGTGAAAGAACGAAATACAGGGGAAGGTCTGGGTTATAAGGTTGTACCGCCACATGAAATCCTTTTAAACACTAAATGTAGACCAATTAATAATAATCCTGTAAAGTATCATGTGGTGTCTACTCCTCTGGTTAGTGATCCAGATTTCATGGGTCAACCTATGAAATCTGTCACTAAACAGAAGGACTCTTCTTTGGAATCAACAAATAATATACCTGTTGAGAACTTGGATGCTAAAAGGGAAAAGGTTAAATTAGGGTCCGGTTCACAAAAGTCTATTTCAGAACCTAAGAGGAATAATCCAATGAACCTTAAACGTGTTAATCATCAAAATCCAAATAAAATGAAAATGAAAGATATTCAAAATGTTAAAACAATTAAGTTTGTTAAAGAAGGTGAAACATCTAAAAAGGAAGAGTCTTCATCGAAACCCCGACCAAACTCAACCCCACTTCACAACATTCCTCAATCTGTTGAAGGGGGATCCGGCTACAGTTGTGGAAGACGAGGACATATATCTCGAAATTGTCCTTATTATCAGACACCAAAAAAGAAAATTGAACTTTTTGATGAAAAACTAAGATTTTTTGAATCTAGATCTAACGTGTCACCTAAGGTTACACCTAAGATTATTAGTGAACCTAAATTTTAAACCATAAGTCAGTCGTCTGTTTACCACAAACAGGCCTTACACAAAACTGGTTTATGGAAAATCAAAAAAAGCTTTGTATCTAATAGTAAGAATAAGAAGGAGAAAGATGTGCCCTCATCCTCTGAAGGATAGTGGGTTGAGTTCATGATGTGTGATACCTCTAGGACACCCAAGCCAGTCAAGGCTTGGGTCCCAAACCTGAACTAATCTTTTCCTTTGTATGTGCAGGGTGTCCGCTACAGCGCTATCACTAATACCTGGATTATTGATAGTGGGGCTTCCAGACACATGACCGGGAATTCGTCTTTCCTTTTCAACGTCAAGCAAATTAAAGGGGACATGTATCATTAGCTGGGAATAAAAGATGTTACATCACAGCTCAAGGCAAAGTGGGAAATGAGAAAGTGAAATTTGACAAGGTCAACTACGTTCAACAATTGCAGAACAACTTGCTTTCTGTCTCCCAAATTTGTGATAAAGGATTCAAAGTTATGTTTGACAACAAGAAGTGCTACGTGTTGAAGAAGGAGTATGTTGTCGAGGAGGATAAAATTCTAATGTCAGCTTCAAGATATAATGATTTGTGTGTTTTGGATCTATCAAAAGCCTCCACAACTGAGTCTACTGCCCAATGCTTCTTATCAAAGGCAACAGAGAGGGATTCTGTCTCCTGGAATAGGAGAATGGGACACATTAATCCCAAGAAGATGAGTCATCTGGTTTAAAATGATTTGGTGAATGGAGTTACAGTCAAGAATTTCCAGCTCCCAGATTTCTGCGTAGCATGTAAGAAAGGGAAACAGACCAAGAAGTCTCACAAAGCAAAGAAAGTCAATTCTATCGACATTCCTCTCGAGCTTCTACATATGGATCTGTTTGGCCCAGTCAGTACAAAAAGCATTGCTGGTGATTTGTATTGCTTTGTAGTAAGTGATGATTACTCAAGATTCTCTTGGGTGATGTTTCTAAAAGCAAAGTTAGAGACATTTGAATCATTCAAGCATCTAGTCACTACATTAGAATCACTCTACAAGCTGAAAGTCAGAAAGATTCGATCAGACAATGGAACAGAGTTCTTGAATCAGTGGATGGAGACATTCTGTTGAGAAAAAAGGAATTGTTCATCAATTTTGTCTGCGTACACTCCACATATGAATGGGGTTACTGAAAGAAAGAATCGGAGCTTGATAGAGACAGCAAGGACAATGTTAGCCGACTCTAAACTGCCTATTCAATTCTGGAACGAGGCAGTGGCTAATGCATGCTATACTCTCAATCGAGTCTTAGTGGTCAAACGTCATGGAAAAACATGTTATGAATTGCTCCAGCGACGTAAACCTAACTTGGAGTATCTAGAACCATTTGGAGCACCGTGCATGCTCTTAAACAAAAACTCAGACTAGGAAGTTTTGTGAGAAGGCAGAAGAAGGTATCTTTCTCGGATATATTATACCAGATAAGAGAGTTTATAACAACTCAACAGGTCAGGTAGAAGTGTGGTGCAATGTTGATGTCCAAAGATTCACCACCCCCTGCTGGCAAAGGACCTTCCTTCTTTTTTGACCATGATGGATTCTTCAAGTCCTTCAATCTACCAACTTTTTATCCTGATGATGAGTTATCTGCTCGAATGATGTATGATGTTCTGAATACTCCTCCACTAGACCAAACATCATCGGTTCAATTAGATGATACTTCTAGCCCTTCAGGGGGAGAGCTTGAAGTTAGTGACTCTTCCTCTGATGATGAGGCAGTTGAGACTGCAAATGCGGACCAGGAGGAACAGGTTCCCTCTAATGAAAGTACACATGCATCTGATGTTGATGCCACTAACACTTTTGAACCTCATACTCCAACAGCCACAGATATTGAACCTGGGATTCAAAATCTGGACACTGAAGTAGTTGTTCCTACCACTCTCTGATCTCGAATAAATATGTATCATCCCCTGGACAACATCATTGGGGATGTTCTATCGGGAGTTCAGATACGAAATCAACTATACTCAGCTGATTTAGCCTCAGTCATGGAAAAAGGTTATCTACACGATGGTGCCTATCGGTGTTTTGTGTCTAAATTTGAGCCAAAATATGTAAGTGAAGCTTTAAACGACGAGGCAAGGGTTAGTGCTATGCAAGAAGAACTCCTTCAGTTCAAGAAGTTAGTATGGACTCTTGTGGATAGACCAAAAGGTGCAAAGGTGATTCGCACTAAATGGGTTCTTAAATGTAAAAGAGATGATCAAGGAGTCATAATCAGAAACAAGGCTAGGCTAGTCGTTCAAAGATTCAGACAAGTAGAAGGCATTGACTATAATGAAGTGTTTGCACCGGTGGCAAGGATAGAAGAAATTCGTATTTTCTTAGCCTACGCATCCTACATGAAGATTAAAGTTTATCAATTGGATGTGAAAAGTACATTTCTTCATGGAGAAATTCGTGAAACTGTGTACATCAGTCAACCTGAAGGATTTGATGATGCGTATCATCGGGATAGAGTCTATAAATTGGACAAGGCTCTATACGGGCTTCATCAAGCTCCACGAGCCTGGTATGAGAAACTATCAACTCATCTGCTGAAACATGGTTTTCCAAGAGGAGTCATTCACTGCACGTTGTTCATCAAAGAGAAAGATGATGATTTACTACTGGTACAGATATATGTGTTTGACATCATCTTCGGCTCCAAAAATGAAGCTTTGTGTTAGGAATTCGAATCTGTGATGAAAGCTGAGTTCGAGATGAGTGCTATGGGAGAGATGAAGTTCTTTCTTGGGTTACAGGTGGATCAGACACCAAAAGGGATCTTCCTGCATCAGTCCAAATATGTAGGAGATATCCATAGTCGCTTCGACATGGAGAATGCTACGGATGCTGGAACACCACTTCCCAAAAATCATGATGTGGCACCCGATGATAATGGCGATCTAGTAGATGCCATAATGTACAGAGGAATGAACGGATCTCTTATGTATCTCACAGCCTCTCGTCCTGATATTATGTATGCCACATGTCTCTGTTCCAGATATCAGGCTAAACCAAAAGTAATTCATCTAACTGGGGTTAAAAGGATCTTTCGTTATCTGAAGGGTACTCCAACACTCGGGTTATGGTATCCTCATGATGATGACTTTGAGCTTACAGTGTATAGTGACTCGGATTATGGTGGTTGCAAGATGAATTACAAGTCAACATCAGCGGGATGTCAGTTCTTTGGAAGACGGTTAGTCACCTGGTAGTGTAAGAAGCAGACATCTGTTGCTCTGTCAACATGTGAAGCTGAATATATTGTTGCTGCAAGCTGTTGCTCCCAAATCATTTGGATTCAACAGCAAATGCGAGACTATAGTTTGCAATTTTCTAACACCCCTATCTTTGTTGATAATTCTGCTGCAATTGTTTTTACTAAAAATTCCGGTCCAACACCCAAAAACTAACCACATCGGTATTAAATATCACTTTATACGTGACTGTTTTGAAAAGAAATTAATCGATGTTGTTAAAATTAATACGGATTTTCAACGCGCCGACCTTTATACAAAAGTGTTTGACAAACCTCGGTTTTTATATCTGTTGGAGGTCAATGGCGTGAAAAAGAAAAGTGTTGTGATTCCAGAAGAGTCGAGTTCGTAGTCCTCCATATTTCTCTTATTTTTTAATTTTATTTTCCTGTTTTTAAAAATCCAAAAACACAAAAATATATTCGGTTTTAGAATTTTAGGGGGAGAATAGTTTAGTTTAGTTTCAGTATTTAATTACTTTCAAAAAAACCGAGGGCAGGCAGATTAGCTGAAAGTTAAGAAATCAAATCTGTGAGATTGATTCAACAACTATGGAAAATAATAGTACACAGGGAACTAATTATTTGGGACATCATAAGGATTTAAATGATCAACATGTTATATTCAAATTACAAGTCTGAGAAGTCTAAGCAAAATAGAGGAAAAATGATAGTAAACTAGTCTACTACTGAGGTAACATAAAGAAAGTAGACCTAGAGGTTGCTAGTTCATTATATGATGTGTCGGAAGATTCAACACAATAGACGAGTAGACTTCATTGGTGAATCAAATTCAAACTAAATTGTTCAACTTGTTATGCTTCTCATCTTATCCCTGGTTAACACAATTAACGCATTTCCAATAAGAGGTGACGAGAAAAATAAATGCCACAAATGTGTGCGAATGATCATAAAAATGAGCAAAGCACATGAAAAAAAAATGTTAAGCCCAATCAAGCTAATGACTAATGTTGTTGGTGTGTTATGTGCAAAAGAAATAAAGGTGTTCTAACAAGAAGATAGGTTGTGTGTCTCTCTGCTGTGCGATGGCACTGACCTGAGGATAAGCATAACCTAAATATTCTAGAATTCATTGTTGTTTGCGCCTCTCTGATGTGCGATGGCACTGACCTGAGGCTTATCTTTCTGAAAGCTCTTAGAATAGTTTCTTCTTGTCAAATACCCGTAGACCGCTCAAAAATCTCTTGAGGAATGTTGATTACCATATAAGTGTGGGATCCACAAATGCTTGTTGAAATAATATAACCTAACTCATCACCAATGTGAGTCAAAACTCTCTGTATGGATTTAAGTGGATAAACATACTGACAATCATCGTGACTGCAACTCTCGACTGTCAATATCAGTGTGTGCATCTTATAGCTCTAGTATGATTTCCTACAAGTGCTATTGACTCTCAAACAAATAAAAATCTAGTATTTCACATAGACCTAAAAGGGTCCCAAATAATTGTGATATACCTGTATGATTCCATATGAATCCACAGAAATGATTAAAATAACATGAAGTTGTTCTGTTCAGGAGTATCGGTTAATGGATTTTAAAAGGTTTCAATCCACCTCAAACCAAAAACACAAAATTATGTTTTCTCTCTTTGTTTGTGTTATTTCAAATTGTTTCTATGTTTTTGTTATTTTCTTTACGTAGATGTCGGACTATGTGACTAGATGAACACTGTGAATCACAAGCTAAAAATCATGTTTGAGGTGATCAAATGTTTTCAAACTAAAAGGATCACGTCTGAGGTGATCAAATGGTTTCAAATTGAAAGGATCACGTCTGAGGTGATCAAATGTTTTCAAATTAAAAGGATCACGTCTGAGGTGATCAAATGATGTTCAGTTAAAAAAAAGATCATGTCTGAGATGATCGTTGTTCATAATGTTACATATCACAAGTTAGATTCTGAGTGTACGGAAATGTATGAGGTCAAACTCATAAGTATGAGTCAATCGCACGATTGAATCATAAATATGAACCAATCGCACGATTGAATCATAAGTATGAGCCCATCGTACGTATGAACCATAAGTATGAACAAGTCACACAATTGGACCATAGTATGGAAACAATCATGCGATTGGATTATAAGACTGAACCACTCGTACAACTGGATGAAGGAGTATGAGCCAGTCGCACGACTGAACCCCAGTCGCACTCTTGAATAGGTACTGAGCCAGTATAAATAAGAGGGTTAGTCGGTTGTATTCTTTATCACTTTTCAAAACTCTAAAAAACCGCTCATACAACGACACTCTGCAAAAAATTTTGTGTACTGAAATTACCGCTTGATTGTGATACTAAATTGTTTCCTACTCATCTATAGGTACTGTGCAACTGAAATTGACCCAAATGAAGGGTTTAATCGAACCCGAAATGACCAAAACTGTTAAGATTAACAACCGGGACTAAACTCTTAAAATAGACCTATTAAATGGACACTAATGGTGGTTTAAACAACACTAGGTGTTATTTCGAGTCTCTGCGGTCCAAATGAATCTAAACACGAAGTGTATGGTCACGTCTTGACAAAGACTCAAGTCTATGGTGTTAAACAGTGAGATATACGAATGGACATGCTGAGGAACTTCAGTCGCCAAATAGAGCCAGACGCATGATTCAATCGCACGAGTGAGTCATGCGTGTGAGCCCAGTCGCATGACTGACTCAACCGCATGGCTCCGACACGATTGAGCTCAGTCGCAGGCTCAATCGTACGACTGAACTCAATCGTATGACTGAACTCAGTCGTATGGTTCAGTCGCACGATTGAATCAGTTGATCAAAATCATTCAAAATTCAACTGTTAACTCTTACAACCAATCTAATGTATATATTTCTTATTTTGCAGCAATATGGCTGAAAGATGGATGATGAGCACCAAGCACGATATATGTGCTCACCTCGATGCTACTTCCCGGAACGCCTCTAAGTTTAGTGGGATTATTGCCTTCCTACGTAGATCAAGGATCTACAAGGCCATATCTACTCCTTGCACACAATACAGATCTATTCAGCAGGCCTTCTGGGAAAGTGCCTTAGTTGACAGGTTGGTTGAGCCACACTGTATACGGAGCTCTATCTTCGGACAAGATATAGAGATCACTGAAGATGACCTGCGGAGGGTCTTAGATCTGGGTAAAGATGGAGCCTCCCAACCAACTTGCATCCACTGATAGTTCGAGGTTGCTTTCTAAGGATAAAGCACTAGGGACATCAATGTCAAAGTACTAAACAAGAGCAACATGTGCGCCCAGTTCAAGTACTTGGCACATGTGATCCTAAAGTCTATAGCTCCAAGCGGGGAGGATTTGATGAGATGTCGGACCAAATCCAGAATGCATTCGTTGCACTGGTACTGAACCACCCGTTCAGTTTCTCTCACATGCTATTCTCTTATCAGATCGAGAACCTTGAAGCCAAAGGAAAGGAAGGCTTCTGTATGTATCCACGTTTCTTACAGATGATCATAGATGAGAAGCTTCCTATGCTGCCTAAGAGAAAGATGATGCTGTGGTGCTTGAGGTGATGGATGATACCACCTTGGGCAGGATGAAAGTATACCAGGGGAAGTAGGTGAAACTCCCGGTCAGGAGATTGTTTGGGCATCTGGCCAATGAAGACTATGTGGCACCTCCTCGCAAGAAATGGCGTCACGATGATAGTGATTCCGATGTTGAGCCTATTGTAGTACCCACTGATGAAGAGGATGATGATGATGACGATCAGGATGACGGTCAAGGTGGTGGTGATACTTGTCCTAGTCAATCAAGGGCCACTAACACTTCTACTATATCTCCACCATCTCCATATGGTACGTCCGATGCACCTGGTGGATCTGAGCAAGCTGCTTTCCACCAAGACTTCCAGTTAGATGAAGATGAAGGGTCGGATGATGAGCATCTCGTCAGGAGAGTCGGTAGTCGGGTTGTGGCTACCGAGAAGGGGAAAGAGGCGGTTAGTGGACGCCAAGCTGGATCTAAGGGTAATGTGACTGATGTCAGTGATCCAACCTACACACCTGACTAGCCAATCAGCTCAGGGGGAGCCCAAATAGCCAAGGGCACCAGGAAGAAGAGGATGGCCCAACCCCATGGAAAGAATGGAAAGAGGAAAAAGATTATCTTGATCAGTCCTTCCACCACCACAGCCACTACCACCACCACTACCACAGCCACTACCACAGCCACGAACACTCCCACCACCACACATACATTCACAGCCACCTCACCTATAATACCCAACACAGCTCCACCACAACCCACTTCCATACCTATTCCCATCTTCACCACATCCACCACTACATCCACTATTCCCCAAGCCGGAACATCCACCCACTTCCCACCTATATCGGGCTCTGCTCTACCCACTGTTGGGTTAGAAGAACAGCTGGCAAACCTCAACAGACTGGTGCTGAAGCTGTTAGCTACAGATGAGCTGAGAGCAAATCAGATTAACCAGCTGATAGCGGTCAACAACGCCCAAGGCAAGCAGATTGCACAACTGACAGATAAGAACACTACTCACGAGAGAGCGTTAGTTCGAGTTCACCGTGCACTAATGGCTGAAAATGAGCTTGTAAAGGAGTCTGTCAAGAGGATTGAGGGGTTGGAGAAAAAAACAAAAAGTTGATGCTGAGGTTGAAGGGAACTAAGGGAGAGCCCTTAAAGATCAAAGGTGATGGTGATGATGGTGGAGATGATGATGATGATGATTCATCTAATGATGAATCAGAAAAAGATGATGATGATGAGGAAGCGGGAGGAAGTGGAAAGGAAAAAGAAGGTGATGATGATGATGAGGATGATCAAGAAGGTGATGCATCTGCATCAGCCTCAAATCCATCAGCAACGGAGAGGCCCACCAAGCGAAATCAGGATCAAAGAGCCTCGTCCTTAGCTCCTCAAGCTGAAGAGACACCCGATCAAGGCAAAAGTAGATTAGATGTTTATGTATTTGAAACTTTTGTACTTGAATTGTGTATTACATTAATGTAATTAATGATTTATGTGTGATGTGTTGAATGTTTAATCAAACAGATGAAGCTCAACAGCCAGATGACTATGATGTTATACCCCTTCAACAAGTCAAGACTCAACTCATTATGATTCTGGATTTGCAAGGGATTGTAAGAATGTCTGTTAGCTATACCCCTGAAGAAGGAGAGATCATCCATGATCTGACAGATGAGTAGCTGGCTGATATGTTCAGATTAAATCCAGATGAAATTGTTAAAGATGCTCCAGAAGTTGATGTCTTAAGTGATGAGGAGCTACAGGATGTGGATGAAATAGAGATTGAAGATGTCACAGCTGACCACTATCCTGAGTACACTGACCCTGAGGGCAACGTTATCCCCAACTTGGGTGAAACTTTTGGCAGTGATACCTTTGATAAGCTGGAGGAGATGGAGAAAGAAAAAGAGAAGGATGAAAGTAAAGCCCAAGCTTCAGATGTAAATGTTGATATTAAGAAAGCTGAATGGGCAGCTTTTTTGCTGAAATGAAAGCCCAACGCGCACCTCCAAAGCAAAATGCCTACACCAAACTTTACAGAGTCAAGAGACATCAGAAGGTGTCAGGCAAGATTATAGTGCGGGCATGTTTTGAAGATTTGGAAGTTTATGTTGTTAAAAGGGAGAAAGGGATTGAATACTTCAGATATCCACATGATCTGAAGACACTTCCTGGTTTTGAGCTCAACCGATAGGCATGCTTAGATCTTTTGTATGCCAACCCAAGGAAGATGTCGGGACGGTTTGAGACAGCACTGAAGAAGGAATACCACACTAGATGGGTCAAATTCAGGCCTCAACAACCTAAACGGTTCATTCATAAGACTGAAGTTAATCCTATATCTGGAAGACCTAAGGTGGTGTTGAAGTGGAGTCCCCCACGCACAATGTCTAAGATTCCTTTACGGGAGATGCCTCAGGACTTCACTCCACACTTCAAATGGTGGTATTATGACTGGAGGACGGGGGAAGCGGTCATAGTTCTGAACATAGAAGGAAAGATAGAGACAATCAGGGTATTTGACCCAATGTGGCTTACCAACTTGTCTGCTGAAGATGTCTACACTTTATACAAGTGGCCACTGTTCTATGACACGCAAGACATTGTACAAGCTCTACAGTTCCAACATGTTATACGACTCTGCTTTGCATTCTAGATACATGCAGGAGTCACCAGAGAAGAGAAGTACAAGAAATTTCAAAAGCATGTGAAGAAGGTTAGTAAATAGGCTAAGCATATTGGCTTCAGAGGAAGATCTCCCAAGCTTATGAATAGCATATTGATCCACAACAGAGCCAAAAGCTTGCTGAAGAAGTTCTAATGATCCTAGAAGAAGGTGATGACCATGAAGTTGAAACTAAGCTCCTAGTGCATCTGCAGTTTGATATATTTAGCCTGATAAAGTATCTTCTAAGGAACCGATTGAAGACTGTGTGATGTACTCGTTTGGCAAGAGCTGAAGACCAAGAACAGAGGAAGCAAGTTGAAGAAAAAAAATTTAGAACTGGAGCCTGATTTGGTTTCAATATTGGAGCAATTGCATGCCACGAGAGCAACAGCAAAAGAAAGACAGAAGAACTTGGAGAAAAGCATGTTAGACAATAGAATAAACTAGGTCCAAGGGGGAGTTTGTTGATACATCATGTTCCTAGTTTATGTTCTTAATGTAAAAGTCTTTCATTTCTTACACATTTGTAATGTAAATACTTAATGAAATATGATATGTTCTTGATGTTTATTTACCTTTAAATATTTCATAGTATTGGTGGTTGTTTATGCTAATGGATCATAATTATGGACCATACGCATGAATAAATCATACTTATGGACCAGTCGCACGACTGAACCAGGAGACTGGATCAGTCGCATGACTGAAACATAAGATTGACTCAGTCGTACGACTGAACCTTCAGTCGTGCGTATGAATCAACCGCATGAGTCAGTCACACGACTGAACCATGCTAATGGTTTAGTCGTACGAATGAACACAAGAAACCTATAAATGCCACATAATTCGTGGAAAAAGGGAGACTTCGAAGATAATTAAACCCTAGCCGTCCAGAGCATCCTAAACAGCATATCCAACTTCAAAGTTCGTTCCTGGTCGATTTCTAATCAATTCTTAACATTTGTTTCATTGTTAGATCGATCAGGTTTTCGTTCTCACTGATTGGATCGCCAATCAAATAGAATTCCGCGCTATTTGATCTGGTCTCACGCAGAATCCATTAGTACTCTGTACGAAAACAGTCCTAACAGAAACCTTTGAAGGTTCAGTGTCATAAGATGTCACCGAAATCCATTCAGTATGTCCGCGTCTTTGCAGGTACTCCTCATACTTTGATGGAGGCGTTGTCTTCCTATGTCTTTCAACAAGGGTATTCTCATCAGTTGGGTATCCAGGCGCTTTTCCTTTGTTAACCATGATCTTGAAATCCTGTAAGATTATCATGAGTAATTTAGTTTCTCACAGCTCATGACAATAGTAATGGTAACAGATAATGATAATAATATAATAATATAATAATAATAATAATAATAATAATAATAATAATATAATAATATAATAATAATAATAGTAATAATAATGGTAGTAGTAGTAGTAGTAGTAATAATAATAATAATAATAATAATAATAATAATAATAATAATAATAATATTAATAAATAATTATTATAATAATAATAATTATAATAATAATAATAATAATAATAATAATAATAATAATAATAATAATAATAATAATAATAATAATAATAATAATAATAATAATAATAATAATACTTATAGTAATAGTAATAGTAATAGTAATAATAATAGTAATAATAATAATAGTAATAATAATGGTAATAATAATAGTAAAAATAATAAGAGTAATAAAAATAGTAATAATAATAATATTAGTAATAATAATAATAATAGTATTAATAATAATGGTAATAATAATAATAATAATAATAATAATAATAATAATACTACTCCTAATAATAAAATAATAATAGTAATAATAATAATAATAATAATAAAATAATAATAATAATATAATAATAATAATAATAATATAATAATAATAATAATAATAATAATAATAATAATAATAATAATAATAAAATAATAATAATAATCATCATCATCATAATAATAATAATATTAAGAGTTAATTACATAAATGGTCCCTGTGGTTTATCTTAAATAACATATTTTGGTACTAAGCAAAAAAAGTAACAGTTTTAGGTATTGTGTTTTCAATTTGTAACGAGTTAAGGTATTAACACTTACTGATGTTAACTATTCTGTTAAATCTAAGGGTATTTTTGTCTTTTCACTTTACAAGGACTATTTATATTAATGAGGGACTGGTTGTGTCATTTAATATAAATAAAAGATTGTTTGTGTAATTTAATATATATTACTACATACATATACAGTTATATACACATATATATACAATCACACCTTCAGGTATAGACTAATTTCACCACCACCATGGTCGACCACCACTGTCGGCCACGACCAGCGCCTGCCAGCACCGGCCACCACCAGCGCCCGCCAGCCCGGCCACCACCCTGTACATATTCCTCACCACCATCATCTATCTCTGTCAGCGACCATCTACCCACCATCCACCCACCATCACCACCATCTATCACCATCTAACCATCATCATCTTACCTCCTACTCAAGGAATGGTCACAAGAATCAGCTTACCTCCTACCCACTAGCCACCACCGAACACCCATGAATACCCCTAATTTAGATCTAAACCCTAATTGAGTATTGGTCAAAAAAATCAACTTGTCCTTCTTTTGTTCACAATAAATCAACAATTATCAGAAGAAATCTAAACCGTAATCGAGATCTAAACCACCACATGACCACCAAACACCCACGAGCGAACACCGCACCACCCAAAATCACCTTACCCCTCTGTCGGTGCACTGTTGCCCAACCATTGATGCTATTACAAGGGAAAGAGAGAAGGGGATCTTATGAGATAACGATGATAGTATGGTGGGGATGGTCACCGATGGTGGGGGCGGCGGGGTTGGATGCAGGCGAGGGGGCGGCGGGGTGGTTGTAGGCGGTGGGAGCGGCGGGGGTGGTTGCAAGCGGTGGGGGCGGCAGGGATGTCACAGGCGATGGGGGCGGCGGGGATGTCGCAGGCAGCGATGGCGGCGGGGATGGTCATCGACAATGGAGGCGGCCGGGATGGTGGTCGGTGGTGGTGGTGAAATTAGTTTAGAACATAAGAAGCTTGAATAGCTCTTTGTGCATTCATATATCTATATGTATATATAAAGTTACACATACAGTCCTTTTTATATATTAATGACATAAATAGTCCATATAAGGTAAAAGGACGAAAATACCCTTGGATTTAACTAAAAAGTTAACGTCTGTTAGTGTTAATACCTTAACTCGTTACAAATTGAAAACACAATACCCATACTTGTTACAAAAACCCTTAGTACCCAAACTTGTTATTTTCAATAAACCACAGGACCATTTGCGTAATCAACTCTAATAATAATAATTAATAATTATAATAAATATTAATAATAATGTAGTAATAATAATAAGAAGAATAAATAATTGAATAATAATAATAATAATGAATAATAAGAATAATAATTAATAATTAATAATAATAAGAATAAGAAAGAATAAGAAAATAAATAATAACAATAATAACAATAATACTAATAGAATAATAGTAATAGTAGTAGTAGTAGTAATAATAATAATAATAATAATAATAATAATCATAAGAATAAGAATAATAAGAATAATGATAATAATAATAAGAATAAGAAGAGGAATAATATAGTAATAAGAAGAATAATGGTAATAAATTTGTAATAATAGTATAATAATAATAATAATAATAATAATAATACTAATAATAATCATAATAATAATAATAATAAGTAATAATAAATAGTAATAATAATAATAGAAATAATAATAATAGTAATATAATAGAATAATAATAGTAATAATAGAGTAATAATAAAAATAATAATAATAGGAAAAGTAATAATAAGATTATTAGAAGAAGCTAGAATAATAAGAATCATAAGAATAATAAGAATAATGAATAATAATAATAATAATAATAATAATAATAATAATAATAAGATTAATAATAAGAATAATAGGAAGTAATAATAAGATAATAATAATAGTAATAATAATAATCCTACTAATAATAGCAATAATAATTGTGACTAATAAGAATAATAATAATAATAATAATAATAATAATAATAATAATAAGTTATTATTATTATTATTATTATTATTATTATTATTATTATTCTTAGTAATAATACTAATAATACTAATAATAATAGTAATAATAATAATAATAATAGTAAGAAAAATAATAAAAGTAATAACAATAATAGTAGTATTAATAATAGTAATAATAATAATAATAATAATAATAATAATAATAATAATAATAATCTAATAATCATAATAATATAATAATAATAATAATAATAATTAATAAAGTAGTTGGTAATAATAATAATAGTAATAATAATAATAAGAATAACAATAAGAATAAAATAATAATAATAATAATAATAAGAATAATAATAATAATAAGAATAATTATTATTATTATTATTATTATTATTATTATTCTTATTATTATTATTTATTCTTCTTATTATTATATTATTATTATTATTATTATTATTATTATTATTATTATTATTATTATTATTATTATAATGTTAGTGATGGCAGTAGTATCATAATCAGTAGGGTTGAGATAGTGATGCATAGTGCCTCCTGTCATCATGGGGTAAGTGTTGATCTCTCATGATATTTGGGGGTATGACATCATTGGGAACGTCAAGTGAGACAGTGCTTCGATAGGGAATGTTCCCATTGTTTGCGTCGGAGTTTGTGCTCAACGAGATACGGTTGTGACAAAGGAGTCAGCGTGATGTTGGGTTCCTCATCATAAGCTAAACGTACCCGCACTCCTTTGAGCCTTTCTTCTTGTACATATCCATTGATCAGCTCCTATAATCGTGAGAAGTTCTCCTGGACTCCTTCTAGAGTCAACTCAATCATGTCGGCGATCGTCGGCAATGATTCAGAGTTTGCAACAGGAGGGGCTTCTCCCCCGGTTGGCATATTGCAGAGGATATACTTGTCTATGCAGCCCAAAAGAAAAGAGATCGGGGACCTATTCCGTTAGAAGTAGCGAAATCGTCCCTACAGTGGGCACCACTTGTTCCTGCACTAGAATCAGGATCCCCTTGGCTTAGGGACCTATTCCGTTAGAAGTAGCGAAATCGGCCCTATGGGGATGATGTGACAACTCACTCGATTTCGTTATGCCAATGCAGTAAACCAGGGATGTAGCACAACCATTTAACACAATTTTCGGGACGAAAATTCTTTCAACATGGGGATAATGTGACATCCGGTAGTTTTCTATTACCAAACTCCGTTAGTTCCGTTAGTTCTGTTAGGTCTTGCATACACGTGTCGTGGGCACACACTAGTTTTCGTTAAACGTTGGTGACTGAATAATACTAATCTATGATAAATAATAATCTAATTAATAATGTTGATTATTAGTTGTGATTATGTGGTTCATGGATTTAAAGAATTTTAAATGTTTGTTTTATAAATTTTACGCGATAACGTGACAACGTGTAATATATATTTCATGTGCTATGTGACTTGTTGTAAATGTTTAGGATTATTATTGTGGTTAATAATACTTGTGATTTGTAGTTAAAAATTATAAAAATATGCTACAAAGGTTAAATTTTATTAAAATTAGTTAAGGGAGGGTTTAAAGGTAAATGTTAATTAAGGTAACTTTGACAAAACCCAACCCTAGCCTCCCTTGACCCCCATTCGGCTGAAACCCCTTCCCCACACCTCCATTCACACGATTTTGATCAAGAACAAGCTTTAGCATTCGATTTTGATCAAGTTCCAAGTATTCCATAGTGCTAGCAAGTCCAATTCTTGATTCTACACGTTTGAAGGTATGTTTTGTTATGTTGTTCATAGATTTTGATTCAAGATGAACCCTATCCGAAATTGATGATGATTATATGAAATTGATGATTGTATGATGATTATATGATGTTAGTTAGGTTGTATGAATGCTAAATTATGTTGATTATGCAAGAAATCTAGGGTTTGATCATCTAGTTCATACATTACCATATGAGGAAACTTTTTGTTCTTGTAATTCATGATTTGATGATGCTAAGATGTTAGATGCAATGGCTAGATGTTAGTTTAATTGAATTGTGCAAGAAATCCATGAAATTGAGGTGTTGATCATGACTTACTAAAAGTAGAAACTTTTGTGTATGATGTTTGGGAATTTGGATGTTTTGGAGATGATTAACATGTTATAATGAATGTTATGAACTTGATTAGGTATAATATTGATGAAATTATGATGGAATTGGATGCTAGATCACTTTTGGGTGTTACTTTCCCAAAAGGGAAACTTTATTTTTGTAGAACTTTGGATGTGATCAATTGGGTATGCTTGTGATGTTAAGATCATGTTAGAATGATTGTGGATGACGTTTGTTGTGATAGAATGTGTAATTGAGTTGTTATCAATGCTTGTTTGATCATGTAAGAAGTATAAGTTTTGTTGATCATACATGAGAATGGATTATGGTTAGTGATTAGGAGATCATGTTTGGGATTGGAATTGATGGTCACTGTGTATGTTGGTTGGAATGAACTAAATGAATGAATGTGATTATGATTGTCATACACGCTGTGACATCCGCTAAATTTCCGTTACCAAACTCCGTTAGTTCCGTTAAGTCTTGCATACACGTGTCGTAAGCACACACTAGTTGTCGTTTAACATTGGTGACCTAATAATAATTAATAATGTTAAATTGATGATAATCTAATTGACAATGTGATTATGGTATTATGTTTATGTGTTTGCATGTTTTAAATGTTAATTAGGAAATTAATCGCGTAAAGTGGAAACATGCCTATTTATTCGTATGTCTTGTGTTTTATAAAGATAAAATATATAATGATTATAATTAGTTTATATCTTTACATTATTAGTGAAAAACACTTTAAAAAGGAGATAAAAGATAATTTTTATAAAAATACAAGTTACAAGGGTTTAAAGGGTAATTAAGCAAAATTAAAAAAAAAAATAAAACAAACCCTAGGCCCCCCCCATACCCATTTAGCCGCAACCATCACACACACACCTCTCCCATTGCTAATTCAACCAAGAACAAGCTCCTAAGCCTCGGTTTTGATCGATTACAAGGCATACAACACGTTGGAATCATCGATTGCAAGCACCTACACGTTTAGAGGTTAGATTTTACATGTTTTTGTGAGATTTTTCATAGGGCCGAACCCTAATTCATGAATGATGGTTCATGGAGTCGAAATTGAAGTTGTTTGATGATGTTAGTATGTTAGTTGGATTGAATACATGTTGTTTAACGTTGATTATGCATGAATTGTATAGTTTTAGTGGATTGATCATGAACTTTGATTTGAGGCAAACCCTAATTCGAAAATTGATAAGATTATGGATGAATGATGATTGTTTGATGAATGTATGATGATTTATATGTTGTATGAATGCTAGGTTACATTGATTTTACAAGAAATTGATGAATTGATGTTGGTGTTCACAGGTTACTAATAATAGTAACTTTATTTTCATGATATGATGAATTGATGATGGATTGATGTTGTTGATGTGTTTAGGATGATGATTGGATGTTAGATTGTTGATATGAATGCTAGAAACCTTGTAATGGATGTTGTTGTTCATATCTTGCCAAAAGTGGAAACTTTTGTTCATGATGATTAGTAGATTATGATGATTAGGTATTGTTGATCATGTCTAGATGTTGTTATGAGCTTGAGATGGTATAATTGTGATGAATTCATGAATACATTGAGTGTTTGATAGATGTTGGAATATACTTTCCCAAAAGGGAAACTTTATTTGCACAAAGTTTGAAAGATGATAGTTTGAACATGTTTGGGATATTAGGAACATGTTAGTATGTTCATGGATGAATTCTAATGTGTTGGAACATGTTAATTTAGTTGTATGAGATGTTTGGATAATCATGGGTGTTGTTTGGACCTTCATGATCATGTATGATATTGATGTTGGTTAGTAGCTAAGACGTCATGTTTGGGACTGGAAATTGATTGTTGTGATGTATGTTGAATGCAATGAAAATGGTTAATGAATGTGAATGTGATCATCATACACGCGTGCGAATCTGAGGCCCCTACTTAGTAGGATTGGCAGGGTTTAGGGTGTGAAGTCGTGAGTGGCTTCACATGGCATGTGGTGCGTGATTTGATCTTTATGTGGCATGTTAATTATGTTATAGCTAGTGGATATGTTAATGTTCTAGATTCGCATGACTTGTATAAAACTTGGTTGTATGATGATCTAAGTGATACACCTGGATAATGTAGCATACATATGAACCATTTGAATGCTAAACATGTATGATATATGTGTATGATTGCTTGAATGGTTTACAACACATAGAGTCACCAACGGGTCAAACGGGTCAACTGAGTCAAATGTATTTATTTTCTGAAACCTTGAGTCTTTGGTTGTAGTGTACTTAGGGTTTCACATGTTCTCTGTTGCACGTACTCATATACTTATATGATCTAGGTAACCTCTGAAGGTTGTCTGTCCACTCTGTCTGTCAAGTAAAACTCTAAGTATCTATACGCATATCAGGTGAGTTTATGCCCCACTCTTTAATTAATCTCTTTTGGGGGAGATAGCATACCGGTAAACTACAAATGCTTTATATATATTTCAGTTGTGCATAATATTAATATAGTGCTGTTTATCATGGGAAAGTCCTCACACTTTCGAATTGTTAATATTGAATAGCGGGGAAACTTGGGTAGTACTACTGGGTCTGACGAGCCCCACCTGTGTGACTCGAGGTCAACCGGGTGCAATTTGTCCTATTGAACATTGTCACGACCTGTTGAGTCGTGACAGGAGGCAACAACGTAACACAGTCAGCTTCAATTGCGAAATCACTATGAATTAATATTTATTGTTAATGGACTAGCTATCTGTTACAATGCACTACTTGTATATCTCTATTATTAAACTGTTTATGTTTGAATATCAACTCTTGAACTCACCAACCATTGTGTTGACATTTTAGTATGCTATTCTCAGGTCATTAACTTGCTTGCCTAGGAGCACCACATGGATTCACCTTGCATTCTAGATTTGGTTTTCAAGACATTGTTACTTTTTTAATGGTTAATGTTTACTCATTTGGTTTGGCGCATGTTTTGCCATAGTATGCATTTTATTCTTTGGGTTGTTTTACAAAACGCTCCGCACAGTTTTTTAAAGTTACCTTTGGTTGATTTTATTTAATTGTGGCATATAGAGTCGTTCTGAGTAACTATTGACTGTGATCCTGTTTGTTCACACGCCTCGTTGTAAAAACTCCGCGTGGATTTTGAGGGTGTGACAGATTGGTATCAGAGCCATTGGTTATAGGGAACTAGGTTGCATACACACTAGACTATAACCGCACACAGTTAGTTAGTTACCTGTGCTTTTTTCATCTATTGTATACTCATTAGCATACACGTCACACTATCTGCAGCAGATCGTCATCGAGAGCTCCTGGCAAGCGACCTGCATCACCTGCACGTCTGAGTCCCCACCTCCCGTACCTGTACCTGATGATGGACTCGACTGGCCTTTCTAGCTTATCTCGAGGGGAGTTTGATTGGGATCAACCTTTGCGTGATGAAGCGTGACCCCCGCGAGACTGAGTTTTTACCCCAAGTTGTCAATCACATAAGTATAGGGAACGCGTACCTGACCCGAGACCCAGAACTAGAAGTAACTCTGATCAACCAATGCCTCACTTCCACGGACGGTGCAGCCCAATAGCAACTGATTGCTGCATGGTGGCAGCACTGGATACTGAGCAGCATCGAGTCAGGCGACTCACGAGTGATGTTTGTACACTGCAGCACGAGGTGTACAACTACGACATAAGGTGGATGAACTCGAGGAGCACCATGGGAATACCCTAAAAGGGTGTTACCACATG